>WPIO01000166.1:0-172500 GCA_009760855.2 Cristatella mucedo
ACACAAAAGATTCACCGAAACCTTACTCCTTGATGGGTTATTGCGTTCTATTGGAAAGTTGCTGCTTTTTTTTTTTGCTTATTAGTTAGTGTATTTTTGTCGTTTAGTAAAACCTATGGAATCTATTTCCCGTCGGACCATTACGCTGCTAAGCTGTATCGCTGCTCGCAGTAGTAAACGATGATACACCTCGACTAAGTGCACCACACGTACTCCTCTATCTATCGCTCTCCTATCTCTATACTAGCTTCTTCATCCTCTCTACTCTATCTCCCTCGGTCTATCTGCCTCTCTCTATCTGTCTTCTGCCTCTCTCTTCCTCTCTCTCTATCTCATCTCTATTCTATCTGATTCGCTCTGCTCTCTCTCTCTCTCTATGCCACTCTCTCTCTCTCTCTATGCCACTCTCTCTCTCTCTCTCTCTCTTGTCTCCTCCTTGCCTCTCTCTCTCTCTCTCAAACGCCACTTTACACCCTCTATAGTGTGTCCTTTCTATAGTCACTCTCTCTATATGGCGCGGAGATATTCTCTCTCGCTCTCTCTCTCTCTCTCTCTCTCTCTCTCTCTCTCTCTCTCTCTATCTCCAGTCCCTCCCTTCTCTCCATTCGTCTCTTCTCTCTCTGTTTTATTGTATATATTTCAGCAGCATTCACACTCTATCCATACCGCGTCTGAGTTAGGATTGCCAGCGGTTAGCACGCATCGTTAGCGGCTTTCTGCGGCTACTTCCGGAGCGACACCGAGCGGTCAATGCGGTCGTGCGAATCCCGCGAGACGGGTCGCTACTCTGCGGCACTGCTCCGCTGCACCTCGCGTTGAGTCAGCTCCGCCGTCTCGCGTCGAGGTCAAGTCCGATGTCCCAACTTCTTGCGACCGCAACCAGTGCGGGGCTCGCAAAATGCAAGCTTCAAAGCGGCTCCCGCTGGTCACGTGTCGGCATGACCGTGATCGAAAGCTCGCTCCGCCTCTCGCATTTGCGTAAGGCCGGCGCCAATCTCATGTCGCCGCCAACTCGCGACGCGCCGGACGACGCGCCATTGTTCGTGTCGGCCGACACGAAAAACGAAAGCAAAGGACGGATGGATGGATGAAATGATTAAAACTGGCTCGCCCTCCCCGATGGGACAGGCGGGGCGGCGGCCGCCGTATAAGAGGGCCTCTTTGTCGACGCAGCGAGCATGGCAGGAGCAGCGCCGCCACAGGAAGCCGCATCGTGCGGTTTGCGCGGTGCGCGAACGCCGCCGCTTCGCCGCGTGCGCTGTTCGCGGACGACCGCAGAAAGCGGCGGCGCCGCGTCCGCGCGCGTCAGAACGACGGCTGGAATGCATTCGACAGCAGCAGGATCAGCCCTGCTCGCCGTGCTGGCGGTTCTCCAGAGAGGCGCGCAGAGCAGGATTGAAGAGGGTAGGCATGAGCTGCATGAGCTACGCGCCAGCCAAACGCCGGGACGCCTGAGCGTGCTCGTGCTCGCAAGAGCTCAAGCCCCGGGCTTTATAACTAAAACGCTCTCTCTCTCTCTCTCTCTCTCTCTCTCTCTCTCTCTCTCTCTCTCTCTCTATAATCTCTATCTCTGATCTCTCTCTCTTCTCTCTCTCTCTCTCCTCACTCTCTCCCTTTCTCTCTCTCGTATTGCTCTCTTCTCTCTCTTTCTCTCTCCCTTTCTCTCTCTCTCTATTCTGTTTACTTTCTCTCTTACTCTCTGTTCTGACTCTCGCAGCCTCTTTTTCTACGTCTCTCGCTCTCTAACTCATATAGATTCTCTATCTCTCTTCTCTCCTTTAGCGCTCTTCTGCTCTCTTTTCCCTCTCCTCTCTCTCTCTCACTCCTCTTCTCTATGATCTCTCTCTCTTTCTCTCTCTTTCTCTCTCTTTCTCTCAACCACGTTCTCTCTCTCGTCTCTCTCTCTCTCTCTCTCTCTATTCCTCTCTCTCTTATTCTGTTTACTTTCTCTCTTACTCTCTGTTCTGACTCTCGCAGCCTCTTTGTCTACGTCTCTCTCTCTCTCTCTCTCTCTCTCTCTCTCTCTCTCTCTCTCTCTCTCTCTTTTGCTCTCTTTCTCTCTCTCTCTCTCTCTCTCTCTCTCTCTCTCTCTCTCTCTCTTTCAGTCTGCAACTGGACGCATCAACCAACTGGCTGGCTGAGAGCTGAAGGCAAGGAGTGTCAGTCTCTGCCTTCTGACTCCCAATAGCATGGGATACCTAATGTCTGGATAATTCACGTGACTGTCGGTTAGCCTGCTCCTGGTTACTCCACTCATCTCCCGCCGCGCGGGCGAAGCGCACGAAACCCTCTATGCACGTCTGCCGTTTGGCTCTTGATCGGACATTTTTCTCTCTCCGACCTTCTCTACCTTAAGCTGTTGGCATTTAATATCACGACATTGTAGCTGGCGCACGGGGGGTTTTCCATCCGTCCGTCGACATTGCCACGACGCAGGTGCGATGTTAGCTTCTTTTTGAAATGCCGTCAAGTCAGTGGGCGGATGTGACGCAGACGCGACGCTGGCGGCCGAGACGGACGGGAGAAGCCAGCAGAGCTCAAACGAGGACGAGATGAAAACGCGGGTTTGTAGAGCAGAGAAGAAGATTGCGGACCTTCTAGCAGGAAGGAGGAGGAGGAGGAGGAGGAGGAGGAGGAGGAGGAGGAGGAGGAGGAGGAGGAGGAGGAGGAGGAGGAGGGAGGGGAGGCAGGGAGGAGGAGGAGGGAGGAGGAGGAGGAGGAGGAGGAGGAGGAGGAGGAGGAGAGAGGAGGAGGAGGAGGTTTAGGAGGAGGAGAGGAGGTCGAGGAGGGGAGGAGGAGGAGGAGAGCGTCACGAACAGCAGGCACAGGCGGCAGCAGCCAACTCCTGAAGATCGATAACTCCCGCGAAAGCGCAATATGAATGCGTTTATAAAAAAATATTATTAATTATTATAAACGCGGGTGAGAGTTAAGGAAAAAGTAGCGATAAAAGAAGGCGACGAGGAGGATTTTTTTCGTAGCAGAACGAGGCCAAAGCGAAGGGGCGTGCCCGCCCGCCGACCTTGTCTTGCAAAGCCGAAGCCGGCGGCCAGCTGCAGACAATAAAAAAATATATAGTTCATTTGGTATAGCGCCCCTAAGAGAACTTTGATCACTATTCAGAGTGCTTCACACGTGTGCCTCGGGGCTCGAGCCCCCACGACCTCAGCCCCAGAACCTTGGTCGGGGGCGAGCACCTTAACCGGCTGGACCAAACCAGCTGGGTAACGGTGGCCGCCAGTTTTTGCGAAGCGGCAGCCGCCGCAGCCGCAGCCGCCGCCGCCGCCCGCCACCCACCCCCTCCCAGTCCACCGTCAGTCCCTTGCCAGGAACGACCGCAGCCAGCCATGGGCGCAACCAGTTCGTCCTGCACTGCAGCAGCACCGGAGTCGCGCGCGATTTTCTTTCTGACCGAGCGCGCGCGCTCCGTCTGCAGCGGCGTTCTTGAACGATCGGACGGGCCGCCCCGTACGAGCCGTACGAAGCGGATCCAGTATGGTTCCGCTGCACGTACGCGTCGGGCCGTTCGGCCTGGCAGCAGCTGAAGCTGACCACAACAACCACCAAACGGATCGGGTCGCGACGTGCTACTTCAAATACTCGGCCGCCGCCAGCCAGCGGCGCCGGAAGCCAGCGCGTGTACCGAAGCCGAGGACCTGAAGGTTACCCGTGCCCCGACTGCGCCGGGCGCCGGACAGCGGCACGCGCGCGACGCAGCCGTGACCGTGACCTTCGTTCTCATCGTCGCCCCGACATCGATCTGTGGAGGCTCCCGCCTCTTACGGGCAGCAGGACCGCCCAGGTTCCTAAACGGCGGTTTAGGTACAGGTGCGAGGCGACACCCGAAGCAAAACGCCCACCAACGGCGGGGCGGCGGCATCGACGCCGGAGGAGGCTGGCGGTGGTGGCGGCGGCAGCGCCGAGCAGACGGCTTACAGCAGCGCGGCCGTTACGACCTTGGAGCTCAATGGTGAGGTAAATCTCTTTCAGGCGCCCCGCGACATTTCGCCCCCACGCCCCCTCTCGCCGCCTCGTCCGAGAGTGCGAGCGCGCGTGCGCACCGCGCGCTGCATCTTCCGCCTCGTTTTGATGCGACTCTCGGTTCCGGTCCCGGAGCCTGACTGCCCGGAGCTCGGGAAGAGAGCCGAGTGCACCGGGCAAGCAGACGGGCGGCGGAAAGCGAAAAAAGCGGACAGGAAAGCAACCAATAGCGCCGAGCCGACCCGGCCGCCGTGCTCTCGGCCCTAACGAATGCTCTTACATATATATATATATATATATATGTAATATTATATATATACTATATATATGTATATATATGTATATATATGTATATATATATATATATGTATATATATATATATATATATATATATATACGCTCTTATTTATACAATTCGCGTAAACTGCGTACAGAGAGATTTTATCCACTTAGGGATGTTTTTCAATGTTGTTTCATTATTACCTATCTTATCCATACATCTGTTCATCACTATACCTATATTTACCTTTATCTCCCGCGATATTTATCTAGCGTTAATATCGATAGATACAAAAATAGATACATGTACCGCGATATTTACCTAGAATACGTAACATTTACCTATCTATCTAGAGATATCGCGCGACAGCGATACATAGTGATATCCAACTATTTCGCGATATTTCTTGAAATAGGTCAATCTAGATTTCTTTGCAGCAAAAATAAAGTGCCTAGAGAGAGATTGAGTTCACTGAGGGCACTATATCAAATACATTATTATTATCATTATCTTCCCACACGCCATCTTGGGACACAGGTTCGCATCGCACCACGTCAAACCGGCTGACCCGCGCGCCGCCGGCGTCTCTGCGGGCTGCGACTGAGAGGTCGGGAGGGACTCGCAAGGTGCAGGCACACGCTGCCTGCTTTCCGCCATTTTTTCCGCCATTTTCCGCCATTTTTCCGCAATTTGTTCTGCCATTTCTACTGCTTTTCGCCATTGTCGCCATAATGGAGTGCGAGCAGGCGCACGCTGCCTGCTTTCCGCGATTTTTCAGACAATCGCACGGCGGTGAACGTTCACGCCCCGGACATAATCGGACCCGGCATGGACGCTCAGCGTCAGGTGCTCGTACAGGCTCGACGGCGCTGCCACCGCCGCCGCCGTCGAGCTGGTGCACTACGCGACAGTCGCGTGCGCCTGTCGCCCGGACGCCGCGTCGGCCTCAGAGCTCAGCGCCGCCGACGAGCCGCCTTGGGACCGCTGCCGTTCGCCTGACTGCGGCCACGCGGCGGCCAACTACTCGGCCTTCGGACGATCGGCGGTGACCTTCAGCCTCGACAACGCTGGACAGGACGCCGCAGGACCCTACCTGTGTCGTCTGAGCGAGGGCGCTCGCGCGACCGCGGCAGCGTCGATCGCGGCTGCGGAGACGACGACGACGACCACCGCCGCCGCCGCCGTCGTCGCGACGACGACGGCGATCGATCAGAACGCTCCGTACGCCTACGAGACGCCGCCGCCGGAAGAACCGCCTCAGCCGCTCGCGCAGACGACGGGCGTGAGCGAGTCGCCAGCGGTGTCGGTGGCAGTCAGCGGTCAGTGGCGCGCGGCTGCTCTTGTGGTGGCGGCTAGTGGCGACGGCTGCGAGCGACGGCTGGCAGTCAGCGGTCAGAGGCGGCTACCCTCGCGCAGCCACTTGCGCCTAGAAGACGCAGGTGAAAAGGATTTCCAAAAAAATGAGGAAAAAAATTCGCCAATGCGCGCGCCCGCATCGTCGGCGAAATCGTGTATCGCCGATGCTCTGTCGCAGCGGCGACAGGACGTCGGCACTACCGACATCCGACGCCATGAGCCTGCAGCACTATGCGGCATGCTGGTTGTACGTGAATAATTCGTTTGCTGTCTCGCTTTTGAGGTCCATCTTTTCATTTCTTCTTCCCGCCTCCTCCGCCTGCACAGGAGTGTGACTTTGTGGGTAAGAGCTGACTAGTCACCATCTTGCGTGGCCAGATCTCTTCTCGTTGAGTTCAATCAGAGGCAGTCACCCGCCAAGCTGCGCATAAAGCGGACGAGCAGCGTCGGGTAGGCAGCAGAGGCTGGTCACGTGCTCTGAATTCAGAAGCAGGAAAAATGGCCGGGAAGAGACGGAGGAAAGACTGGGGGCGTGCAACTGGACCGCCAATAAAAATTAAGACAAGATATTGTTTCTTAGTTTGCCAAAAGAAAGAAAAAAACAAATAACTCACAGGTCACAGGTTTGGGTCACCCGATCTCAGTCACCCGATCTCGGTCGCTGAAGCTCAGGGTCGACTCGAACTCCCTCGCTCGCGAACTACCGCCAATTCTTCGCACAGAATAATAATAATAATAGTAATAATAATAATAGTAATGCACTTGATAAAGCGCCCTCAGAGAACTTGTTCTCTCTCTCTCTAGGCGCTTTACATTTGCTGCAAAGGGAAATGCAATTGAATGGTGAGTAATATCATGCTTGATAAACAAACAAAATGAATCACATGGTTAGGGTTGACATGCACAGGGTCAGCATGCAAATGTGATTAGTGGCAGCATGCACAGTGTCAGCACGCATAAGCACATCAAGGACGAATCACAGGGACCCACTAAATGCTGTCCTAAATAGGTGTGTTTTTAGTTCTTTTTAAATGTGGTCAGGTCAGGGGATGTTCTGACACAGGTCGGGAGGGAGTTCCAGGCTTTGGGAGCAAACGAGCTAAATGCACTGTCTCCAAATGATTTGAGGTTTGTATGAGGTATAGGAGGTACACATCGGCACGGTCTCCAAAGGCAGTGAGGTTTGTACGAGATATGGGTAAACGATTCGATTCCGAGCGAAGCAAGTGGTACGATGATTAGCCTTCTGATGGGAGTAGATCTGATAGGTAGGCTAGAGTCAAAGGACGAAGTGACCTAAAAGTGAGCGACAAGACCTTGAAGTCAATGAAAAAGGAGGATGGCAAGCGGAGATGTGTATTTTAGAGAGGATCTATGCAACTGTATCGGAGCTGACGCCCGAGGAACATTACGAACTTTTCCAGCAACTTTCTGGAGCACGCGATAACGGCTCCTGCTAGCAGCCCACGGCTGCCCGTGCATGCACGACCGCATTATGTGTTTATTTATTCGGAATTTTCTTTTAGCACTTCCACGTCTAAAACGAATGTCGGCAGATTTAAATCCGCATTCGGCGCGACGTTGACCAAAAATGCACTAGTAACATTTACGTATTTTTTTTAATTAACCATTGTGACTTAAAAGATTTAGCTCGCTTCGAACTCTCCAGCGGTGCGTCTACATTGCTCGCGGTCTTCGCGCGGCGACGCGCGCCCTGACGCGAGCGCTTCGCGGCGGCGCGCACCGGCTCACGGCGCTACTTCCGTTTCCAAGGGCAGAGCGTCGCCATTACGCTCCCGCGGCTCGTCGTGCTCGGCAGCCGCATGAAGGCCAACTGCTCGTTCGCGTCGCCCTACTACGTCACCGCCGCGTCGTTTTATTTCAACGGCACCGAGCTGGCCGTCTGCTACGCCGGCTCGCGGCTGTGCGAGCAGACGGCGGGCGCTCTGGGCGGCTACGCGTTCAGCGTGTCCGGCGACTGGCTCCCGCTGAGCGTGGCGCGCCGAGGCGTCGCGCTTTTCCACGTCGTCTCCCTGCCGCTGCCGCTCGGCGTCGGCAGCGGCAGCGGCTACAGCTGCTCGGCGACAACGGACGAGGCGGATGACGTCGTCAGCGAACGACGTTCTTTCGAATTCAAATGTGAGCGACGGCGGCCGCGGCGGCGGCGGCTGCATCCGCGCAGACGCAGCCGATGCTTCGCGGCCGCCCGCCTCGGCGCCCGGCCGAATGGCCTCGCGCACGGCCGCGAATCGCGCCGCGCCGACGCTTGCGACGTTTCGGCGGCGCCGACGACGGCTGCCCTCGCCGACTCGCAGGCCTGTCCGTGGCGCTGGACGTCGAGACGGTCGCGGCGACGGCGACGCGAGCCGCCGCGATGGCGATCAACTGCTCCTACTCGTCCGACACGCAGGTCAGCGCCGTCAGCCTGCTCGCCGGCCCGCGCGAGACGGCGTTCTGCGCTCTCGCGACGATGACGCTGCGCATTCTGAGCGACGCCGGCGGCGCGGCGGAGATCGGCGCGCCGCGCTGCTCCGACGCGCGCCTGAGCGCCGACGAGGCGCGGCACGCCAACTGGATAGAGTTTCGCGTCCGCTCTCCGCCGATCGCCAACTACCGGTGTTCAGTCTCCTCCGACTCGGACCACTTCTCCGTCGTCAGCGACGCCTATCGCTATGCAGGCGAGTCGCGCGAGATCGCCCGAGGTCGCCTCTTTTGGCGAAGCTCATTTGTACCACCTCGCTAGTCGCGGTCGACAGCGATTGCGTACGCAGCGACGCCTGCGACCTCTTTGCCGCGGCCGCATAATTTCCTGCCGTCCTGAGCTGCCGCCGCCGCCGCCGCCGCCGCTTCCGCCACCGCCGCCGCCGCTTCCGCCGCCGCCGCTTCCGCCACCGCCGCCGCCGCTTCCGCCGCCGCCGCTTCCGCCACCGCCGCCGCCGCTTCCGCCACCGCCGCCGCCGCTTCCGCCACCGCCGCCGCCGCTTCCGCCGCCGCCGCTTCCGCCACCGCCGCCGCCGCTTCCGCCACCGCCGCCGCCGCTTCCGCCGCCGCCGCCGCCGCCGCCGCGCTACTTACGAGCTCAGGTGCCCTGCCGACTCAGCTATGCCTCTCTCTCTCTCTCTCAGTTTTTCCTCGTTGCGAGAGACGGTCGGCTGTTGGCTACCGAATGCGCGTCGAAAGCCGCTCAGGCTGCGAGTTCACTATTGACAACTCGCCAGCCGAACGCCCATTTATTGCTTGTGGCTTTGCGGAGTTTCAGACGGAGATACAATACTTAATGGTTGCATAATAATAAAAATACATTCGTATACGGTCGTCCCTCACCACTTCGTGCATCGACTTTCGTGGATTCACTCCATCGCCGTTTTATTGAATGTATTCATTAAAAATTTAATCGAGACAGTGCACGCGATACAGAGCGTGCTCGGTTGTCTGAGTCAATTATACACTCCTGCATTGCAATTAAAATTAAAATTAGTGCACATATGAACTGTAGGCCTATGTATTCGAGCACCCCCGCAAATCCTTCAACGCCGCTTCAGTACTCATCGTTTGTTGGCGAGAACTTTTTCCAAAACCATCAGGTGTGGTGAAACCAAGCCAGTCAGAGCGTGACGTTCACTGATTAGTTATCCTAGTACAACAAAGTGTAAAATAATAATAATAATATATTTGTACCGTCTAATATGTGTAAGTTTCTCTTATTTTGTCAAATATATATAGTAATTCGAGTGTACTAGCGACTAAAGGGGTGCTATTTCATGTCCAGAAGGCTCTGATAATGTTCAAACCCGTATATGGCGGGTCGTGAACAGGTTGTATATGCTCAAACGACAAAAAATTTCAATTTATAAATAAAGAGTCCTTATTCGCGGGACTTTACTTATCGCTGTAGAGCCTAGAGATGATTAACCGCGATAAACAAGGCACGTTTGTGGTGCCTTCAGATAATTGAATCTCTTTCTAGGCAATTTACAGATGCTGTGTAGAAACCATTGCAAACGAACGGCGGTAACATCCGCAAGCAGCAGGAACTATGACTATTCATTTCGGCGTAGCATTACGTATCGCACACACTGCATAAAGGACACACTAGATAAAATCAATCAAGATCGCGACGGAAAGAGGGGCACTCGCGCGCCCGCCGCGGCGCGCGCTCTTCATCGACAATGTTTGCATGCGAACAAGAAACTGAGCTCGTAGAGTCGGAGCAAGGGCTTCGGAAGGAGGGGGAAAGATGGAATTCCGGAGCGATGATCCAGCAGAACTTATAAAAGGCTACACAAAAGCGCGTCGCCATGACAAAGAAGAAACTACAACTTGGGCGAAAACAAAAAACTCGTGCGCGCAGACTTCGTCTCCGCGCGCTTCACGCATTACTATTAAGACCGGAAGCATAAAGAGTAAACATTGCTCTGTAAATCATTCAAACGCACGGGTGTATTCACCAATTCATCAGCTGAGCCTAGCCTTGATCTTGAGTGGCACTAGGGCAATACAGGAGCTGGCGAGAATGGCCGCTGCCCACGCTGAGCCTCTCAGCCGCGCTGGTTTCGCACCCTGAACAGGTGCTAACATTTAAAGAAATAAATATTGGCTGATTTAAAAGGCATCATTTGTATAGCGTCAGAAGAGCCTAGGCGGCTATCATCACCATCGCTTGCAGCTGGCAATATAGGATCGCCAACTGAATGATTTGAACCAATGACGAAGGTCGTGAACTCGAACGCTCTGACTTATGCAAAGAGACCGGATAGAGAGTAGGGGTCGGCAACCTGCGGCTCGCGAGCCGCGTGCGGCTCTTTCGATGTCAAGATGCGGCTCTCCAGCTCAATGCGCAAATATTAATAATTATATTATTTTATTTTCAAAACTCATATGAAATATTATACTGCAAAAAAATCTTAAACAGAATAAAAACACTCAACAGAGAACAGTGAGAATAGGTGAAGAGAGTATACGGACAGCTGGGATAGAGAGATGTTAAGTTCTCCAAGGGTGATTCGCGAGTGATTCTAACTTTATTAATATTCCTATTTATTAGGATATCATTATTTATCAGAATTTTTATATTATTTTTATCTCGTAAGACTAGTACAGCGCCGCAGTTCAACACTGCCGGTGAGGGAAGTAGGCGTCACTTGTGACGGAAATTCACTTTGCTTTAACCGATCTCGAGCGTGGGCAGATGTCGCAGACGGCGCGCGCGCCACGCGCGCCGCGAAATTAGGCCGCACCTGCCCGCCTAGTCCAGCGAGTCCACGTGCGGGCGACTTCGACGCAGTTCTCGCCGAGCGCCGCCGCCATCTTGTTGCCCCTGCCCCGCGGACGCCCTGGGCGCCGGAGGCAGCCGCGGCTCAACTGCGAACCATTGCCGCCGCAAAGTGCGTTCTCCTTCAACGCCGCCGACCAAACTGGTCTCGGTTAGAGTCCGCTGCCTGCCGCACGCCTCTGCAGCGGCGCGCGACGCGACGCGCGAGAGCGTGCGACGTTGCCGCGAGATCGTGCGAGATCGCTTCGATAGCGCGTCGGCTGCGTCGTCGCGTCGCAGGTGGGACGACGGATCCGATGGCGCAACCCGCGGCCGCTCCGCCGCCGGACGACTGCACCAGGGACCTGCCGACCGCGACGCGATCGAGTCGTAGGACGACGCAGAGCACGACTTCGCGCCGCGCCGTGAGCCGCGCGCCGACGCCCGACGACTCGCAGGTGCAGGCGAGCGAGGTCAAGGCCGACGGCACGCCGGCCGTCATCGGCCTGGCGGTGGGCGTGTGCGTCGTCGTGGCTGCGGCGATCGGCGTCATCGCCTGGAAGGCTCGACGGCGACACGGTGCGTCGCAGTTCGAGGATTCCGAATTCGAGGCTGCGCCAGAACCGGATGTGGAGTGGTGGCCCCTCCCCCCCCCAGAGCGGTCGTGGCGCAGCGTCCCTTCAGCTCGAGCTGACTGGATCAACCGCACGTTACCCCGCCGTACGCCGACGTATTGCCGCCCCCCCCCCAATGGACTCGCTCCGCTCCAATAAGCGCTTCGGACGTCAGGGGAACGCGGCGTGCCGAGGAGTAGCACTCAGGTTCCGACTAAGACCCAGACGCAGCGGCAGCTCCACCGCCCCGGATACTCCGCGGCGGCGGCACGCGGGTAGAACGAGGCGGCGCCACAAGTGCCGGGCGGCCAGGTGTTGCCGCCTGACTGCAGGTGCCAGTAGCTTCTGCGTACTCCAAGAGACCAGGATCAAGGGCTAAACCAGGCTCAACCGATCGGCTTAGCCCGAGATCAAGATTGTGGGAAATCCCCGTGAAGTCGCCGGTACTTTACTGGGTGTGGGCACTGCAATAGGCACGGGCACTTAAGATGGCGTGGGAACCTTACTGTACATATTATGCGTAGATGGTATGCAAATTAATGAGTAGATTGCATATTAGTTATAGGTAAATTATAAATCAATTACGAGGAAATTATGGTTAGATTATAAGTGGATTATTTGCTAATTATATATTAATTATGGTGAGATTATTAGTTGAATGAGAGTAATTTATGAGTAAATTACGAATATAATCTGAGTAAATTCTGTATGAATTATGGGTAGATTACAAGTCGATTACGAGCAAATTGTGTGTAGATTAAGAGTAGAGTTTAGGTAGATTATGAGTGGATTATATATGAATTATTAGTAGATTAGTAATGAAATATGTTTAGATTATATATGAATTATATGTAGATTATGGATAGATTATTAGTAAATTATGAGTAAATACAAATGAATTATAAGTAGCTTATGAGTAGATATTGAGTAGATTATACATGAATTATGAGTAGATTAGAAATTTATTACTCTTAAATTGTGAGCAAATTATGAGAAGATTATATGTAGGTTATTAGTAGATTGCATATAAATTATGAGTTGATTATAAATTAAATATGTATGGTTTATATTTTATTTATAAGTAGTTTATAGATAGATTATAAGTACATTGCGAGTAAATTATAAATGACTTATAAGCAGATTATGATTAGATGATATGTGAATTATGGGTACATTATAAGTAAATCACTTGTAAATTGTGAGTAGATTATAGTTAGATAATCAATAGATGATAAGTTGGAATCGAAAATCCAAGGAATAGGATTCGAGAACGGAACCGGAAGAGGGCGGAAAATCCACGTCGCGAACGCCGAAGGGCCGTGCACGGCGGTCGAAACTCTTTACAGGCGCCGAGTTACCCCGTCCAGCCACCTCCCCCCCCCCCAACTCCATACCCGTCCAGCAACGTGCGCAGCTCGCCCGAGGCTGAGCTTCGGGTGAGCGGGTTTGTCGTCGCAGCCCCAGCGAAGGCGTCGCGAGCTCGCAAACGCTAGCGCTAGCGCGCCGCGGCTGAAGCGACATTTGTCGATCTCTCTGCTGCAGACACGCATATGCGCGAGATGGCGGACGCCGCGCGGAAGGCGGCAGCCACGCGAGAGACAGCAGGCAAGTGCGCCCCGTTTCAGCCAGGAAGTGCACGACACCTGGCGGGACAGGGCAGACCGTCGAGCGCTCGCCTTTAATTGAAAATGACGCCTTTCGCTGCGTCCGCTTTCGCGCGCGCACTACGCCACTTCTCGGGGGAGCTGAGGCTCCATCCACCTGCGTACGGTTGCACGCCGGTGCTTGCACAAAGCCGAACGTCCCCCCATCGCTCCGCCCTCTGCCCTCAGCGCCGTCCTTCGCTTCTGCCTTCTACCCCCCCCCCCCCGCCAACGAGCAGCGTCGCCGTTTCGGCTTTTCCCGAGCGGCTTTCCCGAGCGGCTTTCTCCGCGAGCGGCGAGCTCGCTCCGCTGCGTATCGCGCGGCTTCCCTTCTCTCTCTCTCTCTCTCTCTCTCTCTCTCTCTCTCTCTCTCTCTCTCTCTCTCTCTCTCTCTCTCTCTCTCTCTCTCTCATGCCGGCTACGCTTCGGAGCCTAGCAGTTATTTCACGTTCGCGCGTCACATTCGCGAACCCGTCAGCTTCAGCCCTTGAGGGCGCAGGTCGTAGCGAGGAAAGCTCAGCTAGCAAGAACGAAGGCGCGGCGCACGCTCCTAGCGAAAATGGCCGACGAGCCGGCGCGGCGCACGCTCCTTTAGCTAATCTACTCGAGATCTAAGCGCCGCAGCAGATGTATCAAGCCGCGTCCGACCGTGTCGTCGACCTATAATAATAATGCATTGTATAGCACTCTCAGAGCACTGAATCTCTTTCTAGGCACTTTCGTGTGCTGTAAGTAAGTAGGTAGGCATACGTGGGTAGCATGATCGCATGGTTAGGAAGAGCAGGCTCAATGTCAACACGGATGACATGGCTAGAGGTGACATGCACAGGGTCAGCATTCTAAGATGGTTAGTGGCAGCAGGATGATGATGCAAGCGAAAGATGCAAGCGTCAGTGCAACCGAGCACAAAGCATTCTTACGCTGAGTCCCATGCCGCAGCGAACATTTTTTTTGCCATTTGCACACTTTGCAAGTAGAGTGAATTACTTGCAGGAAGCAGCGGAAAAGTACTAATGACCCACGACACAATGCACCCGGTCACGGACAGCACTGCCACGGACAGGAAAAACGAGACGACAGCCACGAGTGCCATCAGCACGGAGGTCAAGGTCATTAATAACAACGCAGCAGAGGCTTCGAGAGCTCAAAAAGCCAGCATGGAAGAGACGGCCCGAAAGCCCACCGTTGAGGTCAAGGTCGATGAGAAGCAGCCGAGCAGCGCCAGCCGAGCTCGGGCGGCCCCGTCGTCGTCTGCTGCAGCAGCGTCCTCGGGCAGTGGCGGCAGAGTCAGCAAGCAGCAGACAGCGCCGCCTTCGTCGCTATCGCCTACGTCAGGTACGCGGCAGCGGCGGCAGCAGCATCAGCCGTCGAAGCCGGCGGCGAAGCCGTCGAAGTCAGCGGCGATCAGTGGCTCCGGCGCCACTCTGCGCCACGCGCGACGATGCGACGCTGCGTGGACTTGATTCTGAACTGTGGATTTAGTAATAATAATAATGATAATAATAATAAATTTACTACAGCACCCTCAGAGAACTCGATCTCTTTCTGGGCACTTTGCACTTGCCGCAAAGGAAGTACTCGCCGTTTTAACTCTTTTCTCGGCGGTTAGCAAGTTTGAGCTCCAGTGGTTCTCAATCTCTCTAATGCCACGACCCATTAATACAATTTCCCATGTTGTGGCTACCCTCAATCACAAAACAAACTGTTTGTGCAATATGTGGACATGCACGTTTCCGATGGTCATAGGCGACCCCTGTGAAATCGATCCCCAAAGAGGTCGCGACCCGCAGGTTGAGAACCTTTAGAACTAGAGGAAGCCTCTGGATCGACCCGCGACCCGGGTCGTAGGTTCGAAGGTCGCAGGTTCGAGTCAAGCTACCGGAAGTGGCTAACTGCCCGCCGCTAGTGGACTGAAAGCCACCGAGGCCGGTCGGCGGCAACGGAAAAACAGGTCTGCCACTTTCTATGTGCACACTTTTTATTCGACTTCTGCAGCTCCGCACTCACGTTTGTGGCTAAGCGGCAGAAAGCGAGAACGTAGTTTCGTCGAAAGCAATCGCCGCATGTGACGAGCTGCACGGGGTCGAGCTCCGTTTCTCTCGCGGTTTCTTGTAATTTCGCTTGCACTTCCGTCTGTGCGTTTCCGCCTAATCCCACTGCCGACTATGGCTCACCCTTTTCAGCGGTCCTGAGCTGCTACTTCCATGCTACTCACTACCTCAACTACTCTCCTGACTCTGCTATGCTTCCCACTTTCTCTTTGTTGCGTGAGACGAAGTCTGTTGGCTACCGAATGCGTACCGAAAACTGCTTAGGCTGTGAGTGCGCTATACAAAACTCTCCTGCGTAACATCCACGGGGAATTAATTATTATTGGTCCAGCGGTTAAGGTGCTGGCCCCGACCATGGTCTGGCTGAGGTCGTGGGCTCGAGCCCCGAGGCATATGTGAAGCGCTTGAACAGTGATTAGGTTCTCTTTGGCGCTATACAGATGAATCATTTATGACTTTGTTGAGTTACAGACGTAGGTACATTACTTTACACGGTCAGCGGCTGCCTATCGATCCGCTCTGTCGATGGGACGCTCGAGGGCGTAGCAGCCTCTGCCACCGCAAGTTGAAGTGTGCCGCGTCTTAACAGATCGTGGATTCTTATCCTGCGACCACTTACTAGCATCCTATGAACCCTTGCCAGTATCCTGCGACAATCTGCCGACCCCTTACACGCACGCGGTGTGCATAGTTGTGCTGAAGGACTACTTTTGCCGCTCACTGCGTACACGATGAATTATAGATGCAGATGGCATACTATATACATGACTTACTCCCGGAAGCTGCTGGAAATTTGTCCATTGCACTCGCACCCGAAGATTGGCGTCCTAGAGGTCAGGCGAGGTCAGGCCGAAGCGCTCTGCGGCCGCCTACTATCCGTGTTCAAAAAAGTGCTTCAATTTGGTTTTCTCATTTGAAGACCGCAAGCTTTGACGGCAGCTTCTAATCAACAGTTGCTCGAATTTGCAGTGAGGACGTACCGTGAAACTTGATTTTGGTCGCGTTTAATTGCAAATGATATTGAGGGGCTTTGAGCTTAGTAAAATTAGTTTGCATAGCGCCCAAGGAGAACTTGATCTCTACCACCTATCGCTTTGTATGCCGCTTCACGTACGTCGCGAGGATCGAGCCCACGACCTCCGTCATCAAATACATTTACCTTGACCTTGATCGAGGCGAAAACCTCAACTACTGGGAGCTTGAGACTTAGTTTGATGTGCGACTTCTCTGCGAACCAAAGAATCGCCTTTTTTAGTCGAGGTTAAAAGAAAACTCCTCTGCGTGCCATCTTCGTAAGCATCCGCAATTTGCATGTGGCTAGACGTGACGCAGCGTGAATTCTCAGTTTTCACACCGATGAGGAAAGAGGGAAGCGAATTTGTTTTTCAGGAAACGTCGGCAAAGCCATCGCCGAAGACGCAGCGCGGTCGGTCAAGGACAATGCTCTCGTGGACGAGAGAGCCCAGAAGCCGATAGCCGAGGTCACTGCGGAGGAGGCCAGGGCCGTCGCTATCACCAAAACGGAGGCCAGCGCAGCTCAAAGAGCCAGCAAAGAAGAATCGGCGAAAAGTGCCAAAGAGGTCAAGGCCGTTAAGAAGCAGACGAGCAGCGCCGGCCAAGCGCAGGCGACCTCGTCCGCTACTTCCTCGGGCAGCGGGAAAGCTAACCGCTACCGCGCGGCGGCGGCGGCCATTTCGCCGTCGCCCAAGTCAGGTACGCGGCGGCGGCTGCTGCCGACGGCGTAACACTCGCGGCGGCGAGCGAGCGAGGCCTCGAGGAATAAGTTTGCGAGTGCACCACGCGGCGAATATCCTGCTGCCTCCGATTCGTTCGTAGGCTTTAGTCTCTAGCAATTATCAATTATCCTCTGGTGGTTTTTCCGAGAAAGAATTGTGACCGAGTTCTCAGCGTTGAGGCGAATAGCGAGGACGGATGTTGGTGATAATAATAATAACAATAATAATACACCTGATAAAGCGCCTTTGGAGAACCAAATCTCTTTCTAGGCGCTTTACATTTGCTGCAAAGGAAACGCGATCGAATGGTGAGTGGTATCTTGCTTGATAAACAACAAGAATTACACGGTTAGGGGTAACATGCACACGGTCAGCATGCAAGTGTGGCTAGCGGCAGCATGCAACGTTTTAGAGCGAATTGGTTGCGACGACGGTTTGCTACGCGAAACCCTGAATGAATATATATCGCACCGAGCACTGAAACTTACTAAACGTGAAAGCGCGCTTCGCTGTGCGGACTGCAGCACTTCCAAGGTCGTTGGCTTCGCTGCCGCACCTCGCTGCCATTTGTGATGGCCAATTTTTGACTTCACACTAGAGCTAGACCCTGCGGACCAGGGCTAATATTAATATAATAATAATATTGCACTTGATAAAGCGCCCTCAGAGAACTTAATCTCTTTCTAGGCGCTTTACATTTGCTGCAAAGTGATACGCAATAGAATAGTAAGTAAAATCATGCTTGAAAAACAAACAAAATGAATAACATGGTTAGGGGTTACATACACTGGGTCAGCATGCAAATGTGGTTAGTGGCAGCATGAACAGTGTCAGCACGCATAAGCACATCGAGGACGAATCACAAGGACCCACTAAATGCTGTCCTAAATAGGTATGTTTTTAAGTCTCTTTTAAATGTGGTCAGGTCAAGGGCTCAAGTCCTTCGGGCGGTAGAATTTTTCGCCCGTCAATAATTGGCTACCCTAAGCGAGCGGTCGTCAGCGAGGTCTGCGACGAGAGGAAGTCAGCAGTGCTGACGTGCTTGGCATTTGTGGGCGCCTGACGGCAAAGCGAACGCTGCCCCAAAACGTGTCGCGTCACCGCGTCTCGCGGACGACGCGGTGCGTCAACATCGCCCGGCAAGACGGAACTCGACGAATGCTCCTCGAACTTTGCTGTTCTGCCCGCCTCTAGTGCGCGCTTTGCGAAGGTCAAAGCGTCTGCAGAGGTCAAAGAGTCTGCTGAGGTCGAAGCGTCGAGCCTAGACGAACTGCAGGCGACTCCGCCACGCTCGTGGCCGCCTGCGGCCGCAAGAAGCCGGCCAATCATTGCTTGCAGGAGCGACGAACCGCGAGCGGCCTCAGCAGCGCGATAGCGGCAGCGATGGCGGCAGCGATGGCGGCAACGATGGCAGCAGCCGCAGCAGCCGAAGGAGCAGCCGGCGGAAAAGCAACGATCGCTCGATGGTAAAGGACGCTCTCTTGCGGCGGAGGCGATGTGCCACTTTTCGGCGGCCGCCGCCGCTGGCAGCGTTTAACGCGATATTTACTACGGGTCGTTTGTTCGAGCCAACCGAGCTGCTTGGTTCGCGTGCGAGCCTACCAAGTGCTCGCCTCGCCAGACGGGATTGCTCTGATCGTATGGGATTATCTCCCCGTGGCCGCGAATGAAGTTCGGAACAGCCGCGCGACATATATATATACACCGTTTTCCCACTTTAACCGACGGTGGCCTACCGGCGGCCTACTGGCGAAGTCGTGCGGCTGTTCCGAACTTCATTCGCGGCCACGGGGAGATAATCCCATACAATCAGAGCAATCCCTTCTGGCGAGGCGAGCACTTGGTAGGCGCGAACGCGGACCAAGATATAGATATAGACACGAATTTAACTTTATAAAATATATAGACCAAGACTATATATATATGTATATATGTATATATATATATATATATATAATATATATAGTTTATTTGTATAGCGCCCCAAGAGAACTTAATCACTATTTAGGCGCTTAACATATGTCTTGGGACTCGAGCCCACGACCTCAGCCAGACCTTGGTCGGGGCGAGCACCTTAACCACTGTACTAAACCAGCTCGGCGGTCGTAGCGTTACAATCGTTCGCAACGTTCCGTGCCGCAACTGCTGGGTCTGTCCAGCGCGCTCGCTCACTTCAGACACATAACGTCTCTCTCCACGATCGGAGTCTAAAAAAAAATATTCTCTTACCGATCCGGGCTCTTGGCTTCATGTAATAATAATAGTAATACACTTGATAAAGCACCCCAGAGACTTCTTCGTTCTTTGCTTTCCTTTAACTGGTTTCTCGTTTGCCGCTGGGCGAACCCGTTGCGTAACTGTCATCGCTTGCTCCATTTCGCCCCCCCCCCGATCTCGGCCCGGGGCTAAGGTGATCGCACGTCACCACACTGGGGTGGTGAGTTTGACTCCTGAAGCGGGAAATCCTTCATTACCCGCTGCAAGCTGGGATTAGCGGCCATCGTGGCTCTTGTACCTCTGCATAGAAGAGGCTGCTACATCAGCCGTGACCTTGAATTTACTTACTTTTGATCCTGAAATAGTTAGATGGTCACGCACTCGAGCACAGCTGACGAGCTCAGCATTTTTCTGACTCGTACGAACGTAGTTTCGCTTCAGCAACAACCAATTGCTGTTCAAGATGACGCTGTGTGCCTCTTTTGCTTTACTTCTTTAGCAGAAGGTCCCAAGGTTTCGTAGCCGTCAAAGTGACGTCATCCGGATCTCTCTCTTTGTCTCTCCCTCTCTCTCTCTCTCCCTCTCTCTCTCTCTCTCCCGCTCTCTCTCTCTCTCTCTCTCTCTCTCTCTCTCTCTCTCTCTCTCTCTCTCTCTCTCTCTCTCTCTCTCTCTCTCTCAGGTCTCTCAGCGCTCTCTGTCTCTCTGTCTTTTTCTATCTGTCTCTTGCTCTCCCTATCTGTCTCTCTGCCTATCTGTCTCGGTGAGCCGCGATGGCACACTAGGTAAGGCGGTTGCTTTCACGACCTCAGTCCCGAGGTCGTGGGTTCGACTCCTGTGGTGGGCGATTCTTTATCGCCACTGCAAGCGGTGGTGATAGCCGTAAAGGCTCTTCTGTCGCTATACAAAAAGAGGCTGCTTATTCAGCTAGGATTTTTTTCTCTCGCTCTCCCTGTCTCTCTCTCTCTCTCTCTCTCTCTCTCTCTCTCTCTCTCTCTCTCTCTCTCTCTCTCTCGCTCTCCCTGTCTCTCTGTCTGTCTCTTTCTCTCGCTCTCTCTCTCTCTCTCTCGCTCTCACTGTCTCTCTGTCTCTCTCTCTCGCTCTCTCTGGCAAAGACTGACATGCAGACTGGCAGCGGCCAGCCGACCTGATGTTCGCGCATTCTTTACTATAAATGATCTCCGCCAGCAATGAATCGCTTGTAGGTTACTTTCAATAGTGGCAGCGTCAAATCAACGCAAAAGTGATGGCAGCGACAGTAAATGTCACACGACAGCACGGACAGAGCTGCCGCTCGTGACCCGCACAGGCGCAGCTGCCCGATGACAGCGGGCGAGCAGCGCACAAACTCCTAAATTAGATGACGTCGCCGAAAGCGCCGGTAGGGACGCTGTGCACTGCTGCCGCCGCCGCTGCTCCCGCTGCTTCTCGCTCAGCGAGGCGTCGTCAGCTAAAAGCTGACACGACTTCGGGCAACGTGCACCGCGCTCATATCATTGAAGGAAGCGAGCGGGTGCGGCGGCCTTTGGCGACCCGTCTTCTGACTTTTGACCCGTCGCAGCTACGGAAAGCGGACGCTCTTGGCGTCCGGACGTAAGGCCGCGACGACAATAGACGGCGGCTATCGCAGATTATCGCGGAAATCTCGACGACTCCGACTCTTTGCCGTCGCAACCAGTTGCATTAGATTGCTGTAGCAAAGTTCTGGAATTAACACTGAACTGAGTCTGGAAAATAAAACCGCTCGGTGAAATAAAAGGAAATGAAATTTCGGCGTGTGCGAAAGGTTGTAGCGAACTAGTTCGGCTGCATACGGACGCTTCCTTATTTCCAGACTGCGTTTCACAAAGTTTTGTAAAGCAAAAAGCAAATCACATGTCGAATGAGTTAAACGAGCCAGCCATTATTGATGGGCACAAAGCGCTAGTCTAAGATTATTTATTATTATTTATTTATTATTATATATTTTTTCATTTACTATTATTAATTATTTATTATTTATTATTTATTAGTCTAATCCTATTTATTATTTATTTATTAGCCTAAGGAAGCGAAGACGAAACCGACTCGAGAACTTGAAGAATGTGATCTCGAGGCCATATATTTTAATTGCAACTATAAGCGCCGTTCACCCTCCTTGAAATCCCTGGCTAGAACGATGATGCTTTGATCGTCTTTGAAGATCTCGCGATAGAGAGAGCCGTCGTTACGATATTTCTTGAGAGACAATACAGCCTCCTACAGCCGAGGCCTCGAGGTACGTCACATAAAAAATATAAGTAATATGTATTAATATATGTAAAAAATAATACTACATAAAATACTAGCTGATTTAAAAGCCTTTTTTATATGGCGGCAGAAGAGCCTTGAAGGCTGTCTCCACCGCTAGCAGCGGCAACAGAGCACAATGCCGCCGCAGGATTAAAAAAACGACCTGTAAGAGCGACCGCCTTACCCAGAGGGGCCATCACGAACCACACACACCACATACACACACACACACACACACACCACACACACACACATATATATATATATATATATATCGGCACACTGAGGGATAATGGATGATTCTCAGCGACAACTAACTATGCAGCCTCAACGAGAATGACGTTGAATGACGGGAATGCCACTGTCCTAGCCCGAGCCTAGATCTAGCAATGCTGATATCCTACTTGAACGATTGAGATAAGCGATCGGTCTAAAAGATGAAGCACTGGCGTGGTTCAATCAGTGCCGTATTGTGGTCAAGTCTCATCCAGAAAACCGGTCACCTGTGTGTGTGCTGCACTTATCCCTTTCTCTCTCCATTTCTTTAACTCTCTGTCTCTCTTCTCTCTCTCTCTCTCTCTCGCTTTCTATTGTCTGTCTGTCTCTCTTACTCTCCCTTTCTCTCTCTTACTCTCTCTCTCTCTCTATGTCTCTCTCTCTCTCTCTTACTCTCTCTCTCTCTCTCTCTCTCTCTCTCTCTCTCTCTCTATGTCTCTCTCTCTCTCTGTCTCTCTCTCTCTCTCTCTCTCTCTCTCTCTCTCTCTCTCTCTCTCTCTCTCTCTCTCTCTCTCTCTCTCTCTCTCTCTCTCTCTCTCTCTCTCTCTCTCTCTCTCTCTAGCACTCACTCTCTCTATCTCCCTCTCTAGGCACTGTACAGATGCTGCGTAGAAAGAATTTCCAAATTTTTGGTGGTAATAACCGCAAGCAGCAGGCTTAGTATAAGCAGGTACGT
This sequence comes from Cristatella mucedo, assembly GCA_009760855.2. Lineage (NCBI taxonomy): Eukaryota > Metazoa > Bryozoa > Phylactolaemata > Cristatellidae > Cristatella > Cristatella mucedo. The sequence continues at coordinate 22,351 of WPIO01000166.1, forward strand.
GCGCACGAAGCACGAATCGCAAAGCCCCGCGAAATTCTGTAACAAACATGTGCATTTTAAGCTTATTTTTGAATGTCGGCACGTCAGGGGACGTTGTGACGTGCATCGGTAGCGAGCTCCAGGCTTTGGGAGCATAAATGAACGTAGCTGCGCTTCTGCACCGGTTTCAGCCTACTCGTGCCCTCAGGTCTTCTGCGGACAATGTGTTAGCTGTTCCATTCCCACGTCTAATGATCTTTGGTGATAAAAAGGTTTTGCTCTGTAGGTCCTAAACTGTGGAGCTCACTTACACAATTCTTACGCAACAATTCGTCTACTCTCCTGCAGCCGACCGTGGCTCATAATTTTTAGCTGTCCTAAGCTGCTACTCACTACCGCAGCTACCCCATTGACTTAGCTACGCTTCCCATTTTCTCTCTGTTTCGCAAGTTGAAGTCTGTAGGCTAACGCATGCGCACCGAAAGTTACTTGGAGTTCGCTATAGAAAACTCTCCAGCGTAGCACACGCTTAGTCTCTGTGGCTTCGCGAAGACGCTGGTGGAGATACGGGAGACGCGAGATACGAGATACGAGAGATACGGAGATACGAGATACGAGAGACATGGGACATCGCCTAACATAACGGCCTCCAACTGCTTCGCAAGCCAGGGTTCGGATATCGGCCAGCAAGCGGACATAACCACAGCAGGACATTATCAGATTACCGTGAGCTTTTCTGCGCATAGAACGACCGTTTTTCTCACTCTCTATCATTTTTCACTCGACCACTTTTTAAGGGCCTTCCAACTGAACCCGTGCCCCCCCCTCCCCAACCGAGCCCAAACCGGATGGGCGTCCCGCGATGGCGACCAATAGGAAGTGTCGTTACTGGCCGCGGCAACCTTGACCGCGATCTGCCAGTTCCTGGCGCCTTCGGCGTGGTGGTTTGGGCGTCTCGTTCGACCGGATCGGAACGATGAAGGAGTACGACGAGTCGATGAAAGCCAACTTGATCCGGCTGCATCTGCAAGGCCTCACGACGAGGCAAATTGCGGGCGAGCTGGGCATATCGGCGAGCGGCGTGAGTCGCAATCTCGTAAAGTTTCGAAGGAGCGGGAGACTGGTGGAGCCCGAGCGAGGCTCGGCCGGCGGCGGCTCGGCGCGTTCGTCGCCGTCGCCGGGCACATCTGTGGCAGATTCCGACGGCGGTGACGACGACGCCGCCGCCGCCGCGTCGACCTCTTCCGCCAAGTCTCCTCCGACGCCGCAACAGCAGCACGCGGAGGCGGCGAGCGGCGCCGCAGCTGAAGGCGTCGCTGCGGCGTCGGCAGCCGCCGCAGCGTCGGCGACCGTGGCCGTGAAGCATAACCCGCCGAGGTCGGCGAGGAAGGCGAGCGTAATTGGTGAGTAGACGGCGGCGGCCGCAGTAGCTGCGGCGCAGACTCTCGTTGGCGCGCGCGTGTATTTCGGTGCTTCCGTCTGAGCGCCTCTCGTGAGACCTCTGGTCGACCTGACGCGCGCCTTGCGCTCCACCTCTTCTCTCGTCGCCGCCGCCGTCGCTGACCCTCCCCCCTGTACGTACGTGCGTGCGTGGATGCGTGCTTGCAGCATACGGCGCCGCCTCGAAGCCGCGCGGCCAATCGTGACCGCTGGCCGCCGTCTGCGAGCGTGGGCGCCCGCGAGCACGCGCCCTTGTGTCTGTGCGCGTGCTTGTGAACTCACTCGTATTCTCAAAAAGCGTCGAGCCCCCCCCCCGAGTGCCCTGGCTGAGACGTTGCATGACGCGGGCATTATGTTGTTGGTATGTTCGCACTGTGTGCATGCAGACGCGCCATGGGCTCCTCACTTGAAGGAAGCGCACGCTCTATGTCTAGCGTTTGAAATGCTCTTTACGAAATGGGTCGTTCGAACCTTTAGAAGGCTCGGCGTTCTTGTCGCCCTGCGGAAAAACCGGATACGTCCGGCTCGATCTCTGCACTCGGCTCCACCTAACGTGCGTGTGAGCTTGGCGGTGCGATCGAGTGCCGTGCCGTGTCTTAGGTGCTGTAGCGTGTGCGTGCAATCTCGTCTTAGCTGCTGTAGCGTGTGCATGCGGTTTCTCGGTTTCCTGTTCCGAGATGGCTGCTCCCTGGTCGATCGCATCAGATCCGTGTTACAACACCCTTAGTTTCAGCTACTTGGCGAATTTTTGGAATGCGGATTTTTTTGCAACCGTGTTGCAGTCTTGCAAACCGTGTTTCGACGTTGCGTAATTGTCTTGTTGGCAAAAATGATGGCTCGGTCAGACGAGGATACCACTGCCGAGCTGGTCCGTGTGTGAAATGCTGTCTAGACTGCTGTAGCTTGCGTCTCGAGATGCTGAGGATATGCTGGCTAGAGTGAGTGCAGAACTCTTCAGCTTCACGGCTCGTCTCTCAGGAGCTTCACAAATGCCACAGTGCACTCCTTCTCACCGACCAGCTGCCATCTCCTTGATAGGCAATTGAACAATATAGCGGTCGAAGAGTTGTACAATTATCACAATAATGCGTTTGATATAGTGCCCTCATATAATTCAATTTCGTTCTAGGCACTTTTCATTTGCAAAGGAAGCACGGTCGAACGGTTAGTGATAACATGCTCAATCAACAAGAAATGACATCGTTAGGGGTGACATGCACAGGGTCAGCATGCAAGCGTGGTTGGTAGCAGCATGCAACAGTATCAGCATGCATAAGCGCATAAAGGACGAATCACAGGGACCCACTAAATGCTGTCCCAAATGGGTGTGTTTTTAAGTTCTTTTTAAACGTGGTCAAGTCTAAAGATGTCTTGATGCAAAGTCGGAGGTGAGTTCCAGGCTTTGGGAGCATACAAATTAAAAGGCAAGGTGGTCTCCAAAGGATTTGAGGTTCGTACGAGGTATCGGTAAACAATTAGATTTCGAAAAGTGAGTGGTACGATGTTGAGGAGTCGATCTGATAGATAGGCTGGAGCCAAATAGTGAAGGGACCCAAAAGTGAGCGACAAAACCTTGAAGTCAATACGTTGCTTGACTGGTAGCCAGTGCAGGTCGGCAGAAAGTGGTGTGATGTGGCAAGTGCGGCACGACAAGACAAGCCTAGCTGCAGAGTTTTGCACCAGCTGCAAGGGCCTGATTGCACTGGCCGGTAGACCAGCAAACTGTAATAGCCTTGATGGCTATCACCACCACTTTCCGTTGACAATAAACGATCGCCTGCTCTTGGACTGGAACCTACGACCTCGGTCGTCAAGAGCAAGCATCTTACCTCGTGGGTGGAATATCGACTTCAAGGTTCTGTCACTCGTTTGTAGGTCCGTTCATTCTCCAGCCTGATGCCATTGGGAATACTTGCCTAGTTTAGAATTTTCGCTTTGTCTCATCTGCTCTTCTGACTCTCAAGGTTGCTTATATCTCCTCTAACCAATCTAGAATTCTCGTCAGACCTGCATTTAGTTCCTATGCTTGCAAAGCCTGGAATTTGCTGATGCCGTCGCGACGTCCCTGGTCTTGATATCGTTCCCTTTTGGCTGGGCTACCAAAGAAAGCTATTATGTCACTACATCGGACTATGAATATGGCTGCAAGGCTGGTCTTTAAGTCCCAGCGGTTTGAGCACGTGTCACCTCTGCTGAAAGAGCTAGGATGGTTGCCGGTTGAGCAAAGGATACGGAGCAAAGTTCTCACGCTGACCCACAAGGCCCGCCACGGCTTGGCTCCTTCGTACCTAGCTGAACTGCTGCATCAGCTTCAGCCTGTTCGCGCCCTCGGGTCCTGTGTGGACAATAAATTAGCTGTCCCATTCCTCCGCTTAAAGACAGCTGGCGACAGAAGCTTTATCTCTGCAGGTCCTAGACTGTGGAACTCGCTTCCACAATTCTTACGCAACGAGATCTGCTCTCCAACTGCCGACTATGGCACATCTTTTTCAACGGTCCTGAACTGCTACTTCTATGCTACTCACTACCTCAACTGCTCTCCCGACTCTGCTATGCTTCCCACTTTCTCTTTGTTGCGTGAGACAAAGTCTGTTGGGTACCGAATGCGTACCGAAAGCCGCTTCGGCTGTGAGTGCGCTATACAAAACTCTCCTGCGTAACACCCGCATGGTCTTTATGACTTTGTGGAGTTACTGACGGAGATACATTACATTACATACATCGTCAATGAAGCTTCTTACAAACCACCTGTTCCTCTCGTGCCTCCGTCTGCATGTGTGTCTGTGTGTGCCTCCGTCTCTCTCTCTCTCTCTCTCTCTCTCTCTCTCTCTCTGTGTGTGTGTGTGTGTGTGTGTGTGTGTGTGTGTGTGTGTGTGTGTGTGTGTGTGTGTGTGTGTGTGTGTGTGTGTGTGTGTGCGTGCCTTTGTGTGTGTGTGCCTCGGTGTTTGTGTGTGTGTGCCTCGGTGTTTGTGTGTGTGTGCCTCGGTGTTTGTGTGTGTGTGCCTCGGTGTTTGTGTGTGTTCTTATTTATTTTCATATGAATGAAGGCAAGGGAATCAATTAACTTACTGCAGTGAAGACCTGATGGCCATCCCTTGCATTCGGAACTGTAATCGCTTGTCACTGTGGGGATTATTGTGTGAATGAATGATGTGTTGATTAGTTCCTGTGGTTGTCAGAGCAGAAAGATTGGTGCTGCACAGTGTTTGTCATTTCTTTTCACGTCATATCGATAGTAGTTGATAGCCGTCAAGCCTGTATCAGCCCATACAGTCGACTCAGCTTATGTAAGAATGCGTTCTGGCTGGCAAATGGCCGCTCTTTTAGGCAGAGTATTCCCATGCAAAGAGTGAGACTACAGCCAGGGTAAATCTGGGACATGGAACTGCTATACTTATTTGCCGTTTATTCCTATTTTTGATATTCTTATAAGCAGAGTCGACTGCATTGGTGAAAGAGCTCACTGTACCACTGCGCTATTAACTTACGCCGGTCAGAACCAGCCACCTTGGCATCGGTAGGTGACAGCGCTAGTCTGTCCTCGAAGCAGAGTCATTTGTATCACACCGGCTTGTGCAAGTCATTGCAGCCAATCAGACATACCCACGAGCGAAAAAGTATCGGCAACCCCTTGTTTACGATTAGCAGTGGGCACCCGACCGTGAACAGTTAGGCCGAAGCACAAAGAGTGAGTGCGCCCCAATGAAAATAGTTCTGTTCACTATGGCGTTAGCGTATGCCGGTTTCTTGCTTCCGGTGGTACTTACGCATGCTGAGTAATACAAAAGATACAGCGTACCGAGTATTCTCGTTTCCCATCGCTATACCACCCACCACTCGGCATGCCTAAGACCAGCGAGTTGACTGCCTTTATGAAGGGCCGATTATGGGCGTTGCACCAAAAGGGACTTAGTAACGTTGCAATTGCTAAAGAACTGCAAATTGGTGAGACTACGGTGAGGTACAACTTGAAGAAAATGGCCACAACTGGTACTATGGATAACGCAAAAAGAACCGGCCGCCCACGTGTCACTACACCCGGCGAGGATGGATTGATCAGGAGCGAAGCTTTAAAGCATCGCTTTGCCCCTGTGAGAGTTTATGCTCAAAGCCTGCTGGCTGCTACTGGGAAGTTAGTCGGGAGGGATACGATTAGGCGCCGACTAGCTGAACAAGGTATGTTCGCTCGGATCGACAATATAAAGCCACTGGAACGCCATGATTATATAATATATGTATATGTATATACTCATTTGTATAGCAGCCTAAGAGAATCTGGTCTTTATTCAGGCGCTTCACATATGCCACGGAGCATGCAAAGTAAAGGCACTGTCTCCAGAGAACTTAAGATTCACACTAGGTGTGGCCAAACGAGTTGAGTCAGAACAGCAGGTGGTACTACTGGGTGGGGGAGTACTTCTGATAGGTAGACTGGAGCCAGAGAATGGAGGGGCCTAAAAGTGAGTGACCAAACCTTGAAGTCGATGCTTGATTGGTAGCCTGTGCACATCGGCCAGAAGTAGTGTGCTGTGGCAACTGCAGCTCATGACAGACAAGCCACCGCTCACCTTTGACACTAGACTTGACATTCTGCTTAGTACAAGAATGCTTCCCTTAAATAATTTCATATGTCAATAGGATAATTACCCCAAGGCCAAGTGCGATTTATGTTTTTTCCGAAATACACCCGGAGTTTTGGTAAAGACCTGCTGCCTGGCAACAGAGGTGCCTGGTCCGGATCTGAATCTCATGTGAATATTTCAAGAATGCATTGCATAGAAGGTTCAAAGCACAGGAAGTGATGCACATACATCGTGCTAAGCATGGTTGTATAGACATAAATGATATATACATGAATAGCATTGTGTCACATCTAACACATCTCCCTTTGTTCCAGCTTTTGGAGAACGATAGCTCCTGATGCTTGTGAACCCTTAGTTTGCCTAATGGACGAGCTTATAGTAGTAACAATACATTTGATATAGTGCCCTCAGAGAGATCAAGCTCTTTCTAGGTGCTTTACAATTGCTACAGGAATCGAATGGTTAGTAGTAGCATGCTCAATAAACAAGAAGAATAGCATGGTTATGGGTGGCATGCACAGGGTCAGCATGCAAGTATGGTTAGTGGCAGCATGCACAGTGTCATAAGCACATTAAGGTCGAATTACGGGACCTACTAGATTCTGCGATGTATGTAGTGCGTACCCACTAAATGCTGCTGGGGGATTGCTAATCGTGGCAGTGCAACTTTGTTGTATCACTGTAAATTGATAAAATTGTACTGAAACTTTCCTGTGGACTAACAGCTGGTGAGGGTGGTTACAAACAAACGAACGTGTCTGGTGCTGACAGCATTAACCTCGAGCATTGCCCACCACTCCAATAGTGCATAGCTCATCGGCTGCGTGGCAGTGCCATGGAATTCCTTTCTTCCACCAGACTCGCAAGCATATTCTGAATACCGTGTATGATTACGGCAACAGGTTGCAGTAACGTTTCTTTTCCTACCGAAATCAGAACTTACAGGGTCTGCTTTCCGTTTTAGGCCAGGCCTGGTCAGTGTTTTTCTTTTTGACTGAGTGCAAATTTACAATGAACTGCATTTAGGAATAGAAGTTTTGCAATGCAGTGCAGTAACTGTGTTACAATGAACTGCAATAGCAATGCTCTTGTATCTTACTCGTGTTCTTCTTCGTGTTCTACTGGGTCGTTGCTCTTAACCTCGTCTTGGTAAAATGCAGTTGGTGAGTGGCTGCTGTGTGCGAGCTCACTGATCTTTAAGACCCAAAAGGTCCTGTGTTTATAGATATAGGACAGTGATTTGCTGATGCTGACCCGAGTCGTTTGACACCAGACCTTGGACACTTGACCTTTGGCACTAGACCTAGAGAGTCTTTCTTTCGTGACTAATTGTAGCACTGCGATGTCTTGTAGGGCAGCTATAAATCTAGCCGTGGACTCATCTAAGTTTACTCGCTGCTTTACACCTTGTCTGAGCATTCGCATTCAATCGGCTGCTGCTTATTCTCTTTCGCAGGTGAGCGCAACCCCAGTTCGATGCAGCAGCCTGCAGATGCCGCCACTGATGGATCTTCTTCACTCAGCAGCAGCAGGGATGTAGACAACGGTGCCAAGGACGCCGGTAACCCTGGGCGACCGAGTGCAGTTGTCTCGAAGCCGCCAGCCACCTCTTCGTCTTTGTCGTCGTCCAGCTCCTTCTCTTCAACCGGCACACGCAAGAGAACCAAGACGGATGAAGGTACTGCTTGACCACGTTTGGCTTGGCACTATCGCATTAGGAATGCCTCGGCAACAGTGCCGTGGCACTGTTGCCGAGGTACACACCAGATTGGCCGTTCGATCCTAGTGCATGTACGGCCTAGTAGCTTGCCGTTTGCTTCAATCTCGTTTGGTCAACTGCAGGCCGTTCCTTCCTTTCTCTATTCGAATGGCATATCCAAGGCCGATGTGCCTGAATAGAGGTATGAGTTCTCTTGGCACGCCATGCAAATGGCATATCCAAGGCCGATGTGCCTGAATAGAGGTATGAGTTCTCTTGGCACGCCATGCAAATGGCATATCCAAGGCCGATGTGCCTGAATAGAGGTATGAGTTCTCTTGGCACGCCATGCAAATGGCATATCCAAGGCCGATGTGCCTGAATAGAGGTATGAGTTCTCTTGGCACGCCATGCAAATGGCATATCCAAGGCCGATGTGCCTGAATAGAGGTATGAGTTCTCTTGGCACGCCATGCAAATGGCATATCCAAGGCCGATGTGCCTGAATAGAGGTATGAGTTCTCTTGGCACGCCATGCAAATGGCATATCCAAGGCCGATGTGCCTGAATAGAGGTATGAGTTCTCTTGGCACGCCATGCAAATGAATAACATATTTCTTTCATCCCTGGTTCTCGCTAGACTAGACTTTGGTAGCTCAGCATTGGCAGGTGCAGCCAGCTGAGCCTTCTTGCCCAGCCTTAATATTAATAATGACGATAGTGAGACATATGTATATAGCACCCTCAGAGAACCAAATCTCTCTCTCTCTCTCTCTCTCTCTCTCTCTCTCTCTCTCTCTCTCTCTCTCTCTCTCTCTCTCTCTCTCTCTCGAGTGGGTGCTTTACATATGTTACAGTTGGAAGCATTTAAATATCTGTAAGTTGTTGCTTGTGGCTTGGCCAGGGAGCACGCTGGACTATTCACGCGGACCCAGCAAATGCTGCGAGTAGCTTTGTGCATCTTTAGCTCATTTTTTTGCACCAGCATTTGTTCATACGATGAGTGAGGCTGATTGCCTTGCTGATTGACAAAGCTTGAGTAGCAGTGGTGCAGCCTCGTGACTGGCTTCGGCTAGCTGCAGGCTTTGTGTGGCTAGCTGTTCTACTTGTCATTGGCTTGTGTCACGGCTCGAGCTGCCTCGAGCGATGGCCGCTCTCTCCGGGATGGGACGCCTGGAGCACGGCTGTGTGCCCTCCTGGAGGAGACCCAGCAGCTGTCTGAGCGAAGCCTGGAGTGGGGAGGTGCCTGGCCGAGGGGAGGTGGGTCCTGCCGGCCCAGAGATAGAGAGAGAGAGACAGACAGACAGACAGACAGAAATATATATATATATAGATATATATATATATATATATATTATATATATAGATCTATATATATATATATATATATTATATATATATATATATATATATATATATATATTATATATCTCTCTCTCTTTCTATTGCAATATATCGTATGGTGATGTGCATTTATTTTGACCGTTGGCTTCACATCCATAGCCCAGTTGGCACCAGTGATTTGATGGTCTCGGTCAGCTGATGTGCTGCTTGGAAGTAGCATATTACCTTTACCCTCTGCTCTAGCTGCAGTCACTGTTTGAGCATTCCTCCGTGGATGTTACCTCTCTCTGCAGCTTTTGCTCGTCAGGCAGGAATGTATCGCTACCTGCACCTTGGTTCGAGGTTTGGCATGTTTGTAACTGCTGCCGCGCCTTTAAGGAGGCCCGCAAAATATAAAAAAAAGGCGTGACATCGGGAAGTTGTCCCTCCAGTGCAGTTGTTCTGCAGTGCTGATGGCCTGGTAAGACTGTGCTTGTCACCATGCAGCAGCTTCATTTACTTTCCTTCCCGTAGAACCTGCTGCAAGCTCGCCGTCTGACAAGAGGATGCGAGGCGACAGAGCTGCAGCGGCGGTAGCTGCACCGGCAGCTGCAACAGCAGCAGCGAGTGCCGGCAAACAGACGCCCGGCAGTGCAAGCCGCTGCCGCCGGGGAGGAGCCAAGGTGGGCGTGGCAGCGAGCTGGTGCTCTTGCTGCAGGGCAGAGCCGTCTGCTCGAGCATGTCGAGGCGAAAATTCGTCGTCTGCTTGGTGGTGTCGGGCATCGAAGCGTATGTGTGCCCTAATAATGCCGCTTGTCTCGTTCGTCCCGTGTCTTATGTTGTCTTACGTGTGGACTCTCGTCGGCGCTGATCGTTGGTTAGCATCTTCGTTTTGTCTGCAAGTGCAGTGTGAGCACCTTGCTGCTGCTGCTGCTGCTGCTGCTGCTGCTGCTGCTGCTGCTGCTGCTGCTGCTGCTGCTGCTGCTGCTGCTGCTGCTGCTGCTGCTGCTGCTGCTTGCTGCTGCTGCTGCTGCTGCTGCTGCTGCTGCTGCTGCTGCTGCTGCTGCTGCTGCTGCTGCTGCTGCTGCTGCTGCTGCTGCTGCTGCTGCTGCTGCTGCTGCTGCTGCTGCTGCTGCTGCTGCTGCTGCTGCTGCCCTCGTGACCTCGTTCTTCTCCTTCATCCTTTTCCTCATCCTGCTCCTTCCTCATCCTGCTCCTTCTCCTGCTCCTTCTCCTGCTTCTCCCTAATCTTCCTCCCCATTCGGCTCTCCACCCGCTCCTCCTCCTCCTCCTCAGCTGCATCCTGCTCCGGCTCGTGCCACCAACCACGTGCCGTGCTTGACTGTATCGGCTCGTGCTGGGATTGGCTATCGGTGATTGGCTGAGAGCTTCTGAGAGGCTCAGCTCTGCGCTCTCTCGCTTCGCCGCAGAGTGCCGGCTCCACAAGCAAGGACATCTCGGCCGGCAACTCCTCATCGAATCCAGAGGCACCAGAGGCAGCCGAGCACGTGGCTGTAGGCGTAGAAGTCCACCGCGACCAATGCAACGTGAACGGAGTCGATTCTGGTGAGATCTCTAGCTTGCCTGGCAAAGCACAGCTGTATGAGAGAGACAGAGAAGAGAGCAGAGACAGAGAGTTGTATGCTTGCAGTACAAGGAGGTGTTCGTTCTGTCACTGCCCTGTGACCTCGGGCACACTAGGTAAGGCTGTTACTTTTCACGACCTCGGTTCAGAGGTCATGGGTACTAATCCTCCGGTATGCGATCCTTTATTGCCACTGCAAGCAGTGGTGATCGCTGTAAAGCCTCTTCTGTCGCTATACGAAAGAGGCGGTTAAATCGGCTAGTATCTCTTTACTTCTTTCTACTGCCCGTGGGTAGCTCACCGGCTTTTTTCTGCATTGCAGTAGCTCCGGCTAACTTTATCTGAAATCTCAATTGTAAGTACTAATGAGTATCAATGATGCTTGTCCAACGAGCACTGGCTAGCGCTGGCTTCAAGCATTCATGTGCGGTTCACTGCATGCTTGAGAAATCAAGCATGCAGTGTTTGCACGCCAGTGCACTGGTTTCCTGTTGGTGGATGAAATTTTTCACACCGATCCCTTGGCCCACCGTTTTTGTGTGCACTCTCGCAGACTTCCGACTTGGAGACCGGCGGTGGACTCGTTCGTTCGTTTGTTTGTTTGCTGCAGGCTCCGAGGCAGGCAGCAGTGACAGTTCAGAGTTTAGGGCTTCCTCCGTGGCGACGGACCGAACGCCGACGAGCAAGGTGGCATCCACCGCGGTGGACAGTGCTAGCAATCAGCAGCCAGCGGTAGGCCTGCCTGCAAACGCCCCGGCCCCCACCTCCTTGTGTGGCTGCCTCACCCCTCTCCTGTTGAGGATCAGAACGAGAGGGGCATGATGGATCTCATTTGCAGTCGGCCCTTCGACGCAAAAAATTCCCGATCGAATTCCCGTCGGGAATTAGCGTTTGCCTCGCGCGCTCCCTGCACGCGTGTCGGTCGTGCATCGGCAGCATGCGTCGAATGGCTTCTCGTGAGCGTCGCACGGTCTCGTGCGCACCTCTGCCGAGCGAGCGCGCACCTCTGCCTCTGCCGTCGCACAGGCGGCACGTTGCCGTCTGCGCGAGCATTACGGTTCGCCCAGCTCTGGACGAGTCCGGGCCGGCCCGAGTGTGTGTGCCTGGGAGGCTTTCCTCTCACGCCCGGCGGTGGTGGAGCCGCAGGCTTTCAGGCAGCGATTTTTCCCCTCTCTTCTAGTATCACCCCGGTCAGATCGTTGGTCTGCGGGAGGCCAAGACGCCGACCGGCGGCGGCATCTTGGAAGAAAAGGAGAATGCTCAAGGACCGGCCGCCACCGCCAGCTCCTCCGCCGTCGACGGCCAGACGGCCAGCGTCTGCGCCTGACGACGGCTGTGCTGCCGGCCGATCAGCCGCCGACCGCGACGACAAGATGGCCGCGGCCCTCGCCTCGGCCGCTGCTGCTGCCTGCTCTAAGCTCGGACCGTTGCTGCTGCCGGCTCAAGTTGTATCTTTATATTTTCCTGTACTTTCATGTCTTTTCTAAGTGCTTGAATCGTATTTTTTCGTCAGATCAGAATCGTTCTGGATGATAAAAAATAAACTGTCGGCAATCCATCGGGTAAAACGAGCTCAAGAGTTTCGTCAGCATGTACCACGTATTTTAGCACGCATCGTCTCGCTCATGCACTGAGACAACGTGCTCGAAAGGCCAGCCTTAGTAAAAGGGTTGCACCTTGCTTCGCATGAGAGCAGCTGCAGAGTTGGCAGCCAGTTGCTCCAGCATGCTAGGCAGCCGTTCTCTGGCCTTGCCCAAGCATGCAGGCTTCTACAAGGGGGCACTTAATCTGCCTCCCAGTGCGTGTAATGATGAATGGACCGATTCAGCGAACTCTGTCGGCTCACTTGAAGTGGCGTTGAACGGTGTGCTCCTGCAATACATGTTTCTTGCAGTTGCTGCCGTGTTTTTTAGAGTGGGAAACGCGAGTGGGAGCTGGTCCCAGCCCCAAAAACAGGTAGGCTTGGATGTGTCCGATCCACAGGCAGGCAGCTTTGCACTACTGGCAGCATAGCGGTTTTTTAGTTTCTAGGCGTTGCCGGCACACGTTACCCATGCTGATCTATTTTTGAGCTAAAGCTATGTTAAACCGTCAAGCCTCGTCTCAATGGGGACAGTTGATCGTGGCCGACGAGAGAAGGCTGGGACCTGTGGGCTAAAGCATGTGCTAGATAAACATGTGCCGATGTTTAAAAAATGCCTCCAGCGAAAAGCCACGATGGCGAGCTTGTCCTTGTTGAGCTAAAGTGTTGGCCATTTGCGAACTTGACCGTTCTGATTTGGCCTAAAAAACCTCAAGTAATTTTGTATGTGCAGCCTTCTACAGTGGTGACTAGTTTGCCTAGGAGTGAGATGCTAGCGCTTGTCACTGCAAAGGTGTTCAGGATTCAAGTCCTGAGTGGGCGATACTGAACTGCCCTCCGAAAGCTTCGGTAAGGCTTTTCAGCTATGTAAATGAAGCCGTCGAAGCAGATGACGTTATGTTGCTATGCTGCCATGTCCCTACATACAATTCCAAGCGTTCCAGCAAGGCTAACGCGCGATCAAAGGGCTCGAGCCAAATGACCTAGGTCGTTGGTTCGAGTCTAGCTGAGGGCAACTCTTTATCGTCTGCTCCAAGTGAGGCCGTAAAATCGGTTGCTCTGTATCTTCGTTACGGCTTTGTCGTCCTAGAAATGGAGCTCGACAGCCCGGAAGCTTCAGGCAAACTTACAAAATGCCGTAATGTGAGTTTAGTATTATATTAAATATATATATGAAATATATAATATATTTAAGGTATGTATGTTACTGTTTTTTAAAGCATTTGGTACCTGAGGTACTCTGGCTAAAAGCAGCTGACGACGAAGAGCTTCAAGATTCTACGTAAAGGCTCGTAAAGGAGACAAAGGTCGCGGCGTTATCAATAAGGTCACGCCAAAAACGCCCTTCCCGCCCCCGGAGGCTCGCGTGCTTCCTCGCATGAGCTACTTTACAGTGGACTTAACTCAGGCGCGACGTCGAATTACCGGAAGTTACGCATAACTGTCGGAAGTGATGCAATTTTCTCGTTCGTCGCCGACGGGTGGAAATCCTACCCGAGTAATCTGAGGCTGGAGGATGCAGCCACGGTTAGCCAACTATATATTAATAATAATAAAAATAATAATGCACTCGATTTAGCATCAAGTTTGAACGCACGGACTGAGTGGATAGTGTCTGAGCGCCTAGCTGAGAAATTTTTGTTAAATGAGAAGTGGATCTGGGTGCAGTCGATTCCTCGTCGATTTGCTAAAGATTGTGGTATTGACCCCTAATTTTGTTGTCGATTGCCATTCGTTGTTGACAATTATAGTGCAAAATAGCTTGAAAACCCTATATTACATTTTCAACACAATGAAATGCTGTATGCAATGAAAATTGGAGCTTCACCAAGCCAATTTGTGGTCTGCTTGCCAAGGATTGTAGTGTATTGGTGAGCCGCGATGGCTCACTAGGTAAGACGGTTGCTTTTTACGACCTAGGTCCCGAGGTCGTGGGTTCGAATCCTGTAGTGGGCGATCATTTATCGCTGCGGCCAGCGGTGGTGATAGCCATAAAGGCTTTGCTGTGGCTATACAAATAGACCCAGGCTAGGTTCGGTTGGCTAGAACAGGACGGCTGTAATTTGGTAAGGGTCACCGGCTAGGGCCGGAGTCGGACCTACTCGTGGTCGGACGTGCTGCGACGCGAGGTCACCGGGGCTCTTGGGTAAGGGAAGTTGGCCGAGTAAGTTGGAGGCTCCCGGTCTCGCCGAGTTATGGATGGCTGCAGGCGTGCTCCGGCGATGCAGCCACACACGCAAGGGAACGAGTACCCAAGGCCCGTGCGGAGCTGGATAGCTCGCTCGTTGTTGTGACTTGTATGTCCCGCGTTACTCGTGTAGCGTGTTTGTACCCCGCATAAGTTGGCGTCTTTTTGGCGGAAGCTCTCGGCTGTGGTGGACATCGACTCGGACTAGCCAAGCAGTTACTCACCTAGCCGGATCTTGTCCGGTGTACGCTCGTATTGTTGGATTCGGAGTCGGTACAACGGCGGGACTGAGGAAGCCGACTGACCGACTAACACGTTTGTTCGCACTTGCTTCGTCGTCGTGCGCCCCTATAGCGTACTCTGTTTAGGACCCTCCCTGTGGACTTAATTAGTTCCCCTGTTGTTGTTAGCGCATGCGATATTATAAAGAGTTTTCAACTGACGGCGGCTCGTCTTACCCTAGCTCAACGGCATGGCGAGCGGCAGCGTGGCCGGAGTACGGCGGGGTTTGGCAGAAAATAGCCTTTGACCCCTGGAACTCGGCTACACAAAAGAGCCTGCTCAATCAGCTAGTATTTCCTTTTAGTACTGCTGCTTCAAGCGGACTCATTGCCATAGATTGCCATGCATGGCCCGAGATTGTATGAATGTAATTGATCAGACGTGATGTGGTTGCAATTTAGAAAGAGTGCTTTGTAATATGCGTTCAAAAATGGAGCATTGCAAAACCAATGTCGGGCATTTTGTAGCGGGATGTAATGGATTGTGGTGTTGTGCTGTGCCATTGCTGTCCATTGCTGTGCATCACATTGCATTGCATGAGAACGCGTGTGCACACTGGAGTGAAATTGCGAGGGTGCACTTTGAACTGATTCAGAAATTCGAAAGGCTAACGCTCAAAATCGGCTCTGCCACCTGTTGAAACTGCACGAAACCAAGATGTCGTGTTTCAAAGTGTTAGACGACCAGATCAGCTCCACACTCATGTCTGCCTACCTTCAGCAACATAACATTGCTCGGCTTGTTTAGACAAGGATACCACATCTAAGTTGGTTCATACATTTGTGACATTCCGTCTTGATTCTGTGACTCACTGCTTGCTGGCCTACCGGCCTGTGCAACCAGGCGTTTACAGCAGGGGCAGAACTCTGCAGCTAGGCTTGTCTGTCGTTAGCGTCGCAGTTGCCACGTCACACCATTTCTCGCGGATCCGCACTGGCTAGCAATCAAGCAACGCATAGATTTTAAGGTTCCGTCGCTCACATTTTGGTCCCTTCATTCTTTGGATCCAACCTATCTATCAGATCTACTCCCCCACCTTGCCAAGCATCGTACCACCTGCTTTTAGGAATCTTAACTTTACCAATATCTCGTACAAACCTCAGATCCTTTGGAGAACGTGCATTAGGTTTGTTGGCTCCCTGAGCCTGGAACCCACTCCAACTTGCTTCACAACATCTCCTGGCTGGACCACATTAAAAAAGAATGTAAATGCGCACCTCTTTATAACAGCATGTTTAGTAGGTCTCTGTGATTCGTCCTTCATTTGCTTATGCGTGCTTACACTGAGCATGCTGCCACTAACCACACTTGCTTGCTGACCCTGTGCATGTCAACCCTAACCATGTTATTCATGTTGTTTATCAAGCAAGATACAACTCATCATTCAATCGCCTTTCCTTTGGAGCAAATGTAACACGCCTAGACAAAGAATGAGTGTTCTATGTTTGAGGGTGCTTTATAAAGTGTATTATTACTATTAACTAAGTCTATTCTAAGATGCAGTGTAAATTAGAGCTTTATGTTGGCGTGCTGGTAACGATTTTCAGTCGAATAGAACGGATTGCAATATTTTCCCAGATCATTTCAAGCTATTGCGGTTCAGTGACCGAGAGCGGAGATGCACAATTTTTTTTATTTTAAGTGGACGAGCAAACAAAACAGTAAGGTTTTTCATTCGCACGTGCAAATAGCCCGAAGCAAATTAGCTGCGCCATGCTTGAAGTCTTGCTGAGGCTACTTCCGGTACGTATCTCAAGGTTACAAACTTGAAAGTAATTACTTGTATCGAATAGTTTTGGTCAAAGTCTTCCAGCTACATTTCGTAGAAACACTCGGCCTTTAGAAGGTAGTGGCGATTAAAAGACTAAACCCATTCGAAGACCAAACACACCAGGAAGCTTATAAATACCATGTCTTCGAGATTGACTCGTAAATGCTACTAATGCCAGTCAGCTCACCCGATGTATTTGCAAGATGGCAAATTATTTTCTTGACACCATAACTAACCAGTTCCTGCATAGGATTTGCATAGTTATCTTGATCTGATTTCAAAGTGATGTGGATTTTCGTTCTCCAAGGGTGCGGCCTCAACTGTCTCATCAATAAAGTTGCAACGCCGAACGCTCGGCGGGGTAGGCTTGACCAGCCGCTTACCTAGCGGCGTAGCCTATCGCCTAATGCCGTCCGGTGCTCGCCTACGCGCAATAAGCTGGCCGCCACGAAACGAGCGTTTCTGGCGCTGACCTGCTTACCGTTACTAAAGGGGGTCGTGAGTCCGCGGCGTGAATTGGAAGCGAGACACACAAATTGGGGATTTTACTGAACTTTATTCGCAAGCGTACAAAGTCGCTGCGCGTCTAGTTCAGCTTTATCTCCACACTCCTCGCACGTTCAACACTCTTGCGGAGGGAATACTCCTCTACACTAAGCGCGACCCGGACCCTAAACCCTAACCGGTGAACTAGGAATCCGTTCCCACCTGTGCCGAGGGAATACCCCAAACACGCCAACTTAAACACTCGAGCGGAGGGAGTACTTCTCCACACTGAAGTGCGAACCGGAGTCTAAACCCTACCCGGTGAACTAGAACTCGGTTTCCACCAGTGCGACCGGAATACTCCACACACGCCATCTCAAGCACTCCTGCGGAGGAAATACTTCTCCACACTGAAGCGCGACCCGGAACCTAAACCCTACCCGGTGAACTAGAGCTCCACACACGCCAACTACGCCTAGCTCGCGCCGGCAAATCCCTATGCCGAGACCACGTGCTAGCGCGCGCACACACGACACAAAAGAAACACAAAACACGAAAGAACACACAAAATGCCAGCTCGGGCGCGATACGACCGTATTCGGTGGGGTTCCACCGAATCCTTTTAGCGCTGTCTCGTCTTGTTCCGTCAATCGCCGGCGAACAGCCCGCCCTCCTCCCTCGCTTTCAGAGAAACGAGTGCGACGGCGTCGAAGCCGGACCAAAGACAAAAGACACGAGGCCAAGAGCGAGCGTCGCTCGACTCTTAAATACCTAGCGGAAGCAATGGGGCAAGAGCTTAGTGGTATTGGGCCCGGACACCTTGGCCCATTACGGAAAGGAATGACTACCGTCCCCAGGCCACTGGCAGGGCACCTCCGTCCAGCTTGAATGGCGAATTGGTTCCAGACGCTTCTTTCTTGGGAAGAGGGAAGGCGGGGGTTGACAGGCCAGCCAACATCTATCAGCAGCTTCCGCGAGTATCGGACCAATTCTAAAGGCCGAATCGCCGCCGCTCGTCTCAGAGCTTCCTGGCCTGCTCCTAAGCGCTTCCTCTCTAACCGCACTGACGGTCCTCTCTGGCTCACTGCTCCAGGACAAAGGGGCTCTAGCCCGCCGCCGAACAGCTCTTGTTCGCGCTAAAATTCAGCCAAAGCCAGCAGGGCGCTACAGAGTCATGATTCCAGCTTTTGCTCCGTCCTTATGCATTGCTACTCGAGAGCTCATGAGTGCTGGCATTTTTCATAATAACACCGTCCGCGCAAGCGTCCGGACTGGCTAGTTCGGGGACGCGTCTGAGGACGGTTTTGGACGGCGTCTGCAGGCTGTGGCGGAGTCTTGACCGACCAAGCAAATTTCACAACTCCAAACTATCCGTCGCCCCATCCGGCCGAAGAGCTCGGCACATGGGATCTCATGGCATGAGCTCATGCGGCTCGAGTTTCTCGTCTTCGACATGGAGCGGACAAACGGCACGTTTGACGTTTAATGCATAGTCGGAACCACCTCCGGAATGGCTCGCTACAGGTGCTCGAACAGCTGCCGCTGCCTGTGCAGCAGCAGCTGTTCGGCGGCTGGAGAGTCGGAAGCAGCCCCTCAGCCACCCCGTGTTGTTTGTGCCGTTCGACGACGATGCATTTGCATAGTATCCTCGGAGATCTTAATTTCAATTCAGGTGCTTCCCATATGCCACGGATCTCGAGCCCATTACCTCGGCCAGACATTGGTCGGAGCGAGCACCCTAACCACTGGGCCAAGCCAACTTGGACAGCTTATCCAAAGTACATTTAATGTGCTTGGCTGCCTCTCGGAAACTTGTCATATTTCTTGCTACTCAACTCGGCGTTGTTGCAAGTATAGCAAAATGATATTTCTTGACAACGATCGGAGCAGTTTCATAACAAAGAGAGAGCACTTAGAAACAGAAATTCTTCTAGTCAAGGCGTGCTTGTAGATAGCCTCGGCGTATTGTCTTGTTAACATTGCATTCACAGACACATCGTACATTGGTACACACGTACGACAGCCAACTTCATGGACTTGCTTGCTAGAAAATCGTCTCCTCTGTCATCGACGATGGGGCAGATTACTAAGTCGAGTCAAGCTGCAGCGCCTTACACGACCTCAGCAGGACGTGCATGTATTATTCCAAATGAAATTAACTCGTGGGTAATGCCACGAACGTTTAGTCGGAGTCACCGCATGTCGCAGAAATTGCGGTCCGTGCCGTCACTTCTTAACATTAAGGAGAGAATACCAACGATCGTGCCGATGAGACCGAGCTGGCTGCCTAGTCATTCAGGACACCACAGTCCAAGATGGCGTCATCCAGCATGAGCGGGAGACCAACGACTCTTGGACCAATCGCAGAACAGGAACTAGGCTATATACCAGAGTCCGAGCCACGACCACCCACCGTAGTTATGCCTACAATCCGGGCCACGCCTACACTCACACAGCCGCGCCCACACTGGCTGCCCAGACCCCAGCAACCGTACGGAGTCAAAGGATGCAATCGCGACTACCACTAAGCATTCCTCACCTGCCTGTCGCCTATCAAATGCCGCCAATGGCGTGGAAAACTGTGGCAAAACGGAGATCCGCAGTGCATCCTTGGCTGGAGGGAGCTGCCTCTCGCTCACCTCTTCGAGCAATCGAGGCTACTTTCAGCATCTACTCTGCAGTCTGCATTGATGCTCTAAGCAGCTCCGGAACTTGCAACGTTCGCCGCTGCTGCAGCATTGGAGCGCTCACCAGTCTCGCTGTACTGACTTTCACATCCGTGCGTGGCACTCAGTTCAGAATCACGCACAATCGCCACAGACTTGTCGTAGCTGCTGCCTGCAGTCAAGCGTTGTCATGCCTCTTTGATCTTTTTGGTCGCAGCAAGTACGGCCTGTGCAGGCAGAGCCACGTGGGCACACTCCAGGCGCTTGGCCTTGAACGATAACGACTCGCTACGCCAACTACTGACGTTGTTGACACGTGGTTTGTAATGTATCTCCGTCTGTAACTCCACAAGCTACAAAGACTATGTGGGTGTTACGCATGAGAGTTTTGTATAGCGAACTCACAGCCTGCGCGATAAGCATTCGGTAGCCAACTGACTTCGTCTCCCGCAAACAAGAGATGTTGGGAAGCATAGCAGAGTCAGGAGAGCAGTTGAGCTAGTGTGTGGCATAAAAGTAGCAGCTGAGGACCTCTGGAAAAGATATGCCACAGTCGACAGCAGAGAGTAGTAGTCATTGCGTTAGAATCGTGGAAGTGAGTTCCACAGTCTAGGGCATGCTAAACTAAAGCTTCTGTCGCCAACGGTCTTTGAGCGGAGGAATGGAATACCTGGTTTTTGTTTAGATGGCCAGCCATTTTTGAAGGCTTTTGAAAAAGCTAAGAGTACAGCTACTCCCAGAAGTTGTATATTTGAGATTGGCGATTGCTCTGGAGCTGTGAAGCAATGCAGGCGTGGCTTTTAGGGTGACGTTTGAGGGCTCTGTGGATAAAGAAAATGCTTCCCGGTTGCTAACGGTGTACGCATGCCAATGTGACCGTGCCTCTGTCTTCAATGGTGCAAAGGTGGGGAATTACTATAGAAAGTGAGACGTGCATGCAAAAGTTAAGATGACAGTGTGTAGACTGTAAAAAGATGAGGCTGTTATATAAGCTCGTCGTATTTCGGGTGGCACCCGAAGCAACTACCGAAAGTGGAGCCAGAACCATTCAGGTACCAGCCGTAACAGTAGTGCCCTGACCAGTGGTGTTCAGCCGTAATAGTAGTGTTCTGACCAGTAGTATTCAACCGTAATACTAGTGCTCTGACCAGACGTGGGCTCGATTCCTCCAGCTACAGATTCTTTATTACCTTCGGCAATTGGAGCGACATATTTTTAAACCCGTTCTACCGCTACGCAAATGAAGCTTTTGAACTAGAAAAGTTTTCAAATGAGAAAAAAAGAAAAGTTTTCAAATGAGACTTTTCCAAGTTTTCTAAGTGTGCTGACTTTCGGTAGGATCTAGGATAAAATATATTCTGGTGCTTATAAATGCATACAAAGTAACGAATTGTGTGTCATTGTTGTATCCCCCTTGCGTCCTACGAATTAAGCCTTTTAATTTGGGCTAAGCAAGCATATCTTTACTGTTAGGGTATAAAGAGAGGGGCGAATGTTCAACTACGGTGCTTAAACCTATCTGGGATAAGGATTTTATGACTGCTAAGATCGTGACAAATGTCGAATAAGTCCTTCAGAAGTATGAGAACCGGCTGACCGAATCCAGCGGCAGTGTCAACATACTTTTTCATGAACACATAGAGCCTTACAAGATTAGGTTATCTTGTTAAAGTACAGAACGTGTGCGGCATATATGCACTGATTGGGCCCAGTAGTGACGGCGATCGCCTTAAATGACCGAGGACAAGGTTTGACGACCGATGTTGAGGGGGGGGGTTCGAGTCCCTTCAAATACGCGAAGTGCGTGAATAGAAGTTAGGTTCTCTTAGGGCACTTCATAAAAAACATGTATGCGTGTGTATGTGTGTGTGCCTGTGTGTCAGTGCTTGTGTGTGCCTTCGTGCATACGGATGTGTGTGCGTGTGTGTGTGTATTATAACGAGCTTTCTTAGACAATCGAGGAATGCCTTGCGGAAGCTGGCTTTCGTTCAAGTTGTGAATGATTGGAGTGAAATAAAAAGTGGCGTATTTTAGTGTCTGGAAGCCTTCAGGAAGACAAATCGAGTCATGTGTTTATTGAGCAGACGTTTGGCTTTGAACTTTTCGACTTGCAAGGCTTGTTCGGCCGACACGGGGATGTCAACATCGAGACACTCGTGTGGGAAATATATGAAAAGACAGCAAGATTCCGTCGCTTTTAAAATTAAAACAGATAATTTGCATGTAATTTTATTAAAGCTCAGTGTCATTGTTGTATCCCCTTAAGCCATCGTATTATTTCGAGGTGGTCGTAGCCAGCAGGTCGTAGACTAAGGCATACAATATATCTAGTTAGAACGTCTTTTTATTCTCACCATAGCACTGACGACCATCCACCCCGGAGGAATTACTGCAGCTACATCCACATTACTGACCGGTTCGGCTTGTCCACAATGGAACCTCACCAAGCTCATAACGACTACAAACTACAAAGCAACTGCCAACCTCGGCCGCGAAAGAGAGAGAGAAGAGCGAGAGAGAGCTGGAGAGAGGGCATCAAAGCGTGCCCCTTTCGACGCATTGAGTGTCACCATCTTACGATCCCTGAGCGTGGCTTACGCTTGATCCAATCGCTCGAAACAGCCCCTTCGACCCGCCTTTCCCGTTCCGGTCCTCGATATAGAGCTACCTTGACCTTCCGTCAGTACCTTTTACATATTTACAGGGGACCAGCGTGCAGTCGTGATTTCGTGACGTGCTCCCAAAAGCAAGCCGCCCATAGAATTCCAGCACTCGGGCTGCCACTTTTCAGGATTTCGTTGCCGCATGGACCGGATGGACCGAACGGATCGGATGTGCATTGCACGACAACTCGAGGCGTCCAGCCGAAGACAGATCGACTGAGTACGAAGACGGTGACTAGCGATGGCCACAGCTCAGCGTCTTCTCGGCCACTTTCACCTCTGCTGGCAGTCGTGACTTTGCTGCACCGACCTTTCGTAGGTCATTAAACTAGCAATGACGCCATAAGGATTTGCTAACGAATATTCCAACTGGGCGCGATACGGTTCAAGCCTTACAGATGGCGTGCGACGGGGCGATACGGTTCAAGCCTTACAGATGGCGTGCGACGGGCTAAGGCGAGAAGTCACCGCTTGATGGATCGAGGCTGAATTGCACTGGCCAAACGACGTCATGTCGTCCGGCACAATGCCAGCCCACAAGGTAATGAGTATGCAGAGCAAAACAATAAAGTGTATTTAATGAAAGAAAGTCATTTATGTGCTTATGCGTGCTGACATTGTAGCATGCTGCCACTAAACACACTTGCATGCTGACCCTGTGCATGTCACCCCTAACCATATTATTGATGTTGTTTGTCAAGCAGGATATCAGTCAACATTCGATCGTGTCCCCTTTGCAGCAAATGTGAAGGCCTAGAGAGAGATTGAGTTCTGTGAGGGCGCTTTATCTAGTGTATTATTATTAATATGTTATTATTTAAAAGCCTAAATTCCTTCGCCGGTGGCAATGGCTGAGCGAACGGTGGCGAGTAATGACCACAGCAACATGATAATAATAACAGAACAAGAAGTAATTCTCTTTCTATGAATTTTAAACTCGCCGGAAAAAATTGTTCATTGATAGTATGCACTATTTCAGCACGCACAAGGACGTTAAAAGGTAAAAGTCAAAGGTCTAGGCTGATTTTTAACAGCTTCTATTATATTGAGTCTGATTAAAAGCCTTAACGGCCATCGCCATCTGCTTCCATGTCACCGTAAAGAACGGCCCACCGTAGGTCTCAAACCCAGGACCTGGATCATGAAGAGCTGGAACCCATTACCCCTGGGCTGATCTAAAACTCGGGTCAGCTAAAAGCACGACACATAGACATGGAGGAATTGGCTGACTGCAGCTTGCACTCGCTGTGCTGACGGCGCATCACGGGGCATCAATCTTGCATCAAGCTACACTTGAAAAGATAATGAGCAGACGATAATGAGAGCGATAATGGCGTCCGTAGTAGTTACTCTTTCCGACGGCCGAGGAAAAACGAGTGCACATGCCAGACAAGTGCATGCCAGCATAAATTGCTCTAGCGCCACAAGAAATCAGCGAGATTTATCTACCGGCCTATTTATGTATTTATAAACGCAGAGCAGTCTTCGACGAGTGAATAGAAAATAGTGGAAACAGTCACGAGACTATGAAATAGTGGAGGCAGCACTATTCCAAATAGCTACACCCACTATTTCATAGTAATAATTTAGTCCGCGAACTTCCGTACTGAGCTTTTACGGGTTGCGATGCCGTGCCTTTTAACCAAAATTAAGCAAATTTGTAAAAAAAAAAGACTTCGGCAGCTTATGAAAACATGCTCACGCCGCGAATACGACGAGGCGACGCTGGTGGCTGGGCAGCAGCACGTAGCAACATTCAGATGCAATAGTTGGATAGACTGGATACTCGGAAGGAAGAGGTGCGCCAGCGTCTGAGGCTAAAGTTACCAATTATCTACCGTAACTGTGAAGGCTAACCGTGAGCAGCTCACATAATGTACTGCTGAGGCAGACACGAGGCCGGAAGTTGAGTGAGCTAACGAAGGCAGCAGGCTTGAACCTAGTCGCTGATAACCCAAAAGTTGTGAAGGGCGATATAAGGGCGTTAAAGGGCGATAGCCCGCGTAGCGCAGCCGCGGGTGACAGCATACGCTCCGAGTGTTGAAATCATGATGCCCGATATTTGGCTGCCCGAGAAGCCAGAGACTCGGATTTACACGTGAGTGCAGAAATGGATGCTGATTACGCTCCGGTATCCGTTAACTTTGCCTGACGATACGAAGTGAGAAGTAATTTTTATCTGCGCCGTTTATGATACTATATTATTTTAGTAATATAATGTAATTATATAATGTAATCATTTTACAGCCCATGTTTAGCCATTTAATGTCTTTTGCAGCTGTCGCTTCGAGGCGGCGAGACTGAGCGAACAGTTAAGGTTAGGCACTGCTGCTCCGATGCTGGACTAGCTGTTTGCTTCTATAGCGAGTTTATTACCAATGAAGGCTGCACTGCAAACAATGTGACTACTTTCAACCATCAGTACGTGCCCGATGAGCACCCTACTTGTGCGACGACGACGGTGTACAATGCAGCGTTGTGGTTATGCTTCGCATGTCTCGTTCGCCCGTTCGCGGCCGAGGAGGGAGGAGTGCTTGCATAGCGCACGAGTTGTACGAAGCTTCAGCGGCCGCGGCGACTCACTCGCTTTTAGAGACTTGAGAGGGAACTTTTTTTTCTTCACGCGTGTTAAATGTCTACGCTCGCCGGGGCATGCACGGAGCATGACCCGTCGCACGGCTTGCGACATCGCCCTGTGCTGCGACTGCGATGCTTTCCATATCACTCGGTGTTTGTTTTGTCTCTGCTCTCTGTCTCTGCTCTTCGCGCCCCGCACGAGGTCGACGCGCGTTCGTCACGCCGCGCGCGGCTGCAGGCGCAGCAGCAATCGAGCACGCTGCTTTTTTGCAAGGAGCGTTTTACGCCGAGGCCGCTGTACTACTTCCGGGGTAAATACGTATGACAAAATAATTGTGTTTACCATGTTCCGGTCGGTCGTCAAAATTTGATATTGCATCTTTAGCGTATTTTGTCATTTAGTGGCAAAGCATCCAAAATGTCGATATTGTAACCGCTGTTTGGGCACAATTTTAGTGGCTCACTGCAGTCATTATTAGTTTCCTTCCCAATGCCAGAGCTTAAAATCGACTGGAAACTGTGCTCCACTTAAATTTGGTAAGCAATAGACATGCATAGATAGGATCTGCCTGCGGTAATCCACGGAGGAGTGTATGTTAGTTAAAACATGGTCAGAGCATCCTTACGCTCCTTACAAGCAAAATAACTCGAGCGATCCTCGTCGTACGACGGCAATTCAAGCTGGCGACTGGCTCGGTCGAGTCAGCTTCGGGCGATTTGACGGACGATAAGATGCGTTCAGGATGATCTCACGTGTTTTTCGTGTTTTGAATTGCGATATTACCGTTGTCTACTTTATTGCTTTACCTATTTTCGTGTTTTGCATTGCGATATTACCGTTGTCTACTTTATTGCTTTACCTAGTACTATTCACTTTTCAATACGTACTTCTCATCTCGTAAGAGCTGTCCAAATGCTAACTGGTCGCGAGTGTCAGCTGCGTCGGTCCGGGCAGCGTCTGCTCGGACGTAACGTCGGACGGACGCTGGCTGGCGTTGATGCAAAGCAGCAGCAGAAGCAGCACGAGGTCTGACTAGAGCAGCTCGTGCCCGTACGAGTGGAGAGATTTCAACTCGTTAGTTTGTGAATTATTCAACTTTATTCGTTACAATGCACATGTACAGGTACGTGCAGCGCCTGCAGCTGTGAAGCGAAGCTCTGAGTGACATGCAGTGCTAGGTAGGTAGTGGTCCCCCCCCTGGAGCTGCAGCTGCCTCCCAGCATCTCATCCACTGCTGCTGCTGCTGCCTGCAGCTGCTGCTGCACGGTACACGGTCACAGTCTGATCCATCACCAAGCCCAGCACGGCTAGTACGGTCCTCTGTCCTCCGCCCAGTGACAGGCACCGAGGCGGCTGCAGTCCGAGGCTGCTGTAGGAGAAGACCTGCTGTAGCACCTGCCCAGTCGCAGCACAGAGCGCCCTCCCACAGTCCCTGCTCCTGTCTCCCCACTGCAGCCCTACCACAGCCACGTACACGATACCGCCTGCAGCACAGACGTCCATCGCTCGCTCCTCGCTGCTCAGCTCGTGTGTCCATTGTCTGTAACCTCGGTGGCTGCAGCTGTCCACTACGTGCAGCTCTCTGCCATCGCTCAGCTCCACCTCGCTGTAGCTCGCAGTGACCAGAGCAGCAGCAGTGAGAGCCACACTGCGTATCCTATACTCGTACTCGCTGCTGTACAGCAGCCGCCCCGAGCTCAGCTGCAGCAGCTGCAGCTCTGTGCCAATCCCCTGGGTCACAGCGAGCAGGTCGCCGAGCACGGACAGCTGGGACTGCCAGGGAGGCCACGGCAGCTCAGCAACACGTCGTTCCTCGAGCCATGTTCCCTGCGAGTCCCCTGCAGCAGCAGCAGCAGCAGAGCTGCTGCGTCTGAGCAGCAGGACGAACCGTGAGTAGTACAAGGCTACAGCTGCACGTCCGTCCTGCAGAGACTGCACTGCATTGACCCAGTCTTTCCCTCCGTAGCTCAGCCTCGCAGGTTCCCAGATGCTCAGCTCGCTGCCGCTCTGACTGTATTCCTTCAGGCCGTGCTCCCAGGCAGCCAGCAGCAGGTGCCCCTCTGACGTCACAGACAGGTCACAGCACCGGACAGGCAGCTGGAAGCTGCTGGAGGCCGGGTCGAAGTGCAGCGCTGGCTGCTCCTCTGCTACAACGAACGCTGCGCTGAGTGAATACAGGCATACGATTTGCTATTTATTATCCAAGATTTAGCATTCGCTATCTCTTTACATTGGCAAACGATAGCAACCTTAGGCGTTACAAGGTCTATTTATGAATCTCTATTTTGCAGTCTTGGGGCGGGATGAAGAGCAGCACTGGCTGCTCCTCTACTGCTGCAAGCGCTGCATTGCTGAACAGTATAAATCTTAGGCATAGCAGTCGCAATTTATGTGGATACATATATTGTGCAGGAAACACGAGTGAGCGACATCTGCTACAGACCGCTTTGCAGTTGCTGCCTATAAATATGGTGTTAGCGTACATTGAGTCATGCTTACACAATAAAATGAAGTACGACGTTTCATTGCCTCCCTCTACTGTTGAGAGATGTTTGGTCTCTTTTGCAGCCTTCACGTTTCTGCCACAACCTCACTACTTTCTGCTTAGCTAAGGTGCTGGGACATGACCAGAGGCTAATGAAATATTATTGATGTTAGTTATGCATGGAAGCAGCAGATCAATGCAACGTATGAGCAGGACAGTGGAAACAGGGTCCAAAGGACTTGATGCCTTCTTTGATTAGGGAACAAATTTCAGGACGAGATCACTAGTAAGCTGCTTCAATGAAGATATTAAGGTGCAGCCAGGAATCGGGGGACTGCATTCTAGAGGGGATGCTGTCATCACAGGAATGGACTACCTTGTCTTGTCTATCTTCTGCACAAAGAATCGAGAGAAGCGATCGGCTAGATCATCACAAGGATCATCAAGTAAGGAGCTAATCTGGGAGCGGTTCAGGAGATGGTTGATCGTCGATATCAGCATTTTTAGATTGTGCACCTGCGATTTTTCAATGTTTTTATAGAAGCCAGACTTGGCCTTTGCTAGGATCGATTGATACGACCTATTACTAAGATTATTGAGCCATTACTAAGAACTAGAGAGGCAGATATAACTACAAGACAAATAAGCAGAAAACACATACCAGTGCTGCAATTTGCGAATGTCTGCACTAGTGCCAAGATCCACATAGCACAGGCCTGTGACGAAGGATGATAAGCCGACGACATACACCGTAACCGATGCGATGCCACGTTTTTCCACCGTTTCCTCAACCGAGCATCGTTGAACTACTACCGGCAAAGCTAGTCCAGCATGAGTGATAAGAAGAGGCTCCGTACGAGCTTGCAGCCACAGCCGTCAGATCGTACAGCTAGTCGAATCGCCTCGTTCGTACCGCAACGACTTAGCGTGTCAAAAACTGTTTAGAGCCTAGCGTTCCTACGTAGCAGCGTCTGTCAGCTAAAGTTCTGACAAGTGAGGCCAGCCGCACTCCACATCCGTGGGCATCGACGACTATCAACGCGATCCGATCTAACAAATCCAACTAGCTTTGACGTATTTTTTCTTCTGGTAATGAATTTTAAGCAGGAATAGGTTATTTTAGCGTTTGTTGTCATCTTTGACAGCTGCTTACATTTTGATAATTTGCACAGCAATTTGCTAGCCATCACGTCAGATCACCATTTGAGATTCAGAACTGCCGTCCACATTGTCGTGCAAGATCAACCAAAGAAGATCGCAACCAAAGACGTAAATCTTCGGTAATTACCTGCTATGTGGACAGTAAACCAATGAGAGAATATGCTTAAGCTGCAAGTGTGAGCTCTCATCTATTGCAAAACATTTATTCGAACAGGTTACTTGCTTTGTCGTATCCGGCTTAGATGTGTTGCAGAAGTCATTCCATTGAGCCTTCACGTAAAGACGAGTGCAAACCTATCTTTCTAACCTAAGTATGAGTGTGCATATGGAAAGTCTGGTGTTAACATATATGTGTTCATTTGACACAATCCTCTTCTCTGTAAAAAAACGGAGTTGTATAGTGCCCTAAGCGAATTGAATCTCTATTCAGACACTTTTCAAATCCCCACCAGTCCGAACCTACGATCGTTTATGTTAAAGGCGTTCACTTTACCACTGGGTCACACATTTGCTGAGTATCTCGCCTATACAGCCGAACCGGCAGCAAGTAACATTGGGCAGATTAGGACTAATCTAAATCACTGACGGCTCCTGAATTATACTTGCTAAGAACCGTTTTTTGTGATATTTTATGGGCTGGAGAAAAGCCGAAGCCATGTAATAGACAGGGAGTTGTGCTCCTAGAATTGGCCTTGGCCTTCGAGCAGATTGGGGCTTAAGGCTTTGACAGCAGCACAGTTGTTGAATGTCATAGCTGCTGTTGGATGCCTGTAGCACTTCACTGCCTGTTTTCGCTACTGTAGGTATATGTGAGCCAATTTGTGTGGACCTAACAAGTCGCTAGCAGCGATGCAAAGTTAGTAACATCACAGGTTTTACTCATTCCCCGGCTTGGACTAGCAACCGAACGGTCGCTGGGTTTGTGGCCTCGTTCTGTGTGGACATGGAAGCCCTACAACCACTTTGTAACATATGGCGTCGTAAGAGAAGAATAATTGCACTCAACATATAGAAGCCAACTTATTAACATAATATGATACATCTGTACTTGTGCTAATCATATCGGTTGTCTTTATTTGTGACCTTTGAACCTGAACGATGGGCTAACCGTGATATAGAGCCTTTGGATGATAATGTCGTTGCTGGTTCACTGACCTTCCGGATTTAGAGAAATTCCTTGCTGCTCTTAAGAGAATTTTGATGACATGCTAAAGCATAATCAGAAAATTGAAATGCACCGTCCGTCTTTCCTTAAACTAATAATAGACACATGTTTAAGCCATGGATACCAACATACAGTAGGCATAGGCACTATGATAGGGTTTCTGCTATGTTAGGCTATGTATTCGGGCTCATCGTCGACGTTGTGTTCTGCTACTATTGGCAGTTCTCCCTGAATTGACGCTGCACTTATAAATCGTTAGAAGTGATTCCAAGGATTCGAGCTTAATTGGTATTCAACGTCTGTCGCCAAATACTAGCACAATGATGAGTATCACGTTTGTGGCCTAATTCGTTTCGGACGTGAAAGCAGCTACAATCAATTTGTAACACAGCTAAAGCTCTGGTGGTGAAATTACGCAACGCCTTGCTAGACTGCGACATGACCTGGCACCTGGCCTTGTACAGCAGCTCTGCGACATCACAGATAATACTTATGATTCAGAATAATGCAATAGCAAAAAGTGCAATATTTAATTTGAATATTTTAGTTTGAAGGCAATTTAACACCTACCTAATGACTACAGCAGCACACACAAAAACTAAACGCCGGTTGAATACAAGCTGGAGACCAGACGGCCGTTTAAGTCTGGGCCGGTAATACAGCACTTGCAAAGATCCACCAATATTAAATTCAAATATTATTTTTCAAGTCCAAGTAACGGCTAAGAGAAGGGTAAATTACCCCAGCTCACAATCACTCTCCTTCCATCCTAACGAACGTCAGCGTTCTAATTGCTCTTAGCTGCGTACTAACTCAACAGAAAAAATCAGCATCGTCTTGGCACCACACAAAGTGAACTGCATTCACGCAGAGGCACAGGACACTTTATTCTCATCATGTCTTCATTAAACTAGCCTACTCCAACAGATGCAACAAAGCAGAGTTGAATGCAGCAAGGACCCTGCAAGTCAAGTAAATGGTCACTAAGAGAATGCGAGGCAAGGGACGGCAGTGCAGTAGTTATGTTAGTGAGTTTCAGGCGAGCAATCTTGACAGCATTAAACAGAGCCGTACAGCTTGCGAACTAGTGGCTCGGCATCAGAAAGTTATAGGCTGTCAATTTGGGTCTTGATTATGTCAACTTACCTGCAATATCCCAACTTCCAGCACCTTCTTTACCGGCGATAATATCGGCAGCAATGCGGCCAAGGCAGTCTACAGAACAGAATCTTAATGGCTGAAACTGCTGAATCTCGGCAAGATGTGCTGGTCAGAGCTGTAAGCCAGGCCGGGCCACACACTGTCTGCTGTGCTTCACTGGCAGCTAGCTACCTGTGGTCAGCTTTGGAGTTCCAATCCACGAGGTGATAACTTCGTCTAGGTTTTCGGGCAGAGAGCCATTCAGCTCAACAAGCTTGCTCGCATCGGGCGTCTCATTGAATCCATCCAGCTGCTTGTCTATCACATTGAGACGAGACTGCACGGACACCTGCTGGCCTAGCAAATCAGGGGCATCTGCAACGTCTGTGAGGCAGCTAAGGAAATCGCAGGCATGCTGTACCGACTGATGCAGCTGCTCGGCATGACTTTGCAGAACGATAGCGCTGCCTTCGAGCTGGTCGTAGCAATGCTTGAGCCTGCTCTCAGAATCATCAAAACGTTTGCTCAGAGCATCCACTGCATACTTCTTCTTGGTCCTCAGCTCGTCCAGATGAATGGCACGAGCCGATTGGATGTCCTTGACCAGACTCCTTGGCTTTAGTAGCAGCTCAGACTTGCTAAGCACACACTCAAGCAGAAACTGCATGCTCTCTCTTGAGTCCTTCGTAAAAGTTTCAGCTCTCGGTCCTTTCATGAGCTGTGGCGCCGAGTGTCCCGAGAACTCGCAGTGCGTGGCACAGTCGGTGCACTTTGCTTGCTTGCAGTCGAAGCACAGCAGATCCAGCGGCTTTTCGTGCTGCACGCACAGCTGCTGCCTTGCAGCTTGAAGCAATTCGTTCCAGTTCGTGAACTCTTCAAGTGCAATGGTCGTATGACTCCGATTGTCTCGCTTATGGTCAGGTAAGCAAGCTGAGTGCAAGGAGCTCTGGCACTGCATGCACCAGACGTCTGCTAGATCGTCCGGTTTGCCCTCCGCTCTGCAGACGCTGCACTTTTCTGCATCTTGGACGGCTTTGTAACGTCTCACCAACTCGGCGATAAAGCAATTTTGTTGCATCGTTGAACTGATGTCGGTGAATACGTCACAAGAAGGACAGCACACACTGTTCGAGCCCTCGGCTTTGACAGCACGGTCAGCACAGCTACTGCAGCAGCTGTGCAAGCATCGCAGCAGCACTGGCTGCTCTGCCAGTTGTTTGCAGGCGATGCAAGATAGCAAGCCTTTGAATAGGCTGGGCTCTGGAAGCTGCTGTGCCATGGCTAACCTGAAGAAAGTACAAGGAAAATCCAGCTGAAAGATTAGCAACATACAATTTAGGGGACTTAAGCAGACTTCAATAATACCGATGAAACACGAACAATTGTAGAGCAGACACAGTCTCACAAAAGAATGACTGATGTGCAAAGACAAATGTGACTAAATTATCTTTTAGGGGATGCCACGTGATCGTGGTATCTGGCTGGACGACTGTTTGGTCTTTGATGCTCAATGCACGTATTCCTCATACGATACTACCGCGAAATAAAACAACTAAGTGATAGCTAATTAAATAGCCTCATCCCTATAGCCACCAAAGAGCCTTAGTAATCCTTACCACTGCTTGCAGTTGGCAATAATCGATCGCCCTCTGCAGAAGAAAGAGCCTTGACCGTTCTTGCACTGAGTCGGTGACATCTGGGAGGACTCACACATGCTCAGAAGTACTTGCTTATCAATGGCACGAATCAGGTTGCTCATGGCTGGTTGACACAAGTATGACACAAAAAAGCTGTGGAAACAACCAGTGGACCTAACAGACAGACTCTACCTAAGTCTGTATTTGTCCTGGCGAATACTAGCTGTGATGAAGACAAGGCAGTGAGTCATAAGATTCAGACAGACCCGAACCGGATCAAATCATTTCCACATCGCCTATGAAATATTTTCTATAAATCTCAACGCGAGATGATGTATACGATTGTGCTAGGTATGCTAAATGACTTTACTAAGAGTTGATGCACAAAGGCAGAGTTTGCTCACTCGACCACCTCATTCACAATTCTGGATGAGGTGGTCGAGTGAGGCACAATGAGGATGCTCCCACCAGCTGCTGAGAAAAGGAGCTGTACCTGCCCGCATGCAATCGAACTACAGTGGCTGTTTTCCCAGCTGCAAATAAAGAAGATGTGAGAGCACCTTATCCGTCTATGAGTCTTGAGACGTCGGATCTGTTGGCACAGTTGATTAGATTGAATGCCGGAAGTGCTGACTTCGTGAGTTCCGGAACAAAAAATGCTGGCAAATACCAACTCACGTTCTGACAACACCTTCCTAAGTAATGCTGACATCAATACAAGCCTTCACCGACCGGCCGACCGGAGATTGTTGAGCACCTCCGTAAATCCCAGCCCCTGCACAAGGTTCCACCCGTACCCTATACGACAGGTGACTTCCGATCCCGGCTAGCTAGCAGGCATACAGCAGCTTGGGCTCAATGCTAGAACTCACCGACCGGCAGAGCTTTAAAACAAAACCTTGAAGTCAATCCGTTGCTTGACTGATAGCCAGTGCAGGTCGGCAAGAAGGGGAGTAATGTGGCAACTGCGACGCTCACGACAGACAAGCCTAGCTGCAGAGTTTTGCACCAGCTGCAATCGCCTGATCGCACATGCCGGTAGGCTAGCGAACAGTGAGTTGCAGAAGTCGAGACGGGATGTCACAAATGTATGGACCCCCGACGTGTATGGCTCCCCGAAGCCGCTGCCACGTTTTTATTTATTTTTATAATTTTAAGATGCGCCCTTATATAATGCGCGGGATTTGACGATTTATATAAAATATATTTTACGTAAGATGCAACCATATAAAAGACCCACCGTGGGTGCAGGGTACACGAAACTGTGTATAAGACGAGTCATATACACGCGAAAATACTGTATATACATATATACCTGTATTCTTAGTTACAAATTCATCAACATAGAGATGGAATGTCCTACCCCGGGGAGGGGATGAAAAAGGTCTGGGGGAATGTCCTAGGGTCCACCAGGGGGGGGGAATATCTGGGAAAAACGTCCGAGGGAGGGAATGTCCTACGACCCGCCACGTCTGCGAGATCGCTATCCAAAACTCTCCTGTGTAATGACAGCATAGTCTTTGTGTCTATGTGGAGTTACTTACGTTGCATTACTAATGATATTAACAATTGAAAACATCCATGGCTCTGGCAGACGAGTAGTTGAGGCGGTTCAAATCGTACTCGTTTGATCTTGTTCAATCCGTGTCGTATGAGGGTTAAGCCTCTTCCACGTGACCATTCCCCTGTCGAGTCTCACGAGGTTCCATCCACTGTCCTTTGGTGATCTCCGTTTATACTACACCTCTGGGAAAGTTATTTTAAGCCTATCAAATCGACAATCACCTTTACGCTAGTGATAGTCAGCTGCCTTTGTCACTCTAATAAAATCTAGCTTATTTAGCAGCCTTTTTTGGATGGCACCCGAAGGGACTTTACGGCAATCACCACTAGGGGCAAAAAAGGATCGCCAACCGCACGATTTGAACCCATAATCTCGAAACCGAGGTCGTAAAAAGCAACCGCCTTGCCAAGCCTGTCATCACAGCTAACCAACTATCGAAATTTGCTGCAGCAACTGTTAAACTGAATTCTTTCTTTACAGACATTTGATCTTGAATTTTTCCTAATTTTCTTAAAATTAACAACGATGAACCCGAGCTGCTACTCACAAAACACCCCACGTGCATGGCTGGACTAGAAGACTTTGCTCTTGGTGGTGCAGTTGTGCGACCATCACCATGTGCTCGGAATTTAGTTGTTATCTTTACAAACTGCCAAACTTTTGAAAGTTTCATGAAGACGAATACCTCCACCTGCATAAACGGTGGTTAACGAACAATTATGCTAGTTCCTTGGTTTTCTCGGCGAAATTATAGCAATTTCCTCTTGGCTGGGTTACCAAGGAAAACCACTAGGCCAGTGCCGCTGGTGATAAATGTGGCTACAAGACTAATTAACAAATCTCAGAGGCTTGAACATGCTTTGGAATATGACGAGCTTGTGTGACCCCACAAAAACTTTTTTTTATATATCTGCAACGCAGCCAAATCTCGAAGCTTGCCCTTTGTCTACATTTTTGTCATCTTAACGGTTGCTACTACTTCCCCCATCACTCAAATTATGGTAGCAGCTGGCGGCTGCTTTAATAGAGCTGAATCCTTCGACATGTACCGACGTTATTACAGCTGCACATCCTAGTGATTTCAGCCGAAGCCCTGTAGTACCCTTTCGCCATACACCTCCAAGCAAAGGCCCTTTCTGTGTGTAAACATGGTTTAAATAAAAGTAAGAATGCATTTGATATATCGCCTTCAGAGAACTCGATCTCTTTGTAGGCATCTTTGGATCTATCAGCCAAGGCCAGAGGCAACAGGCGTCGCCAGGCTTTCGGAGGCCATCTTTTGTACCGCAGTCTGCTCAGTGCAATAGGCATCGGCTTCAACGTGAGCTTCAGTCCACATCGGTAGCAAAAGCAACATTTGTCACTCAGCATGGTCTGCGTTTTGAGTGAGATCGGCTGCCATTGCGTGGAGCTAAGGGGTGGAAGCATACCGGCGTGTGAGATAGGATTGGATCGGAGGCATTAAAACGGCGGAGCTAGCTAAATCAGCCAGATCGTGACTATTGATCCCTATGCGTGGTTACTGTATTATAACGGCTATTAACCGACTGTTCAATAATATTTTCCCGAAGCCGCATACAAGCAGAAGCCATGAGATAAGCTGCCTTTTTCTTATCAGAATCAGCATTAGCACCGGTTCTGATTTGAGCTCCAGATCACCGAGCCTACGCCCAGGTCGCGTCTGTGGTTGAACGCATGTAACCATCCGTCGCTGTCAAATAATATTTAGACTCGTACACGCTGTGGATGTAGACTTTTTATGGGAAAGTACCAGGGGAAAACAAACAGAATGCACGTCAGGTATGATTTGAGTGACTTGTTTTTATAACTGATTTTACAAATCATTCAGTTTCGAATGAGACTTAAGATATTCTGCTAATACGGTATTTTTTGTAAATTCCTCTAAAGCTGTTTACGTATTGATAATGCCTCTCACCAACATTTCCTTTTAAAAATTACTCGTGTCTACTTTGCTAATAATTATGTAGCATATTTCTGTAAATCGGGTTTCGGTGAACAATTCTGACTACTAGGTTATTTCAGAAGGTGAAGAAGGCAGGCTAGAACAGAATAAGTGAGAGGCATTATTTGCGTGGCCAGACGAACAAACAAGCAGTCGTAACAGACGCTCACGGTAATTGTAGGGGTAAACATAATAATAATACACTTGAAAAAGCACCCTCAGAGATCATTATCTTTCTAGGCGCTGAACATCTGCTGCAAAGAAATCACGATCAAAAGGTTAATGGTCGCATGCTCAATAAACAACAAGAATAACACTGTTTAGGGTGGCAGGGACAGGATCAGCATACAAGTATGGTTAGTGGCAGCATGCGAAGTGTCAGCAAGCAAAACCACACAAAGGTCAAATCACAGAATCCCACTTAAGGGTATATATATATATATATATACTTATATATACCTTATATATATATATATACATATATATATATATATATATATATATATATATATATATATTTATATATATTTATATATATATATATATATATATATATATTATATATATCATATATATATATATATATATATATATATATATATATATATATGCGATTTTGCTTTCTTTTCAAATATGGACCAATCAGGAGATTTCGTAAGGCAAGTCGGAAGTGAGTTCCAGGGTTAGGGAGCTGAAGAACTGAAAGCATGGTCTCTTAAAGGATTTGAGGTTTTTACGAGGTATAGGTAGCCAGTTAGATTCCGGAACGCGAGTGGTACTTAGCCTCGTGGGGGAGTAGATCTCACAGGTAGGCTGGAGCCACTGAATAAACTGACCTATAAGTATGTGGCAAAAACCTTGAAGTCGATGCGTTTCTTGAATGGAAGCCAGTGCAGGTCGGCGAGAAGTAGTGTGATCTAGCAACTGCGACGCTGACGACATACAAGCCGAGCTGCAGAGCTTTGAACCAGCTGCAAGCTCCTGATTGCACAGGTTCGTAGACCAGCAAGCACTGAGTTACATAAGTCGAGACAGGATGTCACAAATGCATGGACCAACTTACATGTCGTATCCCTGTCTGACTAGCTGGAATTTTAGAAGTGTAACGTAACTGAAACAAATTATACTTTATTGGGGAGCTAATGTGATCGTCGAACAAAAGGTCACTTTGAGACGTAACACTTGGATTTCGTGCCAGTTCAACAGGAGATATGCTGGAAGAGGTCATTTATAGCGTTAGCCTTTCCCGTTTATGAATCACAATTGGTTTACCCGTAACTAGTTAGTTTATTTTTATCGCCATTCAATTTAGGATAATTGAGACATTTATCGTCCCACCCTGGTCAGCCACTTCTGTTTAATACCAGCACCTAACACCAGTTGTAAAATAAGCACGGGCAGCAGCTTGAGATGCAACCAGCAGTAAGGAACGAGAACAAAATTGAGGTAATTCAACATGGCTGGATCCGACGATAAGTAACTAGGAAGCGTTTGGCCGTATTGAAATGCCAGCTAGACCGTATGTGGCCAACGGTCCAGATTTTAGCTATCTATGCTTTTTATGAAAATGAAAACCACCTTTTTACGTCGGTGACCAAAGATGGTATAGGCTAAGTAACACAGACTTTATCTAGCGAACTGTGGACCGTTCGTGTGCATGCGTAAGATTACAAATCAACGGCAAAGAGAAAGCCTTGTGCATGCATATTGAGGTCCCGCTGTCACGAAGGTGACTCGGCTCAACTCGACTCTTATTTGTGGCGTAGACAAAGAGACACAAGGTGGTAAGCCCACGAGAGCTTTTAAAGCGACCATATGGACTCTCTGAATAAACGTCTTGCAAGCAGGCAGACTAGGACGGAAACACACTAGCTTTCTATTTTACAAACGTCCTCATGCACGGCCATCAAATTATTTTGGAGGAAGCTTGATTAACTATCTCTTTCGGCAAAGAAATGCTAGACGGTAGTAACTGGCTGCATCTGAAAGTGACACCTACCGTGAAAGCTGTGAGGGTCTGATTACTGTCGCACTCTATCAGCGTTCGGCGGCGTTCAAAAAGTCGAGCGACCGCCTCAAGAGAAACGAGCGTGACGAAATTCGCCGAAGATCGTAATTAGACCGGAAGCAGAAGCAGTTGACGTGGCTGATCGTGGGCGTTTCGACGATCGGTGGCAAACCGGCAGTATTCTTCAGCTGTCTGCCTATCTCTATCTCTTCTTCTAGAAATGTCTGCTGTACGAGGCACGTCGGAGTGACTTCGACCGAAACGCTCTTGTACCCTTACGCCGGACGTCTACAAGACAAGACTCCTTATCAGTGCAAACGTGGTTTATTACCCCAGGCTGCAGGCGATTGGTGCCGCCGGCCTTTCAGCGGTCCTCTGCTGCTCCACAGACTACTCTGTCAAGAGTGCTCTGTGCTAATTTGAGCTTCGGTCCCTATCCGTATCACAAGCACGAGATGTGAGCTCAGCTGGGTCTGCGCTTGAGCGTGTTTGTCAGGGTGCTAAGGTAGGGGCAGACCGAAATAAATATTGGGATATCCGAAAAGATTGGACGTCAAATACTCATCGGGATTACCTACGGAACCAACGCCCACTGCGTACACTGCTGGCGTGAGCTAGGACGTTACACCAGTAGCCGCTACAGCCCCAGTGTTGCACTACTGCCTGGCGCACCGTTATGAACGCATCTACTTTCTCAATTTAACTTTCACTTGCAATCTAATGACTACCAGCTCTACCCATTTTTGCGTCATTCTAAGATTTCATTTTTTGTAGACTCTCTCAATTCCCACGCCGTTTTTAAACGACCAAAGGTTTTATAATTATAATATTAGTAATGTTTTGGATACAGCGCCCTCAGAGAACTCAATTTCTTCTTCAAACTTTACATTTGCTGCACAGAAAGCACGATCGAATTTTTAGCGGTAGTACGCTCGATAACTAGCAAGATTAACACTGTTAGGATTGACATGCACAGGGTCGGCATGCTAGTTTGTTCAGTTGCAGCATGCGCAGTGTCAGCAGGCATGAGCACATCAAGAATGAATAGTTTCAAACATTTCAATCGGCATTCAAGTGGCAGCACTTCACTGAAGCTGGTCTCCCCTGTGCAACAAATGACGTCCTATATAGCAACGAAAACGGGAACGTCACTGCCCTAGCGCTACTAGACTTAATGGCTGCTTTCGCTACCTACGGTCACGATGTCCTACTTGAACAATTTAGATCAAAGATCATTCTGTCAGACGAGGCGGCTGCGGCGGTGGCGGCGAGAAGCGGCCGGCGAGCGGCCGCTGCGAGTCTCTACATGCAGCAATACGGTTTTAATGTTTCAGATATTGGCTCTTGCTTACCAT
The DNA here is from genome assembly GCA_009760855.2 of Cristatella mucedo. Taxonomy (NCBI): domain Eukaryota; kingdom Metazoa; phylum Bryozoa; class Phylactolaemata; family Cristatellidae; genus Cristatella; species Cristatella mucedo. Next base: position 61,654 of record WPIO01000166.1, read on the forward strand.
TTTATTCATGTTTTTTATCAAGCATGATACCGCTCACCATTCGACCGTGTTTCCTTTGCAGCAAATGTAAAGCGCACAAAAAGAGATTGAGTTTTCTAACCGCACTTTATCAAGTGTATTACTGTTATTATTATTATTATTATTTGTTGTGTGAGATGAAGACTGTTGGCTACCGAGTGCTCACCGAAAGCCGTTTAGGCTGCTAGTGCGATACACAAAACTCGCCTGCGTAACACTCACATAGTCTTTGTGGCTTTGTGGAGTTACGGACGGAGTTACATTACATTCTCTGACTATCATTCGCGGTGTTATAGAGTTTTTGCGAGACCGGGCTGTCCTTTTGGAGACCCGGGGACCCGCCAATGTGTTGGTGATATGTACGGTATCAAGCTAACACAACCAAGCAGAAGCAAACAAGTAGCGTGCTTGGGCGTGCTTGGGCGTGCTTGGGCGTGCTTGGGCGTGTATGGGCCGGCAACTCTGAAAAAACGAAGACAGTCGCGGCCACCTGCGAGTGGCCACCTACGAGTGCTGTGAGCCATGACGGCGCACAGTAGGTGCGGCGGTTGCTTTTCACGACCTCAGTCCCGAGGTTGTAGATTCGAATCCTGCGGTGGGCGATCCTTTATTGTCATCGCAAGTGGGGGTGACAGCCGTAAAGGCTTTTCTGTCGCCATACAAAAGAGGCTGTTAAATCAGCAAGTATTGTAGTATTACATCTAGTATTGTAGTATTAAATAAATATATATATATATATATATATATATGCGTGTGTCATATGTTTATTATATATATGCATGTATAATATATATATATATTTATTTATTTATTTATTTATTTTTATTTTTATTTATTTATTTATTTATAACTACATCATATTTAGTATTGTAGTATTATAGGTAGTAGTATATCAGCTCGTATCGCATATTTTTAAGTGGCCATCCACGCGCGAATGTCGGCGATCCCTGGATGCTTCAAGGATGAGTTTTAAGCAAGTCGGATGCGGGTCATGGTTAATAGTCAAGGATGGGTGGAAGTGCAAGTCAAGGATAAAAGGCCAACGTCAAGATTAGTAGTAAAGGATACGCAGAGCGGGCAGGCTACCGGCTCCCACTCTGCCTATCCTTGACTCTTAACCTTGTAACGTCTGCCTATCCGTCTGTAACCTCTGCCTATCCGTCTGTAAACTCTGCCTATCCTTGACTTGTAACCTCGTAAGGTCCACCAATCTGTCCGTAACCTTCGATAATGATGGACTCTTAACCTTGTAACCTCTGCCTACCCGGCTGTAACGTCTGCGTCTCCTTGACTCTTAACCTTGTAACGTCTGCCTATCCATCTGTAACCTCTGCCTATTCTTGACTCCCAAGGCTGTAGTCGCACTCAATGGCTGTAGTCGCACTCAACGACTACAGCCATTGAGAGTGAGTATTTGAATTGATGAGCTGATCATGTTGGTGTTGCCTGCCAATCTGATTATGTAATTACGGAGCTGCTAGTGCTGAATCTGTAAGTCTGAATCTGAGGGTTTGAGAATTTTTCTCTTTATGGCGTAGACTTTTATCTTGTGTCAGTAATCTGCATTGAATGATAAACCTAACCACTACTTATGTCTGTACGATAGTAAAACTGGAGCTGAGGGATGAGCTCTGTTAAATCAAGCTGAATAAAATCTCGCTTTTAGTCAATCGGTACAAACTGGTATTTCTTGCAGGCATATTTGACATGTAAATGTATTAAATGCAGAGATCTTAGTCCAGAAAAGTTACTGATATATTTCCGTTACTGTGGTTACAAGTTAACGATATATGACTGCTTAATGTGTAGCTTTCCTCACTTTGACCTCCTAAAGTGTACAAACATGTTGAAAATGTCGATAATTGTAATCCCGGTAAAAGTGATTCGATTGTCCTTAATTTTATTACTGTGCCTATAACATGAATGAAACCCCTTGTTGAGAAACTCGTAAATAGTTTCAAGAACTGCACTGTGCAGGGCCAAATCCGGTGTCGGGTGTGCAAAGTATGTGGTCACTAAGTGACATCGGCTCTTTCGTCTTCTCGCACAATCTTTTCACATCACCAGTTTCTGCCTTCTGTAGTCTAGCACAAGTTTTAACAATAATGACCGCGAGCTTGAGATCAGTGTTCGGTTTGTATAGGAGTGCTGTCCTTAACTAACTGCTTGTTCACTTGCTCAGGTTGTGCGTTTGACCAGCAGAAGCCGTCTAACGAAGCGATGGCGAGGCGGACTGCCAGGTCTGCACCTGGCTCTATCACAGGACAGTTTCAAGCTGTCATAGCAAAGAGCACTGCGATCGTAACATAGTAACATAAAATATATAATCTTAATATGTAATATCATCATAATAAGCTTATTATGACGATCGCAGTTGAGCTCAGTCATTAGAATGCACTGGGCCTCACACAAGCAGACTTAGAGCTCTTCGTTTTGCTCTTTGGTGACTCTGAGTGCTACTTCCTGACATGTATAGTAATTTTAAATAAAATATGTATAATATATATGTGACACAATGTAATATATATATATATATATATATATATATATATATATAGCATGGTGCATAGCATAATGTAATCTAATCTAGTTTATTATGTTATGCAAGATATCATTCCGAGCCTTAGGTCTTGGAAAACTCGTGCTTCGTCTTAATTCGTTTTAAGCAATGCTCGAACATTGTTGCTATTTAAATGGCGTGCAGTCTCAGCAGTGCCAACATTGTCCTGTGTCTATAGCCTACGCTGTAGATCGTGCAATGGAATACTTCAATGCCGTTGTGCTGTCAAGGTACGACGAGGCCACTAACCAAGACAACTACAGAGACTTGTCAATTAAGCATGCCGAGCTCTTCTCTGCTGCAATGTCCACGGCGATCTCTTAAGAAATTTATAAAATCAGTAATCTACTAACGACATAAAAATAGCAGTAGGAATATGAGACTGCTGATGCAATGCTTCTCAGAGTACTTTCAAGTAGCCGTATGCATCAATCCCATTAGACCGCGACTCGTGTTTTAGTCTGTGGTGATTGATTTATGTGGTATAGGATGAGTCCTCGGCTTAAAATGGAAATAGCCTCCTCGCTGTCTTGATTCACGTATGACATGATTGATGGCCTTGTAGGATGAAAAGCAAGTGGCGACGACTTCTCAAGCATCAGCCACATCTACGTCATCTCACACAAGAGCTGCCACAGCAGCCGCAGCAACAACCGAGGTCACTGACAGTGTCAAGGTTGACCGTGCTTCTGTTGGCCTATAAAAATGCCAACTACGTGGTTGGTTTGAGTTTTCTTTCCACGATTGCGTCCATTTGCATACGCATAACGCTAGGGCCATTAAATGGAATTTACATAAATAATTAAATACAATTGTTATACTTATTGTAAAGTACTAATAATAAACAACTAGGAAAAAGTTGTGTTTACATTTAAATTCAAAAATATAATTATTAATTAAATGCGTAAACTGGGTAGCAAGCACCGGGCGCAAGCTCCTGACTGGATGCACTGACTGACTGACCAGTTCACATCACATCGATCTCTCAAAATTGCTTCGTTCATGAATGGCTGTACGATGCACCTGTGACTGTACGGTAATACGTACAATGTTTGATTAATCTCTTAAGATTTTCAAAAGTGAGAGTGTTTTCTGTACTCTTCCCGACAGCGGTCGCTATCATTCTTGGTCTTTGGTGGCCTATTTCTCATTTAACCCTGGTAAGTATGAGGTTGGCAAGGGTTCGTGACCTGATCAAACCTCAAAGGAACTGCTACAGTCAGCACAAAAGCCGCTGCCAACGGGTTACCGCGTCATGATACCATCATCTGGAGGCAACAGGAGCTGATACATAATTGTCTGACCAGATACTCAGGCCTGCTTTCGTTTTTTTTACCGTTTTTTCCCTTTTTCCGCACACTAGGTCCTGAGATCTTATGCAAGCGTCACAAGTGATTCGCGACGATGTTTATATATTGATATATATATATATATATATATATATTTATATTTATATATATTATAAATGTGCGATAATACATATAAATATCTATAATATAATATATATTACAATACATGTGGCTGGCAAGTAGGAGTAAGAGTAGGAGCTCAGCGATTGGCCAGTCCCGCTCTTCTGGTTTACGAACTGGTTTGGTCACGGAAATTAGCTGACAAAATCTAGCCGCACGAATCTTTTTTATTTTACCTTAACGACTTACCCCATGGGGAGAATTTAAACTGTCCCGAAGAATGTCCTGTCCTTACTCAGTACGCAGCACTGGGCCGAAATTGCGAGCTCAGGACCACCTTGGAAGTGTAAGTAAATTTAAAACGTCACGCAATCTCTTCTCCTGACGAAGACTTGTGGTTATCTTGTGCACCTGGCACGTTCCGCTAACCAACGCAATCGACTTCCTGTATTGCTACAGCATCTATCTATATCCACTGGCATTTCGCTGCGGAAAATATGGGCAACTAAGAGCTTGTACTCACGAGGAAGCCGTACATTTATTCCCGGAGCTCGAACGTATTAAAAATAGCTCGAGCTATTAAGATATTGAATAAAAAGATAAGATACAATGTAATATAGTAAGATATTATTGATAGTAATGTATGAGTTATACTCTTAATCAGGTATTAAGATATATCTGAATATCTTAAGTTATTTTTCTTATAGCATACTGAGAAAGTTAAATCTCTTTCTAGGCACTCGATGTGTTTTAAAGGAAGGAAGTTATTTAGAGAGTCAAGCAAAACTTAATTGATTTAACAGCCTCATTTGTAGTGGCAGAAGTGCCTTATTGGCTATTGCCACCGCTTGCAGTTGTCCACAAGGAATCGCCCAACTGCAGGATTTGATCCCACGACCTTGGTCGCGTAGGGTGCGAGCACGTGACCTCCTGGGCTATCATGCCCCAACATGTATTGTTCCAACTAAACCGTACCCACCCCCACTGCAAGGTGGAAGTCGTAAAGGCTGGTATGAGAACATTAACAACTTGCGGACGAATAGTATAACTACATTCTTGACATGTAAGAAAGAGGTCGCAGTAGGCCCACCTGTTTCTCACAGCGTTTTTTCTGGTCCGTCAGTAAGTTCTTTGTCGTTTAATTGCAAAAATGAGATGAAAAAGTGCAGAAACTCATAAAGTGCGAATTTTTCAAAAATTCATGAGTTGCAAGGCTACAAATTTAAGTTTACAGGTTTACAAATCTCAGAGGTTGGACCACCGAGTCTCCTTCGCTGAAAGAGCTTGGATGGCTGCCGGTTGATCAACAGATACAGAGTAAAGTTCTTACACTGGCCCATAAGGCCCGCCACAGCTTGACTCCTTTATAGCTAGCTGACTCCTTTATAGCTGAAATGCCACTCTAGTTTCGGGCTCTTCGCGCGCTCAGGCCTTGTATGAACAAGTAAATTAGCTGTTCCATGCCTCCGCTTAAAGAATGTTGGCGACAAATGCTTTTACTCCGCAGTTCCAAGGGTGAATGTCCTACAACCCGCCACCGCTGTGACGGCGCTATAAAAAACTCTCCAGCGTTATACTCACATGGCCTTTGTGGCTTTGTGGAGTTACATACGTTGCATCACACTTTTGAATTGAGCAGTTGAGAAAATTCGTCGGTCTGGCAGACAATTAGTCGACGTGGTTCAAATCGTACTTGTTCGATCTTGTCAAATCCTTATTGTTGGGGGTCAAGTCTCTTCCACCAAACCATTCCCTTGTGCAGTCAGTCTCACGAGGGTCCGTCCACTGTTCTTTCCCAATCTGTGTTTATACTGAACCTCTGACAAAGGTAATTTTGGCCTATCAGATCGGCTATCACTTTTATGCTCGTGATAGTCAGCTGTGTTTTTCATTCAAGCAAGACATTCGATCCTGAATTGTTCCTAATTTGTGTAAGTGACCGTCGCCGTATGCTCGGAATTTAGTTGTTGTCTTTAAAAACTGCCTAACTTTTGAAAGTTCTATGACGACGAATGCATCCACATGCTTACAACGGTGGCTAACGAACAATTACGCTAGTTCCTTCGTTTTTTTCTCGGCTAGAGCAATTCCATTTTGGCTGGGTTACCAGGGAATGATACTAGGCCAGTGCCGCTGGTGATAAATATGGCTGCAAGGCTAATTAACAAATCTCAGAGGCTTGAAAAAACGTTGGAATATGACGAGCTGTGTGACCCCACAAGAACTTTTTTTTTATATATCTGCAACGCAGCCAAATCTCGAAGCTTGCCCTTTGTCTATATTTTGTCATCTTAACGGTTGCTACTACTTCCCCCATCACTCGAATTATGGTAGCAGCTGGCGGCTGCTTTAATAGAGCTGAATCCTTCGACGTGTACCGACGTTATTACAGCTGCACATCCTAGTGATTTCAGCCGAAGCCCTGTAGTACCCTTTCGCCATACACCTCCAAGCAAAGGCCCTTTCTGTGTGTAAACATGGTTTAAATAAAAGTAAGAATGCATTTGATATATCGCCTTCAGAGAACTCGATCTCTTTGTAGGCATCTTTGGATCTATCAGCCAAGGCCAGAGGCAACAGGCGTCGCCAGGCTTTCGGAGGCCATCTTTTGTACCGAAGTCTGCTCCGTGCAATAGGCATCGGCTTCAACACGAGCTTCGGTTCATGTCGGTAGCAGAAGCCGCATTTGTCACGCAGCATGGTCTGCGTTTTGAGTGAGATCGGCTGCCATTGCGTGGAGCTAAGGGGTGGATGCATACCAGCGTGAGAGATAAGATTGGATCGGAGGCATTAAAACGGCGGAGCTAGCTAAATCAGCCAGATCGTGACTATTGATCCCTATGCGTGGTTACTGTATTATAACGGCTATTAACCGACTATTCAATAATATTTTCCCGAAGCCACATACAAGCAGAAGCCATGAGATAAGCTGCCTTTTCTATATCAGACTCGGCATTATCACAGGTTCTGATTTGAGCTCCAGATCACGGATCGTAGGCCGAGGTCGCGTCTGCCGTTGAACATATGTAACCATCCGTCGCTGTCAAATAATAATTAGACTCGTACATGCTGTGGATGTGGACTTTTTATGGGAAAGTACTATCGCTCTTCGTCACCGTTACTGAGGCTAAAACACCTTAAAGTATTCCCTAAACTTTGCAAACAACTGCAGTGGCCTCTTTATTATCTACCGAGCTTCTGAAACGCTACGCCGATGTCGCTCTCAGTACTACGGTTCTACGATATGATTCTAGAGCACCGACTAAGGAAAATCTAACAAGACACTTGTTGCAGAAATAATTTTATCCTCAATTGCTCATCGTGTCATTCCTACAGAAACCATTAAAATGAGAGATCGAAGCAAAATGAGGTCGAGTTTGATCCTCATTTTAATAGAGTAGCAATTCAAATGAGATTTCCTTTCTCATCCATACCATAATATGGTAATAAACCAATATGATAAATGCGTTCATAAGTATCATTAGTTATATTAAATAGATCAGCCAAATATTCAACATTTAAAATCCAAATAGATACGTCGTTACCTTTCTCTATTGAAAAAACTTACCCAGTGCAGGTTTCAGCAAGTAAGAATACTCGGCGTCTGATATCGTCTCCATCTGCTATACTCTCTCTCTCTCTCTCTCTCTCTCTCCCTCTCTGAGATTCTCTATACAATTGAATGCTATAAGAATTCACTTCAAAGCATACCAACTTACATACCGCTTAGATTCCAAATATTATACTTACAGACTCTTTCATGAATATAACTGTAGGTAGCGTTAGCCAACTCTTTCAGATTTAAGAAAAAGTAGAAAGCTTTGCAGAGAGAGAGCCATGGCTCTTTTTCTACTAAAGTTAAAACCATTTTCCTTAAACTCTTTAATTCCATAATCAAAAGGAATTAATATGACTATAAGCAGCATCCGTGAAGTTATAATTCCTATTTAAATTATTTGTATCCGTTTCAATAAATGCGAATTAAATACATCAGCATTACCCCTCCTAAGGGTAATAAAAATATGAAGCTTAAATAAGTTCTACATCACCTGGAATAAAACTTTGTTAATCTAAATCATTTAATCTTTCGGCTGTATTTTCTGCTACAAAACTAACCTGCAGCTCACATCTTCCTAACTATTTCGCCTCTTTTTCATAAGATGAAAACGAACACAATATAGGTAAGGCTCGACTTGAGTAATTTGTTTGCATAACTAATTTTAAAAATCATTCAGCTTCGAATGAGATTGAAGATATGCTGCTAATACACAAGTGTATTTTGTAACTTCTACCGTAGCTACTTACGTATCGATAGAACCTATCACCAAAATTTCCTTTTGAAATTACTCGTGTCTAGTTTGCTATAAATTATGAAGCATATTTCTTTAAATCAGGTTTCGGTGAACGTTTCTGACTACTAGGTTATTTCAGAAGGTGAAGAAGGCACGCTAGAATAGAATAAGTGAGAGGCATTATAGGCGTCGCCAGGTGAACAAACAAACAGTCGCAACAGACGCTCACGATAATTGTAGCTGTAAAGATAATAATAACACACTTGACAAAGCACCCTCACAAAAGTCATTGACTTCCTAGGCGCTGTACACCTGCTGCGGTCGCATGCTCAATAAACAACAAGAATAACACTGTTTAGTGTTACTGGCACAGGGTCAGCATACAAGTATGGTTAGTGGCAGCATGCACAGTATCAGCTAGCTTAACCATATGAAGGCCGAATCACGGAATCCTACTAAAGGCTGTTTTAAATAGGTGCGTTTTTGGTTTCTTTTTAAAAATGGTAAAATTAGGGGATGTCGTGATGCAAGTCGGAAGTGAGTTCCAGGGTTAGGGAGCTTAAGAACTAAAGGCATGGTCTCTAAATGATTTGAGGTTTGTACGAGGTAAAGGTAACCAGTTTGATTCCGAAACGCGAGTGGTACTTAGCCTCGTTGGGGGTAGATCTGATAGGTAGGCTGGAGCCAAAGAATAAACTGACCTTAAAGTCAGTGGCAAAAACCTTGAAGTCGATGCGTTTCTTGACTGGAAGCCAGTGCAGGTCGGCGAGAAGTGGTGCGATATAGCAACTCAGACGCTTGCAATAGACAATCCTTACTGCAGAGCTCTGAACCAGCTGCGAGCTCCTGATTGCACAGGCCCGTAGACCAGCAAGAGCCGAGTTACACAAGTCAAGACGGGATGTCACAAATGCATGGACAAACTTAGATGTGGTATCCCTGTCTGACTAACTGGAATTTTAGAAGTGTTACGTAGCTGAAACTAGGTATACTTGATTGGGAAGCTAATGTGATCGCCTAACAAAAAGTAACTTTGCGACATGACACTGAGATTTCGTGCAGGTTCAACAGGAGATATGCTGGCAGAGCCGATTTCTAGCGTTAGCCTATCCCGTGTCTGAATATCAATTGGTTTACCCTAACTAATAAGTTGATTTTATCACCATTCATTTTAAGATGATATTTATCGTCCGTCCCTGGTCAGCCGCTTCTGTTTAATACAGGCACCTAACAGTAAAATAAACACGGCCAGCAACTTGAGATGCAACCAGCAGTAAGGAAGGAGAACAAAACTGCGACAATTCAACATGGCTGGATCAGACGATAAGTAACTGGGAAGCGTTTGGCCGAATTTAAATGCCAGCTAGGCTGCATGTGGCCTATGGGCAAGATTTTTGCCATCTCTGCTTTTAATAGAAATAAAAATCAACTTTTTACTTCGGTGACCTAAGATGGTATAGGCTAAGTAACACGAATTTTATCTGCGACTTTGGATTGTTCGTGGGCATGCGTAAGATTACAAATCGGCGGTAAAGAGCAAACATTGTGCATGCATATTGAGCTTCCACCGTCACGAAGGTCACGCGGCTCAACTCGAGTCTAGTTTATGGTGTGGACAAAGAGACAGAAAGTGGTAAGCCTACACCAGCTTTTAAAACGACCATATGGCCACTTTCTGAATGAACGTTTTGTAAACAGACTAGGACGCAAACACACTAGCTTTCTATTTTGGAACGTCCTAATGCACGGCCTTCAAAATAATTCGGAGGAAGCTTGATTAACAGCCTCTTTGGGCAAACAAAATGCAAGACGGTAGTAACTGGCGGCATCTGAAAGTGACACCGACCGTGAAAGCTGTGAGGGTTTGATTACTGAAACTCTGTTATCGTTGGGCAGCGTTCAAGAAGTCGAGCTCTTGCCTCGAAGGAAACAAGCACGACGGAATGCACGTGAGGTCGTAATTAGACCGGAAGCAGAAGCAGTTGGCGTGGCTGATTGTGGGCGTTTCAACAATCGGTGGCAGACAGGCTCCAGCAGTATTCTTCACCTCTCTCTCTCTCTCTCTCTCTCTCTCTCTCTCTCTCCCTCTCTTTTTCACTCTCTTTTTCACTCTCTCCCTCTCTCTCTCTCTCTCTTTCTCTTCTTTTTTTGCACACATCAGACAACTGCTAATGACATGCACGATATAGCAGGAAAATGAACAAAATTTGCCTACCAGCAATGCATAGTTGGGTCTAGCGGCACACGAAATCAGCAGAATGTATCTCCCTTGTCTATTTATATATTCGTAAACGCAGTGTGGCCTTGGACGAGTCGCTATAAAATAGTGGAAACAGTCACGAGAGCTATGAAATATTGGATGCAGCACTATCCCGAATAGCTGCATCCACTGTTTCCACGTATTAATTCAGGGTTTCGTGAAAATTCCGAGCTGACATTTTACAGGTTTTTCTGCCATGCTTTTTAACCCAAAATTAAGTAAATTGGTTAACACCATGGATTCGATCTGCAGCAGCTTGTGAAAATATGCTCTAGCCGCATCTAAGCTGAGGCGATACTAGCGGCTGAGCAGCTGCAAGTAGCAGCATTCCGATGCACTAGCTGGGTCAGGATGCACTCTCGAAAAGAACGAGGTGCACAGGCGTCTGAAGCAAAAGCTAGAATTATCTACCGTAAATGTCAAGGCTAACGGCGAGCATCTGTCAGAATATACTGCTGAGACTGGCACGAGGCCGGAAGTTGGATGACCAAACGATGGCAGCGGGCTTGAACTTACTCGCCCATAATCTAGAAGATGTACATAGCAATGCGGTTAGCAGCGTAGCACAGCCTCAGGCTACAGTAGAGCCTCCGAGTGTTGAAATCGTAAATCGCGACACATCTGGCTGCGCCAGAATCCTTAGACTTGGATTTCACGTGAGCGTAGAAATGGCTGCCGATTACTCGCAGGTATCCGATGCTTTTGCCTAGACTGGTGGCACGAGGGGGCAAGTAATAGGTCTTCCCGAGTCAGTTATTATACTATAATATTTAACAATATAATTTAACAATGCAATATAATAATAAAATAACTACTGTTGAGCCATTGGCTGTCGTAGCTGTCGCTTCGAGACTGCGAAACTGTTTGAACTGTTGACTGTATGCACTTCTGCTCCGATACTGTACGAGCTGATTTCTCCCACTGCTAGGTTAATACCAATGACGTCTGCACTGCAAGTATTGTCAGTTATGTCTGTTCTTTCGCGCCTGGCAATGTCCACCCGACTTCTTCCGCAACATAGTGACTTCGTAGCCCGGTGACAGCGACTCGGCTATCTTCGAGTTAGCGAATGCCGACCGCCGACGTCGAGCGGTCTCTAGCGAATGTTACGGCTGCTGAGCCGGCTCGTCGCAAAAGCGAATGGTTTCTGCTTCCTATTAAATAAATAAATCCTAGCTGATTAAACAGCCTCATTTTTTATAGCGACAGAAGAGCCTTTACGGCTATCACCACCGCTTGCAGTGACGATAAAGAATCGCCCACCGCAGGAATCGAACCCACGACCTCGAGACCGAGGTTGTGAAAGCAACCGCCTTACCTAGTGTGCCATCACATTTGCAGTTGCTCGACTGTTTAACGCTGCAATGCCTCAATCCACGAACTTGACAGCTGAGACTTGACTACAAAGTATATGAGCTTGCCCGTGAAATTATAACTGAGAGCCCCTCACGAGATAATCGCGTTATTGAGAGGCTTCTGAGCTGCGCCCGATCTCTGTCGCTCTCTCTTTCTCTCTCTCTCTCTCTCTCTCTCTCTCTCTCTCTCTCTCTCTCTCTCTCTCTCTCTCTCACTCACTCTCGGCTCACTGCTGCTACAGGTCACTGAGTCCTAGCGGCCCTGCGAAGTCACGTGCTTTAGTAACGGCAGTATACACAGGCTATCGTTTGTGCTCTCTCTCTCTCTCTCTCTCTCTCTCTCTCTCTCTCTCTCTCTCTCTCTCTCTCTCTCTAACGCAATGCAGCGTTTTGGTCAGCACTTTGTGCAGAATATCGTGCGCCGTTTTGTTATCGCTAACTTATTGCGAGCTTCGGGTCTTTGCAAATTCAACGAATCACGTGCTGCCTCTACTCGAAACAGCGAAGGAAGGGTATCCCGGTCGTGACTCTGGACTGATTTGGTCCATCGGTTAACGTGCTCGCCAAACCAAGGTCTGGCTGAGATCGTGGGCTCGAGACCCGTGGCATAGGGTCTCACAATCATGACATTACGAAGTCTGCCTGTTTCTGTGTATGTGTGTGTGTGTGTGTGTGCATGTGTGTACGTGTGTGTGTGTGTGTGTGTGTGTGTGTGTGTGTGTCTGTGCACGCGAGTGCGCGTGCGCGTGCGAGAGAGAAAGAAAGAGATAGAGAGTGTGTGTGTGCGTGTGTGCATGTGTGCATGTGTGTGTGTGCATGTGTGCGTGTGAGAGAGATATAGAGATAATGTGTGTGTGCATGTGTGTGTTTTCGCGTGTGTGTGTGTGTGTCCATGTGTGTGTGTGTGTGTGTGTGTGTGTGTGTGTGTGTGTGTGTGTGTGTGTGTGTGTGTGTGTGTGTGTGTGTGTGTGTATCTGTGTATGTACGAGACGTCGGACACCGAACGTTGCCCGTCATACCAGGCAGACTCCATGCAGACATATCCACACAGACATCATACCACACGTAGCAACTGAAATAAGGGCAGGATAGACTGGATTTCTGACATAGATTTCTGACTTGATTTCCGATTAATGCCAGAGCTGAACCGATGATAAGAAGAAGTTTCAATTGCTCGTGCAACGGTGGGAAAGTTGACTATTGCATATGCTGCTACTCCGTGCATTGCTACTTCCTGCGTGCAACTTCCTGCATTTCTACTTCCTGTGCTGCTACTTCCTGCGTTACTAATTCCTGCATTGCTACTTTATGTGCTGCTACTACCTGTGTTTCTACTTCCTGTGTTGCTACTTCATCTTCTGATTTGAGATCGTTTCAGATGTCTGTTGAGAAAGCGTTGCAGCTGAAGACGCTCGTCTGTCTTCAGTCCCAGTGAGGCGCTGACGATATGAACGAACGAAAGGCTCTAAGAACGCTTCGGAGTAGAGCTCTCTTTGGTGGGAGACGCCTGTTGGCGGGGAAGACGCAGACAAAACAGCTGCAGCGACCACGGCGAAAAAGGCGTCTGGAAAATCCCTTTTAGCGACTTCTGTTAGGGCCAGATGAGGTATCTAAGTCGAACTTTAAAAGCTACCATAATTAAAACTAATAATAAATAGGAAAATAAACTTTGCCGCCTACCGTAGCTGATTGTTCTAACATAGCAGGATAGGTTTTGATTATTATTTCGGCCGAGGATCGAAGATCATTTCCATTTTGACGGAAGAGGCAGCAGAATGGTGAAGAGCTAAATCAGCAAGGTTGTGACTGACATTCATAATTCATTTAAAAAACTCTCATGTTGGCTCGGGGACAAGGTGTTCGCCTTCGAAGGCTGAGGTTCTGGGTTCGAGCCCTGAGGCATATGTGAAGCGCCTGAATACTGATTAAGCTCTCCTTGGGCGCTAGGCAAATGAATTGTATTTTATGCATTTATTCTTTAGCGATTCCCCAATCATAATGTCGTGGAACAGATTATACGATAACGTACGGCCGAGGCCACACAAAAGTCTTTTGCTTTTCCGGGGTGGTGGCATAGGCATGTGAGCTAGTTTGAGCAGGCGCGCCACGAAGCTGTTGGTGTGTCTCGTGGTCACTGTTAAACGCCTGCAATCTTCCAGTGCTGTCACATAGACTTATCTGCTATGGTAAGGCTAGTGACTGGCAACGTTAATCTACAGTCGCTCTTCATCGCTCCTTCCATTCTCCAGCGTTCTCTTGGCGTACGTGCATTGTTCGTCGGCTGAGACTAGCATCTCTACCAGCGCTGCGTTTTCGGCTTACTTCCGTCTGGAAATGGAAGCTGCATTGCATGCGTGCGCGCGTTCGTAACACCTCGCACGTAACCCTGGCACGATTGCCCGCACAGTGTAGCCTGTCGAAGGCCTATATATATATATGCTATCGCGTGATTCGTTTAATGGGCTTGTTTTTGGGTAATTTGTCATTTCCAAAAGCTGCTCCTAGAATCCTATAGAATCGCTGGGCAGTAATGCGGGTGCAATGCTAAAAATTGTGACTTTATTGACGCATTAATAGTTTGTCGAGCTGCGGCTGAAGCATCCTTTTCGACATTTATCACGTGATATATATTACGAAATGCGAGTCACGTGATATCTATCCAGCGATCCCCATCTGAGTGAACATTTTGCAGCTTAGTCCCGTCGAGTCGCTGATACAGCCTCCGACGGCAGAGGCACCACTCCGGGAACGAAATCGCCGTCAAGTTTGTGATCGAATTGAATTACGCGCAAAGACACCCGAATCCCGTGCCAGTAGGTGGAGCTGAAGCGATTCTAACAGACAAGAGCCGTGGGTGCACAGTGGCGTAAGCTGCATTGCCTTCGCCACAATAGTACTCTCAAAACGGCGAGAAGCTCAGTGTAGTCGGAAGAGAGTGTGTCTGTTCGAGGCGCGACAGGACATGTCCGGCGTCCGCTGCTGAAGCCTCGATCGGTCGCACCGCTCGAAACCTCGTGCTGCGATGCGCATTGTCGTACACTCTCAACAAAACCAGAGGAACACTAAAACTCTGGCTCGCTAGCGAGAAACACTGGTCTTTATTCTCAGTGAAATATTCACAGCAAATATTCGCAGCGAATTCACATCGCAAGTTCCTGCGCTCATAAAAAATAATTACTTACGAGGTGAGCGCCTGCTGCAGCAACCAGGCGTCACCGCCGCAGTCTCCACACTGACACTGCCATTATCGTCTCCCTCTGACGGGCTAAGAGTCAGGACGTTTTACCTCGGATGCACTAGCTGTAAGAACAATAGCCGGATGACTAGCGTAAGCTAGCGTAGCTCACTAAAGCAATAGTAAATTAGCCCCAGCCGCCGTGACACGAGTCAGACATAGATTCACCAGACCAGATTAAAGAACTTAACCATAAGCGTAGCAACTGCTTGGAAAAAATTGGCTCGGACACGACGACTACGGTTTCATATAGCACAACTACGACAATTGGAAACATTATCCTATCAGAGTTAAAGAGATGTATTTATTGCCATCATTTGAAGTGAACGCAATCACTTACTTTGACGTCCGCTGCTAAAGTCGTCCTTGCAACTATATGGGGTTCGCATCAGACGGGCGCTTCGTGGCGCTGCTACTAACTCGTGGCCCACGTGACTGTCGCTCTCCCTGAAGTTCCTGGACTTTAATTCGGACAATTTTACAGAAATTACCGTTTCAACGAGCTGGTCATTAAGGATTTCAAAAATTGTGGTCAAGAGAGAAAGAAATCGTGTTGACATGCATCCTTCTCTGCATATGCAAAGTATGTAGAGAAGTATTGTTTCTCTGAGGGCCTATTCCAATTTCTCGTTATTAAATACTATTATTATTAAGTAAAGTGCCTAAAAATGTATACTTTTAAAAAAGTCTCAATCTTACCGACTTTATTGGTACCATAATCGAGTTTTTCATTTGATATTAAATTTTAATTTACAGACTGGCGCTGGTTTGGCCCAGTGGTTCAGGTGCTCGCCTTGACCAAGGTCTGGCCGAGTTTGCCGGCTCGAGAACCATGGCATCATTACAGCGCCTGAATCGAGATTTTAGTTCTCTTAGGGCACTATAAACATTCTTTAATTTTTTTTAACATGACCGAGAGCTAGTAAGAGAACTTCTAGGAAAAAGCTGCGGGCACCTGAAGGATCAATAGCTGAGGAAAAAGGATGGTAAAATATGGTAAATATGTTATATATGGTATGATATGATGTTAAATATGCTCACACTAAACTCCGATCAAAAGCATGCCATTCTTGGCCGTATATGAATACACATACCTTAATAATAATAATAATTCATTTGATATAGCGCCCTCAAAGAACTCGGTCTCTTTCTAGGCACTTTACATCTGCTGCAAAGGAAGCACAATGTAAGGTAGCCATGTTGCAACTGAAGGTGCCAAGTGGCTGAGGTGTACAGCCCGCCATTGCTGGGGGCTTTTGGGATCTACACTCTAACGCTACGTACTAGCAACATGTGCTCGTACCGAACAGGGATTTACCCTCAGTAAACGCGTAGCTCTCAAAGATGACGAGTGGGTAGCAGAAACTCGGATTCGCAGAATCTATTGCATTAGTTGCAAGCTTGAGTAATTTAGTGCCAAGCTTGAGCGATAGCTCGAACCCGCGCTTTCTCTTGCTCACATGTTCCGAGGCGACCGTGGAATATGTTGTTCACGCCCCTTCGGTTGGCTTACCTTTTCTGCACTGCTTCAGGTAAACGACTATCGAAATTGCAGTGCATACGCTAACAGCAGCACAGCCAAATCCGATTCCAGTATTGATAATATCGCTTCGTTCAGTCGAAAATTGCAGCAGTTCAGCTGAATAATCGTCCGCATTGCCTTAAAAGAAAAAGATCATGCGGTCCCCACATGGTTCGCGATAGCATCATAGCAGGGGACAGCACAGGTCCTACTGGAAGTTGCTTGTAGTACATGCATCAGCAATTTATGACATGCAAATACTGCGACGTCATTGTGAAATTAATGAAATTATTGCGGACATTATTAGCTACTGACGTTTACTATGACGGACAGCTTGAACTGCTGATAAAGCCGAGCTTCGATAGTTCAGGCGTGTGGTCACGTGACTGAAGCCTGAACCTTTCCTGGCGACCCGAGGCTGCAAACGATTCCAACAAACAACGCACGCCATGATGCGTAATTTCAGAAACTATCTCTTGACCAACTCGAGAGTGCCACGAGGATTGATCAATTGACAGCGAGGCGCCGGTACAGAGTCGATGAACTTGGACATAACGTAGTGTAAGCCTCACTTAGCAAAGCTGCAAGAACCTAACTGGGTGTAACACTGGAGAGTCTTCTACTGCCCACTCAAAGTCTAAGCGGCTTGCGGTGCGCACACGGTAGCCAGCAAACTTCATCTCCTGCAACGAAAAGTAAGCGAGAAGCATAGCTGAGTCAGCTGGACAGGCGAGGAAGTGGCGGCTGCCCAGTGACTCTCGGCGACAGGCATGTCATCCGATGGCCTATTCGGTGAGCCGTGATGGTACACTGGGTAATGCGGTTGCTTTTTTAACGACCTTGGTTCCAAGCTTGTGGGTGTGAATCGTTCAATGAGCGATTTTTTATTGCCGCTGCAAGCGGTGGTGCTAGCCGTAAAGGCTATTCCGTCACTGCTTAAAGATGCAGTTGAATCAGATAGTATTTTGTTTACCCACTTGTCACATAGATTAGTGCATGTAATTATCTCTGTCTGTAAATCCACAAAGCCGAAAGGAGGGTATAGGGTAGCCTAGCTGAATCAGCTGAGTCGATTCAGCGCTCGGAGCAGTCGGCGGTCGGAGAAGTGAGCAAAAATGAAGTGGCAGCTCGATACGGCTGGAGTACTTGTGCCACAGTCGGCAGCCTGAATAACCGGAACGCGAGCCACGAACCCCTAGCGTATGTGAGGCGGCTGAAGGCGGCTGCTCAAGGGCGACACTCGGCGGCGACAGCGTGCCCGACGGCGTACCCACCCGTCACAGAGATTAGCTGCCACGGACTTGCCAGCATCTGCTCGTTGCCGTCGGCCATCGCCACCGTAGCGGTGCAGCGGTAGAGGTCTGCGAGAGCCGGCATCGCATGCTCCACGACAAACGCCACGTTAGCTCCTCGCTGCCCAGGGGCAGAGTCGCAGTTGGGGCTGGACACGGCTCGGCCGACGAGCTCGGCGGCGGCAACGGCCTCGAACGTGTCCAGCGTCGCCTGCTGCACTCGGCAGCTGGCCAGGTCGAGCGATGCGCTCTCCAGCGTCACGGAAAGCACGGTGGCCTTGACGCGATCGTACGAGCAAGAGACGCTGAGGTCGTCGCCAACCGCGACACTGCTCAATGCCCAAATCATCAGAGGGAGCACGCCTGCAGAAGAGAGCGTAGGATCAAGGTCCGCTAACAAGTGTCTCGGCTTGAGCGGTGCAGTTCAAATAAAAAAAAAATACTAGCTGATTCAACAACCTCTTTTTTCTAACTACCGCAGAGTCTTTACGGCTATCACAACTGCTTTCAGCAGCAATAAAGGATCGCCCACCGCAGGATTCGAACCCACGACTTTGGAACAAAAGTCTAAAAAGCAACCATCTTATCTGGTGTGCCAACCAGAGTTTGGGATGCCTACTCGGATGAATTATTGATCTCTTTCTTGAAAACTACGCATGTAGACACCACTGAATTTTGGGAGGCTGTTGCGTAATGAGGCTGCATTTTAAGAACCGTATCTAGAGGGGATATCAGAGGACGTATGCCTGCAGACGAGAGAACAAGAGGTCAAGGTTCGCTCCAGAAAGATAATGGCTGTAGTTCTAGCAGCCTGGGTCGCGAATTTGTCGGACTAGTGATTAAGCTTTTGGCAGTGTACGCACACGCGAAAATATATGGCATGTATAAATGCCCATACGTAAAAACCGAGGGTCGGTCCCACTGATACTTTCTTTACAATCTGCCTATCGTCCTCACTCTCGAGCTAAGCGATCTGAGAAAAAGGTGTATGGACTAAGGAGTGAGGAGTGTCAGGCAAAATAGTAATAATACTAATGATTGTATGTTCCCACATCACTTTTAGAGAACAGCGGCTCTTCCTACGCACCAAAGAGTCTGCATGTGAACGAAAAAACTGACCTGTGACAAAAATGGCTCGTCACAGCGAGCTTGTAAGTTAAAGCAAACCATCCCTAGCATTGATAGCACCCTTCCTAGCGGCGGGCTGACCGAGCGGCGCCACCGAAGCGTCGCTCGAAGCTTCCTTCGGTCGCAGAGAGTTAACTCCTGCTTGAACCTTAGTAATAGCGGCGGAACTCGCCTTTACACGTCCTTCCGTCCTGGCCGAGCTCCATGTCATCTGGGCAGAAGCATTGCTCCACCGGCGCCGCCGTCCCAGTTGGTTCCATCGCCACCAAGCGGCACCAGTGGGAGCAGTCGTTCAGCTGCGTGCAGTACGTCACCTCTGAACGACAAACGGCATGCCAATCGCGACGGCTCCTGAACAGCATGCGGCTGTGCGTGTTTTATTTTGCGATAGAGCGCTCTCTTCGCTACACTGGCGGCGTCGACGACTATCCTGACGCGACGACGAAGACGTAGACGGGACGCCGCCTTTACGCGCCCATGAAAGACGCCGCCAATACGACTCGCCACGCCTTCAAGGACGCGCTCGGAGGCGGCGATGGCCAGACACTGACCGGATCCTCTCTCTGGGAGGCAGACACACGACCAGGCGGCGCTCTTGCCTCGGCAACTCACCGTACACCGACAGGCTCTGAGGCTGGCTCTCGGACGACACGCCGCCGCCGGAGGCGGCGTCGACGCGACAGTAGTAGCTACCGCTCAGGTCGGCTGTCGCGTTGGGCAAGTCAAAGGTCACGTATCCGCGGTCGTGCTTGTAGAAGGTCGAGTCGGACGTGCAGTCGTCGCTGCTCGCCGCCGCCCAGGCCGTGGCCGCATTTCCGGCGGCGAGGAAAATGGCGCCGCTCGATCCCGGCGCACAGGTGACGCGCAGGAAGCCGTTCTGGTACAGCCGCACTGCGGCGGGCTCTCGGCTTAGCACGTACGAGCAGCGGATGCTGACGGACGAGCCGACGGGAGACGAGCTGGTCGCCAGAAGCACGTTGACGGCGTAGGCGCCTGCAGGCGGGTGCAATGCACACGGGTACGTGCTGCCTGCTGCTGCAGCAGCCGCTGCTGCTGCTACCGCTAGACGGCCGAAACCGCTGAAGCGAGCGCTGCTGATGGCGAAAGCGCAGCTTCGGGGGGGGGGCAACGGATTATCGTCGCCGCTCAATTCCGGAAGCACCCGTCGATTCGCAGCACGTTGACATATGGCCGCGGCGCCGACGGCTGGCCTTTTAGCGCCAGCTAGCGGCCGAAGCTCTCCGCTGGAGCACTCGCGAGTCGATCGCAACGATCGAGGCTCAATGCCGCTACAATGGCTGCCACCACCTCCGCATGGAACTTCAGCGGTCGCGGCGCCGCCTGCTTTCACTCCTGCGCCCGCTACGCCGCCGCTATTACGCCCCCTCTCGCCGCAGCGACGGAGGCGGGGGGGGGGGGCGGCGTCGAGAGGGAGCGTAGCGGGCCGGAGCAAAATCCGGCAGCAAACGACGGAGAGCCGCGTGACGCCGCCGCCGCGTGACGCCGCCACCAACGCTTACCGCTGACTACGACGACGTCCGCCGATTCGCTGGAGAGCGTCGTCAGGCGCCCGTCAGTCGTCAACGTCCGCGAGCGACACGCGTAGCGGCCCGAGTGCTCGACTAAAGCCCTGGGAAAGGTGAAGGTCACCGTTCGCCAGCCAACCGAGGTCTGCCCGTAGTCGGCGGCGTCGCATCCGGAGACTGTCGGACCTCGCCAAGCGGTGATGACGCCGTCGGTCGGCGCTGCCGCGTTCGCGCCCCGCACTCGGCACGATAGTGCTACGTAGCCGTTCCAGACGAGCGACATCTCCACCAGGGTAACATTGGCGTTGTCGTACGAGCAGGTCAGCACCTGCTTCTCCCCTTCGCGACGCTCGAACAAACTTGTAATGGTCAGGCCGGCTGAAACGGTCATGACCTTGGCAGCTTGCGCGCAAGAAACGTCGATGCCTAATAAGCGAAATGGCTGGGCAAAAAACTGTCTGAATGTTTGTGAGCAGGCAGCAGAATTGAAGTTTATGGCGCAGTATGCTATGTAATTTTTCAGTGGGTAAACACACACGTCGGCCCGGATATTGGCAACATCTCGTGGTAATGTACCCAGGCTCGGCTCGGTTAGCTGGGACATAACGGCGGTAAGGAGATAAGGGTCACCGGCTAAGCCGGGGTCTGACCTGTGGGTATGGCCGTATGTGCAGTGACGAGAGGTTACCAGGGCTCTTGGCTTAGCGAGGTTGGCCGACTAAGTCGTGGTGTTGGACGCTCGCGGTCTCGCCGAGTTATGCTCCTGGATGGGTGAAGGCGTGCTTCAAGGATGCGGCCACGCACGCAAAGCAATGAGTGCCTAAGGCCTGAGCGGAGCTGAGTAGCACGCTCGTCGTTGTGACTTGTATATTCTGCGTTCCCGGTTTAGCGTGTTTGCAGCCCCACGGTGAGCTGGCGTCTTTTTGCCGAAGCTCTCGACTGTTACAGACGTCGACTCCGACTAGTCAAGCAGTTACTCAGCTAGCCGGATCTTTTGCGGCGTACGCTCGTACTGTTGGAACAGTATTGCGACAACGGCGGGACTGCGGAAGCTGACTGACCAACTAACACGTTTGTTCACGCTTGCTCCGTCATCTCTAGTCCCTAAGATGTACTTTTGCATAGGATCCCCTTTAGACTTATTTAGTTATCCTGTTGTTGTTGGTGCATGCGATATTGTAAAGAGGTTTAACCTTACAGCCGCTCGTCTTACCCTAGCTCAGCAGCATGGTGAGCGGCGGCGTGACCTGAGCACGGCGGCGATTGGCGGGAAATAGCCTCTGACCCCTGGAACTCGGCTGCAGTAATAAAGGTTATTAAACGAAATTAGAAATGGGCAGAATCGGCAGCTGTATTTGCCTGCACGTAGCTGTACGGCACCACCGGGAGATCTCAAAGGGAGCCACTAGGAGACGTCAGAGGGCACCAATAGGTGCCGCGAGAGGGCGCCACTAATAAAAATGCTAGCTGATTTAACAGCCTCTTTTTGTATAGCGACGGAAGAACCTTTACGGCTATCACCACCGCTTGCAGTGGCGATAAAGGATCGCCCACCGCAGGATTTGAACCCACGACCTCGAGGCCGTGGTTGTGAAAAGCAACAGCCTTACCTAGTGAGCTATTACGGCTCACCAGTAGCCGCCGGTAGTGTAAGACGAGCTCGTCTCATCGGTCGCGTCGACCAGACAACGAAGCTGGACAGTGCAGCTAGTGGTGACTTTGCAGAAAGCTATACGGACACTACCAACCAGTCCTGGTAGGCAAGCTTTGTTTAATCTGACTGCCGTGAAAGAGCCACGTCGACTTAGTAGTCGACGCGACGCGTGAGCCATGTCACACGCACTCCCGAGCGGAGAGGGCAGGCACACACGTCGGCTCGCGGTGGCGAGAAGCAGGCGGAGCGATACAGCAGGACAGGATCAAGTCTCCGCTTGTCCATTCATAGATCCCTCCGCCCAATCAGCGGGTAGAACCAGACTACGCAGTCACACTCCCATTTGGCTCGGACGAGTAACATGACGGCAAAGCCGCGCTCACAGATTCCCCCCCCCCCCCCAGGGTGCCACTGCGACGATTATAAGTCCACGCCCACAACAAAGGCAAAAAGAGACACACTGTGCTGAAAGACGTTGAAAACGGCGTGCGAATAAAGAGCGTTATGCCCACAGTGAGGCTGCAGAAGGGAAAGCGACAGAGCGGTAGAGAGAGGGAGAGAAAGAGAGATAGAGACAGAGAGAAAGAGCGATGGAGAGAGAGAGAGAGCGGAAGAGTGAGAGAAAGAGCAGAGAGAGCGGGACAAAGAGAGTGTAGGAGAGAGAGACAGAGAGCGAGAGAGCTAGATATCGAGAGAGAGAGAGAGAGAGAGAGCAGGACGGAGGGAGGGACAGAGGGAGTGAGGGAGGGACGACGGAGGGAGACAGAAAGAGAGAGAGAGAGCAGGACACAGAGAGACAAAGTTCGGGAGAACCAAATTCTTAGCGCTTACACATCACCGATGCATACGCCCAGTTACTCAAGACGTAGTTGGGCTGTCCTGCCAGACCGGTGAAGAAGACACCGCAGCGGTAGCCGTCGTTCAGGTCGCTGCTGAAGCGTGGCACGCGGAAGACGACCGAGCCTTGGCCGGTCGCTCGCCACGCTGCAGAGAAACCGTCGGAGCAGCCGTCCGCCATCAGTCCGGGCCAGCCGCTCAGAGCGCTGGTGCCAGCCACTGCTTCTTCCAAGCTCAGGTCGCAAATGGCGACGAGGTCCTTGAACTTGAAAAGATTGATGCGCGAAGCGGTCCTCGAGCCAGAGTAGACGCAAGCGAATGAAACAGCATCGTCGCTCCAGGTAGCGTTCATCGTGGCCAACAGGTTCCCTTCGATGACGAAAAGTCAGGCTCAGCCCGTCTTAACCAGCCTAGGCGCTCTGCCGCGGCGGCAGCGATCAGAAAGCCGCCGCTGACACCTTCTCGATATGCAAGGCTGCGGCGGAGTCCGATTGCGTGACACGAACGTGATTCGTGTGATGCGGTGCGGAACGCCGTGCGGACGCAGCTCAAACGCGTCTCCAGTCACGACCGTTTCAAGTGGCTGCGGCAAGGCAGTTGAAACGGAAGCGTCTGCAGTGTTGCCGCATGCCCATTGGCCGAAAAGACGCGTCAGCGATGCCAGAAAGCTAAGGAGAGCTAGGCAACTGTAACTGTAAGACTGTATTTGTATGCCACTCATTAACTGCGATAGTTTGCCACTCACTAGTGAGCAGCAGAATTCTGTCGTCGCTGTCAACGCTCGCCGCCACCTGCGTCGAGTTCATCAACGACACGGCGCACCTGTAAGAGCCTCGCAGGCTGTCCTCGTAGTCCCTGAATGTGAAGGTCACGGTCGCCTGGCCCGACTGCGACCAGCCGTCGGAGAACTTCAGGCAGCCGCCGGCGTCGACCTTGTCTCCCCACTGCCGCAGCGTCTCGCCTCTGGTCACGCCCGCCAAGCCGACGGCGCAGCTGAGCAGCAGCTGCTGCGGCGACGTCGAGGAGGCGTCGCCGCGGACGAGGCTGACGGCCGTCGCAGGCAGGCTGCCCGAGTACGTGCACGTCACGGCCGCGCCGCGGGCGGCGCCGTCGAAGAACGGCTGCAGGTCGATGGCGACCGCGGGCGTCTCTGCAGCGAACGGACGGAAGGGCGGACGGGGCAGAGCTTGAACGTCGGCGAACTTCTCCTCCTCCTCGAGCCGAGAGCTCCGAGCACTCGCGCGCTTGCGGCATGCTGAGCGGTTAGAGTGGACGTGGAGGAAGCGGGGCCGGGATGAAGGCGAAGGAAGAGGAGGAACCAAAGAAGAGCGCGGCGACCTTGCCGACCACGGCCGTAGCTGCAGCGGGCGGACGGGGCGCGAGGACGTCGGCGAACGTCTCCTCCTCCTCGAGCCGAGAGCTCCGCGCGCGGTATGCTGGGGGGGGGCGAAGGAGAGCGCGGCTCACCGGAGAGCAGAAGCGCCAACCAAGCGCTCGACGCCGTACTCGGCGCGACGGCGGCGTCGGCGTCGGTGAACTGCAACCGACATCGGTAGTCGCCGCGAAGGGCGTCGCTGAACCGCGGCACCACGAACGACACTTCCGGCTGCGACGACAAGCCGCCCAGGCCGGCGGCCGCTGACCAGGCGTCCGAGAAGCTGTCGCAGCCGACGGCCGAGCTTCCGGCGAGCGCAGTCGCCGCCGCGCCGCCGCCGTCGCTCGCGGTCTTCCACTGTCCGGACTCGACGGCGCAGCTGAACAGCGCCGTCGAGTTTAAGACTATGTCCATGGCGAGCACCCGACGATTGCCGCCGTAAGCGCACGAGTAGTTGATGGCCGCCGTCCCAGCGCTCCCGGGCACGACGGCCATTGAGAAACGTACCGCAGGTTCTCCTGCGGCAAGCGACGGCGCGGACTCACACGGGCTTCTTCGCTCGCGCTCGCGGGAGGCGTCGCGAGGCCGCCTCCCGCCGCGGCGCAGAGCGTTCGTGACACAGGCGGCGGGGTGCGGCGACAGCGAAGCTGGGATGAGCCGCGGGTGACAACGGCGACGCCGGAGGCGTCCGGCTTGAGAATGAGTTTTACTGCGGCACAGCAAATGCATGGCGTTTCCGCGGGCTGCAAGTCCACTGAGTTCCATTAAAATTAACTGCCGTTCTTGGTGCTGGAGTATCCACAGCAAGAATTTGTATAACGCTCTAAGGAACCTAATTTCTTTCTAGGCATTAAACGATGCATCAAAGGAAGTGGATCGGCAAGTGATAAAAAACACAATGCCAGCAGCCATACGCAAAACGAATTTTACGCGGACTGATTTAATGTGCATTCGAACTGATACGTTGTAATGATACAATAATAATAATACTAGCTTCTTTCAATTATCACCGAGTCAGGTTTGGTTGACATTGTATTTTTGTGAGTGAGTTCAAGCTTGAAGGAGGGGACGAACTTAAGCCATGGTCTCCACAGAATTTAAGGTTGTTCAAAGATGCAGCTATAGGAATTGAGACTAAATATCATGCTCTGCAATGGGAAGCACGAGCAGTAAGTGTTTCAGATAATTATTCTTGCACAAGAGTTGATAGGACCAAAACGTGGTTGATTACAATTTATTGCAGATAAGGTGCTTGATGGGAAGCCAGCGCAGGTTGGTTAAACGTGGTGCACTATGGCAGTCGAGCCGTTAACTTCCGGCGCGCTTTCGTCGGCGTCGGCGCCCGAGAGTCCGTTCGGCTCCCTGCCGCCGCCGCCGCCGCCGCCGCCGCAGCCGCCGCCGCGCGAGCCAGTTTGACGCTTTTTGAGCGCTCGGCGCCGGTCGGTAACCGCCAGTATAGGAATAGATATACTATAGGAATCGAGACTAAATGTCCTGTGGTGCAATGGGAAGCACGAGCAGGAAGTGTTTCAGATAATTATTCTTGCACAAGAGTTGATAGGACCTAAACACGGTTGATTAAAGTTTATTGCAGATAAGGTGCAGATTACGCTTCCTGTGCAGCAAATGCAAAGCGCCTAGAAAGAGATTAAGTTCTCTGAAAGCGCCGTATAAATGTACTGTTACAATTATTATTATTATTAATAATTATTATTGCAAGGGAAATAACTCTCGACAAAAATTCCAAACAGTCGTCGGTAGGACGAAGCACACAGTGACATTAATCCCGTTTATAGAACAACTTTAAACGCTAGTGGGAAAAACCGTCACCGCCACGGCCGCCTCCGCCGCCGCGATCGCATCCGCCTCCGCCGCCGCGATCGCATCCGCTTCCGCCGCCGCGATCGCATCCGCTCACCGTCCTTGCCGAGCGTCCTGACGGGCGACTGGACGGCATCGACGCGGTCTGCGAGGACGACGTACTCGACTCGACACTGGTAGTTGCCCCGCAGCGCGCCGCTGACAGAGCGCAGGGTGAACGTCACCGTCGCGCGACCGCTCCGATACCAGCGCGTGTAGAAGTCGCCGCAGCCCGCCGCCGACAAGTCGGCCCAGCGGCGAGCGAAGTTGTCGAGCGCGGTGGCGGCGCTGTTGGGCCTGCAGCGCGTCACCAGCCGCTGGTCGCGGTAGAGAAGTACGTAGGTCGGGCGCCGCGGACCCGAGTAGGCACACGCCAGGCTGGCGGCGTTCTCGAGGTCCGACGTCGCGACCGTCAGCTCCGCCGATGGCTGGGCTAGAAATCGGATTGATCGATTCGTTACGATGCTTCGAATGGATGGATGCTTCGAACGAATGGATGCTTCGAATGCAAAGCGCATCCGAACGTAGCTAAAAGGCATCCAAATGCATCCGAACGCAACTAAAAGGCAGCCTCGTGGGCGCTGCCTCTGCACGCTGCTGCGGTCGGCGCGCTACTTCAGCGGCAGCGTCTGTCAATTTGTTCCCGCCTGCCTGGACCTGAACATGACAGAATGACCTGAACATGACCTGCAGATGACGATGCGCGGTCGCCGACCTCGGCAGCGGAGATGGAGACGGAGCGGCTGAGCTTTCGTTCAAGCTTTCGCTTGCGGCCCAGGACAGAGCTCTTCGCCGCTCGGGGCGTTCAGGATGAGTCGCCCTAGCTGGAAGCTCAAAGCGGAGAGCCGATAGCGGGAGTCTCGCGCAGTCTTGCAGAGTCTCGCTAAGTCTCGTCGCGCAAAGTCTGTCTGAGTGTCGCAGTCTCGCCTCGTGGAGTCTCGTCTCGCAGTCTCGTTTTCGCGGCGTCACGTAAAGCCGCGCCCGCCTGTCCACCCCCCACCCCGCCACCGCCGAAGCCTTCGCCGCGACCTCCGCTTCCATAGCCGCCTCGCCAGCGGCCGCTGCCACCGCTCTTTGACCGAGTCTGCTGATCCATCCGCCAGCGCCCCCCCCCCCCGCCACGCTTTCGAGCGTCTAGCCCGGATAGCGGCGAAGGCGGCGGTCTGCGAGAATGCTGCCGGCGGCTGTCGGCAGCGCGCCCATGGGCGGCTTCCGCGGAGGGGGCGGGCGGCTGGGGTAGCTGCAGCGCTCGCAGCGTCGCCCTCGCGCACCTGTCATCTGCAACGTCGTCTCGGCGCTGGTCAGCGACGCGTCGCCGGACGTGTCGCGGCGGTAGTTGAAGCGGCACGAGTAGTTGCCGCGCAGCGAATCGGTGTACTTTGACATCACGAACGTCACCTGCGCGTATCCCGACTCCGACCAAGATGCCTCGAAGTCGTCGCAGCGCTTGAGCGTGACGACCTTGACCTTGAGAGCTCTAGCCTGTGCGTAGCTCCGCACGACGTTCGACCCGGCGGCGCAGCGAAGCAGCGGCTCGCCGCTTTTGAACAGGTCGACAGAAGCAACGCGTCCTCCACCGCTGTAGTAGCAGTCGAACTCGACGCCACCCGTGTCGTCGTCTTTGAGGTCCAGGTAAATACTGGCCTGGGACACTCCTGCGACGCAGCGACCGGAAGATGCGTCCCTCTTGGTTTGACGGACGTCGGTGCGGTCGCAAATGGCCGCCACCGCCGCCACGCCCACCGTTTCCTTCGCTGCATTGGGCTCCGCGTGCTGGCGGCCGCCGCCGTCGCTCTCGGCCGCTGCAGACGTGACAGCGCAGGAAAGCGGCGGCGCCATGCGGCGCTCAGCGAGGCGGCCGAGGCCTCCGAGCTCACGCTCCCGTCTGCCATGATTCGAAAGGGGGAGAGAGAGAGAGGGATAGAGGGAGAAAGAGAAAGAGAGGGAGAGAGTGCACGCACGAATGAATGGTAGTGAGAAAGAGAGAGAAAGATATTGAGAGCGAGTGAGCGAGAGTGGGAGAGAGAGGCAGAGAGAGAAAGAGAGAGACAGGGAGAGAGAGAGAGAGAGAGAGAGAGAGAGAGAGAGAGAGAGAGAGAGAGAGAGAGAGAGAGAGAGAGAGACATAGAGAGACAGAGACAGAGAGAGACAGAGAGACAGAGACAGACAGAGACAGACAGAGACAGACAGAGACAGACAGAGACAGACAGAGACAGAGAGACAGAGAGACAGAGAGACAGAGAGACAGAGACAGACAGAGACAGACAGAGACAGAGAGAGACATTGAGAGACAGCGAGAGACAGCGAGAGACAGAGAGAGAGTGACAGAGAGACAGAAAGAGGATAGAGAAAGTGAGAGAGAAAATTTGACCAGAAATGAATGACTTGCGTCGGTGAGTACGAAGCCCCCGCACCGACGGCCGATGCCATCGGCCGGGGGGGCGGCTGCAGCAACTGCGTCAATTTTGTCCGAGGCCAGTCCCCAAACCAACCCCACGTCACGCCATTCCGCGCTTAGTGTTTCAGCCTCTTCGCATCCCTGACGAATTTTCTATAGATCTCTACCCATGCATGCTTTGTTAGCATGGGTGGCTGTAATGCGATGCTGACTGCAGCCGGAGGGGCAGAAGGAGGAGGAGGAGGAGGAGGAGGAGGAGGAGGAGGGAGGAGGGGCAGGAGGGAGCTTGAGGTCACCCGATGGACCAAGCCTGTAATTTGACTTGGTGCCGAAATATAAATGCTGCCCATTCATTTTGACAACCGGGAATACGACGCTCGTGAGTCAACATGCGGTATCTGGTGCGGAGTCGAGAGATTCCGTTCAGTCTACCACTCCAGTCTATCGCTCAGTCTACCACTAGCCATTCGACCATACTTCCTTTACAGCATGTGTAAAGTGCTTAAAAGTGATTAAGTTCTCTGAGGGTGTTATAGGAACGTATCACTACTATTATTACTGTTAATGCCAGCATCCCGAAGGATGGAGAGCAGGCGTTTCTGAGCAGCGAAGCCAGCCACGGGGGTCACGAAGGTCACGACTGACCGAGCCTGCTCACTGTTGGCGCTAGTGCATTCCGCGTAGTTATGATGCTCCTATGCTCGTGATATTCAGCATGCATGTTCTCCCTCCCTCTCTCTCTCTGGAGCGATTGGGGACGTTTAGGGCCTGTGAGTCTCTGTTACAAAATCACTCTTATCTGTGTTTTCGCGACCGGTCTGCAGTGGTCGCATTCAAGACTGCTTGGGTCCGAGGGCATCGCTTCCGCTTTCATGTATGGTTGAAACGTTGTAGTATCACGTGCCCATTGAACCAGTGATATACCCAGGGTCCGCCAGTAGTACTATTTACTTTTACTGCTATAGTTAGCGATTGCGATCTTAGCAAACTAATCAAACGGCCGCTTGTCAGATGCTAGTACTGCGACTGACTTGACTAAGGGCAGAAGGCCGCGTAACTAGGGCACAGGGGGTGGCCGAGCGAGAATCAGCCTACACCCTAATATATAAATAGAATAAATAAATAAGAAATAACCTACACCCTAATATATAAATAGAATAAATAAATAAATAAGAAATAGTCTACACCCCCAGTCTCGGTTGCAGATTGACTTCTCTGAGTCGCGAGAAGGAGCAGCAGCAGCAGCAGCAGCAGCAGCAGCAGCAGCAGCAGCAGCAGCAGCAGCAGCAGCAGCAGCAGCAGCTAGGGTTTCAGTAGTTGCGGTGGCAGTAGCAGCTACCTGGGGCTGCCAACCCTGGCAGCCATTCATTTAGCGAACATCGCTCTGCGTTTCAGAGAAGTAGTAGTATTTTTAGTATTTTTGTAGTATTTTTGTTCAAGGTTGGATGAACCTTGACCTTTCCCGTGGCCGATCAAACGTAGGGGAGGCTGGAGGAAACGGGTGGCGGAGTAAAATGGCTTCTGTTTTGCGACGTCTGACCGAAAGGGGGTTCGGGGACGTAACACCCTCTGCCACATTGCTGCTGCTGCCGTGCAGATCAGCACACTAAGAAGACGACGAGATGCCCTGCAGCTGCCGCCGCTGCCGCCGCCGCCGCCACCTGCTATTCCGCTTCGAGTGCACTTGCGGGCGTGCTGGCGCGGGCGAGGTCAAGGTTAGTGCCCACTCGTTAATGCCACTCTATTCCTGAGGCTGGGCAGCAAATAGTCCTTGGCGTCCTGGGGGCTTGCCGAGACGTAGACAAAGCACTGGTACGAGCCCTGCAGAGTGTCCAGGTAGTCGGTGACGGTGAAGATTACTGTGGCCGATCCCGATCGGCGCCAGGCGGCGCTCGCATCGCCGCAACCGCTCGTTGTGATCGTTCTGTCGCCCAGCGGCGCTGAGGCGTTCACAACGACGGTCGCGCCTGAGCTTGCGTCACAGCGAAGCACCGAAAACGAGTCTTTGGTTATCTCGAAGGCAGCAGGAGGTCGCGTCCAAGAGTACGAGCACTGCATTTCGAATGCGTCAGACGACAGGATTCGAACGACGAACTGAACTTTGGCATTCCCTGAAAGCAGACGGTGTAATGAGTATCGTTACCGACTGCCAACTGGCAACCTGCAACTCTCCTAAAGCGATTCTCAATGCAGTGCACCGCCATATTCCGTAGCTCGCCTTTGCCTATCCGACCTCAGTCTTCCTTCAGCAGTCCCACCCCTAGCCCCACGCCCTCTGTCTCTCACTCTCTCTCTCTCTCGCTCTCTCTCTCTCTCTCTCTCTCTCTCTCTCTCTCTCTCTCTCTCTCTCTCTCTCTCTCTGTCTATCTATCTCTCTTTCTATTTCTCTCTCTTTCTCTCTCTCCGCATATGACTGTATCTGTATCTACGTCTAAATCACATCTCTGCCATCACTATGCACCCTCTATGCCTGCACCTCTTGATCTCTTGTCAATTTTGTACAGATAAATAAAGATAATCAGTCTACGCGATGAACGAACCAGCAAATCATTACGGCCATGTGCGATCAGTCATAAGGTTGATGACTGTGCACATAGCGGTGCAGAATACGGATGAGACGCGAGACACGGTGATCGCGAACTCTGTCCTCTATCCTGCAGACTCACTTGACAGCGACAGATTTCGGGTGGGGCTAGACAACATGGCGGTACGGTTCCGGAAGCTCAGCTGGCAGCGGTAGTCGGCCACTTCCTCGATGTACACGGGCAGCGAGCATGCGAACACGGCCGAGCGCGTGGCGGCCACATTTGCTGAGAAATTCGAGCATCCGGTCGCAGCCAGAGTCATCACACTGAACGGAGGTCTGGCGTAGACCTGTCCATTGCCGACCTTGCACCGGACGACCCAGAAGCCCTGCCGTACGATTTCCGCCTCTGCGACGACTTCGTTTCCGTAGTAGGAGCAGTTGACGGTGAAGGCCGCCGCCGCCTTCGGCTCAAAGATGTCGGTGGTGACCGCGAGGTTAATGTCCAACCTCTCCCCGCCTGCGAAACGGATCTGACGTAAAAGCGATGTAACGGTGGTTGCCTGCGAGCAGACGCGTAGCGAGGTGTGCTCGGGAGAAACAGCTGTATCCTGGCGCCGATGCCAAGGGGCGCCAAAAGCAAAATGGATTGCCCACATTTTTCTTTAATTTTCATGTGAGAATACCAATTTTTAATTCAAGCAACTCCTTGCTTCATTGGACTTGACTATTGCTGGCTGAGCTAGTTAGGTATGTTTACAGACTTAGACTAAGCTGTAGCTGACACTCAGGCGGCACAGGCGAAACGACACGGAAACGCTGAGGGGGCTTAAAACACCGTGCATTCAGCTGGCACTGGCAGCAAAACAGGCAGACGGCCATTCAGCCCTCCGTCTGCGTTCCAATTGCCCTTCCGTCCGCTCGCCCCATCCTGCCTGCCACAGGCGGGCTGTGTCACGTCTAGGGTGAGCCAGCGTGCCGTGGCTGAGCACCGATACACTAATAGACCACGCAAGCTAGGCTTCCTTAACTGGCTGTGCTACGACAACGCAGCAGATATGTGTGGCCACTTATTAAATGTTAAAAACTGAATACTTTCCAGAAATGAGATTGCAATTGTTTGCAAACTGTAATAACCACAGCTTGAACCAGGCAGAAGTTCATGCCGCAAGTAGATTCCGTTCTCATTTTAACTTTTTTGGAACAATATAGTGCACCTACTTAATATTTTCATGATCAAGTATGAGGTTGGAAGAACTGAAGAAATGTTTAGCCATCACTGTCAAACGTGACTGTGCAACAAGGTGAAGTGCAAGAGTGGAGACTGTGTAAGCTATCAATGATGAACTGAATAACATGGTAAGTCTTTTGGAGCAACTATCCGACGACGCAAGTGGAACACTTTAAATACGAATAGTAGGTGGCGATCTCCTACATTGTATTATGAAGTTTAACTTTTTGTGGCACTGTTAAAACTTTGGTACAGCATCATTAAAAAGATTGACTGTGTGTAGAAAAGACGGGTGGGTCCAAAGATGAAATTCAACGACGTCTGTTGTGATCTCTCTTTGTATTAGGTGGTTAAGACTTCGAGAACAACTGTGCTAGGAATCACTACTAAATGGCAAAATGTATGTGAATTGTGGGGAGTTGCAGTTAAACAAAGAATTCCCCGAAGGACACGTATACCTCGAAAACTCTCAAGATGTTGGTCTCACAGCAGAGGAGGAGATTTCAAGAATCACGAAGGACAGCATAGACTATCTCCGACACGAAATTGCAACTAGATTTTTTCTGCTCACAGATCTTACTACCAAATTTGGTTTCTTGTTGAAAGTTGAGAAGCTTTTGAAGAGACTTGACCAGACCAAACTCCGCCAGACATGAGTAGATCTCAGCGGCTTCTATTTTTCCGACGTTGATGGAACAGACCTGTACAACGAAATATGTGACTGTAAATGTTTCTCGCAGCGAGTCAAGGCTCGGCACTAAGGTATACCACTGGAACTTATGTCTTTTTTCAGTCAGTTATGGACAACACGTGTTTCCTAATTGGCACCGATCGCTTGCTCCTCGTCCGGGTGAGGGCGCTCAGCGTGATATCGAGATCTCGCGAGAGATCGAGATCTCTAGCGAGAGATCGCGAGCGACCGCTCAGGCCAGAAATGGCGAGCGCAAGCGAGAGAGAGAGAGAGAGCAAGAGAGAGAGAGAGACGCAGGATTCGACGCATTTGCTCGACGACGCTTCACACATCAGCAGTCTGCAGCAGCGTAAATTGGTCGCGGATACGGATACGCTCTCACCTCGGCTCTCACCTCTTTCCCTTTCAATGCGCAGCTTCTATGCGCAGCTTTCCCTTTCTATGCGCAGCTTGAACGCGCAGCTTTAACGCGAAGCTTCAGTGCGCAGCTCCAAGCTAGCTCGCTCGTCCGAAGGGATCTTTCGCAAGCGTTTTTGAGCTGTTCAGGCTCATTCGACGGTGCACGCTGCATCTTAGAAACGCTCGTCCTTCCAGCAGGCCAAAAGCCCAGCATCAGCCATTCAGCAATCGGGCATTCGGACGGCAGGCGATCCGTCCCCCCAGCCCGCCCGACCCGCCGATCGCTGTCGTGAGAGAACTACCTGCTGTTTGGAAATCGCCGAGCTTTCGCTGCACTAGCAGTATCGCCGCCATCGACAGGAGCCGAGTGACGTGGCGATCGACACTGGGAGTCATGCTTTTCTCGCTGGTAGATCGCCGCTTGCAGGGAGGCCGAGCGAACATTCTCGCGTTCTGGCGTCGTGCGCTGCTCGCAGAGCTCTGACAAAACCTAACTCAGCGCCACGATCAGAGCCAAGAGAGAGAGAGAGAGAAAGAGAGAGAGAGAGAGGGAGAGAGAGAGAGGGAGAGAGGGAGGGAGAGAGAGAGAGAGAGAGAGAGAGAGGGAGAGAGAGAGGGAGAGAGAGAGAGAGAGGGAGAGAGAGAGGGAGAGAGAGAAAGAGGGAGAGAGAGAGAGAGAGAGAGAGAGAGAGAGAGAGAGAGAGAGAGAGAGAGAGAGAGAGAGAGAGAGAGAGAGAGAGAAAGAGAGAGAGAGACAGAGATAGAGAGAGAGACAGAGATAGAGAGAGAGAGAGAGACAGACAGAGACAGACACACACACAGAGAAAGAGGGAGAGAGGGTGAGAGAGACACTCTTGCTTTGATCTTATTAGCGTATATCGTTATCCGCATGACCTGACTGCTTTATCTAAACGTCCCTTATTAACTCGATGTAATATGTTCTCGGTTGATTCCAGGACACTTTCTTACTAAGAGAAGTTATGCTCCACTGCTCCGAAACTTCGCACTGCTTAGTTCAAAGATTTGCCCTTAGGCATTTGTCAAATCACCCAGCCGTTCTTTGTGAGGTCAGCGGTATACATTCCTTCATTATTAGCTCGTCTTTTCACTTTATCACGATTCTAAGCTACTTTTATCGACAGCGGAACTGGTCTAGATCGTGTTATTTTTTCCAACGTTAATGCCAGTTACTTGCTCGTTCTTCAAGTTTAGCAGACGAATGTGAAACCGAAGCTCCCGTGCCCTATCTCTTTCTCTCTCTCTCTCTCTCTCTCTCTCTCTCGAGAGAGGAGAGAGAGAGAGAGAGAGAGAGAGAGAGAGAGAGAGAGAGAGAGAGAGAGAGAGAGAGAGAGAGAGAGAGAGAGAGAGAGTTTGACTAGGTGAAGCTTTGTCGGTTTTTCAACGTAGACTCCCGACTTGCTAAACCTGATGGCTTAGTTAGCTTGCCATACGTTTAGTCACTGAAAGATCAGGTTTAGATAAGCAACTCAGAACGCGGGGTTTTGCTTCGTCTCGTGCACCGCGACCCGGATATCAAGCGGCGATGCTGCAGAGCGAGTGTAACGAATTGACCGCGTCGCCAGTGGCCCACCGTCGAAGGGCCGCATGGAAACCAGAGCGGTGGACATTTAATATGCGCGGCGAGAGAATTTTTTCGAATCGCCTCGCGACATAGAGTGCTCGCGCGTGCGTTCACGTTCGTTGCAGAATTCTTCCGAAAACCGAAGTTCTTGCGAACATCGTATACGCAAACGATGCAGCTAAGACCTGTTTAAAGTTATTCTGATTGTTATTTGACCGTAGCGCGTAAGAAATTACGTGCCTATGGATATCTAAACGCTTATCGCTTCGGGTTGCTGTGTCTCCCACGCCTGCGGCAGCATTAGCTACGCCGGCGGCTAGTAACCTGCATGTTAGTTATGATCGTCAGCAACTGTTGTCGCTTCGTCATTGTAGATCAAATGCATTCCTAGATATTAATGCTGTGGCTAAGATTTATTAACTATGCATTAACGAAAGAAAAGCACCCGGTAGCCGCCGCGGTGGCCGGAACCGCCAGCTCAGACGCCGCTCGTTGGGCGGGAACTTCGAGCTGAGTACCCGCTCGTTTGGTATTCCTAGCATTGTCTCGAACCACTCAGCACGCTCCCCCACATGCATCACTGTAAATCTCTCTAACTTAGTGGTCATCGGGCCTGTTGTAACTCCATCGGCCGGACTTAACGCTTGCCTTTGGAATCCTCGCTCAATGTGCAATAAACCTCTGGTAATAAGTGACCTTATTTCTGAAAATGGTATCGACCTTCTCGCCATAAGTGGAACTTGGCTAAAATCGATAAACTCCGTGACAATTAAAGATGCTACACCAGCTGGTTTCTCATTCTTTCACACCACTAGATCGATCAAAACTGGAGGTGGAGTTGCTGTTATGGTTCGCTCGAAATTCAACTTCAAGCCATTTGTAGTACCCTCGAAGCAGTCTTTTAAATCAATCGTCTTGGTTTCACCCGAAAGCAAGCTACCGATAGTGGCAATCGTCTATCGTCGATCAGGTACCAAGTCCTTCTTTATCTCAGATTCCTCCGATCTCATTTCGATTCTGTGTGGGCAAGAAATCGATCCTTCCTCGTTTTGGGTGATTTCAACGTTCACTTTGATAACTTATCTGACGCCTTCAGCACTGAATTTCGTGCATTGACTGACTCATCGTCTTTTGTGGCTCATGTGCATAGCCCTACTCACATCAAGGGTCACACACTCGACAAGATTTTTGCATACAACTGCACTTTTTTCATCACCAATTATTACTAAATCCTGATTATCTGACCACATGCAGATCTCATTCAATATACAGTGTGTGCCCACCTCCTCTAAAATAACCTGTGAATCGCAAAACCTCAAAACCCTTGTCATCAATGCTGTCCGTGCGAGAATATCTGCTTCACCTCTGCTGCTCAGTCCTCCGTCCGATCGGTCATCATTGGTAGAAAGCTACAACACGACACTAGCTGACACGCTGGACGAGTTTGCACCTGTGACTAAGCGCACCGTGTGCCCTCGCCCAGACGGCCTATGATTTACCACTTTACACAGCCCTTAGTGAACAGCATTGAAAAACAATCTAAACGCCTTTTTTCTAATTCTTCTCCTTGCCTCGGTCCGAGTGCTATGCCTGCCAAATTTGCGTTCTCAAATTTTGAGCTTCTTTTCCTATAAAGAGATAAAGCTATCCTGTGGCACTACCGCTAATGTCTTATTCCTATTACTAATATTATAATTATGATTACCTCGATTACTTTAGACGATTGGTCTGTCGGTGTTTTTGGAGTCGAGCAAATGCGGAAGGAGCGACCAACGGAAAGAGCAGCGACTGAGCTTCCGCTGCGGCGTTCCAAGCACACGCCGAGTTGGCAGGGAAACGCACGAGCGATGCGACGGTCACACTATTCCTCCGAGTCGACTCGCGCGCCACGTGACTGTTGCTATGGAACACCACTACGGAGCGTCCGAATCCCGACTCCTCGCTGATGCGGCGCAGCGTCACGCCGCTCCCAGCGATGCTCACGACAGACAAGCCGCAAGCAGCGGAGTTTTGCACCGGCTGCAATCGCCTGATCGCACATGCCGGTAGGCCAGCACGCAGTGCACGCACGAGTTGCAGAAGTCAAGGGGAGATGTCACGAATGCATGGACCAACTTGGACTTTTGGTATCCTTATCTAAACGAGCCCGAATTTTAGAAATGTTATGAAGCTGAAAGTAGGCAGACTGGACTGTGGAGCTGATGCGGTCGTCTAACGAGAGGTCGCTTTGGAACACGGCACCTAGATTTCGAGCTGATATCTATGTTTACCATGATTCAGAAGAGCGGATTATCTGACGCGACGTGTTATAAGTGCGGTTCGGCATACAGAACGCTGGCCTAGAACAACGCCAGCGGTTTATTGCACAAGGCACGGAGCAGCAAGACGCACGACTGCCTTCGCCCCCTTCTCACACTAGAGTCTCTTCTCCACTCCTCTGGTTGACCCCGATGATTCATCTAGGACCACAACTGTGCAGCGGCCGACCCTGATGGTGAATCCACCATCTGGCCACCAGCGGTTACCGGCCTGTGTCCATGCCACATCACAGGCTCGTTAGAGGAGCCGGCAAACAGTCAAACTACACGCCCCCTTGACCTTAAGGTCACAAGTTTGCAGCACCAACACACGTAGCTGCAACGTACAGGGCAGCATGAACGAGCCTATCTAAGCAGCAATGAACGAGCCTATCTATGAACGATGCAAACTAGACCCTACACATCCTTGACATAGCAGCTAGCATCAATAGCTGACCCCACAGGCTATCTGACGGCTGATCGCGAGAGGCGAGCTGGTGCACGGCCTTTTGCGACCAGTCGGCAACGTGAGCCATCGACCATCGTCGTTGAGCTGACGTCCACGGCCACTGTTTTTCGGACACCAACCGCCGTCGCTCCATCCGCCTCTGCCGATTCTGCCGCCGCGTCTCCGATATAAGCAGCTGCTTCAACGTCCTGCGTACCCTCTCCAACCTGGGCAGTCTCTCCGGCCTGCACAATCTCTGCGGCCTGCACAATCTCTCCCTCCTGGACAGCCTCTCCGTCCTGTGCAGACTCTTCAGTCTGCACACACTCTCCTGCCTGTGCCCCGTCACAGCCCACTGGCTGGTCACAGGCCAACGTCACCTTCATGGCTTTCGCTGCATCGCCGGCCACTACCTCTCTGGCGGACGCGGCCGACTCCGTCGCGGGTGCCGCCGCCGCCTTCCACGCGGATGCCGCCGACTCTGTCGCGGATGCCGCCGACTCTGTAGCGGATGCCGCCGACTCTGTCGCGGATGCCGCCGACTCTGCCGCGGACGCCGCCGCCGACTCTGCCGTGGACGCCGCCGACTCTGTCACGGATGCCGCCGACTCTGCCGCGGACGCCTCGCCTTCCGCGAGGACGCCGCCGACCATGTCGCGCACGCCGCCGCCGACTCTGCCGCGGACGCCGCCGCCGACTCTGCCGTGGACGCCGCCGACCATGCCGCTGACGCAGCCGACTCTGTCGCAGACGCCGCTGCCTTCCACGTGGACGCCGCCGCCTTCCACGCAGACGTCGCCGCCTTCCACGCGGACGCCGCCGCCTCTCCGTGCACCGTCTCACTCTCCGTCGCCTCAGCCACACCACTGACCGTTGCCTCGCACAACGCCGTTGCTTCGTGAAACACCATCGCCGCCTGACCAACCATCACCGCTTAGATAGCCGTTGCCTGCCGCCACGGGGTGGCAGCCTGACAAACCTCTGTCGCCTGGCACACAGTCGGTGGCCGCTGCTGCCGCTTCCGGTTGCTCCTGTTGGCCCTCTCAGTCCGACCAGCCTTTACCCGATCAGCGTGCAGCAATCGCGCTCTACCAGCCGGCGAGGTGAATGCCCTCACTAGGGCCTCACGAAGCTTGGCATAGTCATCCTGAACTTTCTGCGGTAGCCCCGAGGCAAACGTGAAGGCCCCGCCTTGCATCGCAAGGAGCAAAAACAAGTGGCACTCACTCTGTTCGTAGCCACTTTTCTCGATCTCCCTCTCGAAGTTCAACAGCCAGCCAACGAAGTCTCCGAAGCTGTCGAAGCCTAGGGACGCTGCACAAGACATCTCCCAGGGCGTCATCGGCTCCATCCCACGAAATAGCTTATGGTTCGGCATACAGAACGCTGGCCCAGAACAACGCCAACGGTTTATTGTACAAGGCACGGAGCAGCAAGACGCACGACTGCCCTCGCCCCCTTCTCACACTAGAGTCTCTTCTCCTCCACTCCTCTGGTTGACCCCGATGATTCATCGAGGACCACAACTGTGCAGCGGCCGACCCTGATGGTGAATCCACCATCTGGCCACCAGCGGTTACTGGCCTGTGTCCATGCCACATCGCAGGCTCGTTAGAGGAGCCGGCCTACAGTCAAACTACAATAAGCAATTGCTTCCGACCGTTAGGTCAAAGCGAAATAATAAAGGTATCTAAAGCGTGAGCGACAGAACCTCGCTAAGTATAAGGGCTCTTTGTCAGGCTCAGGTTTAAACTCTTCAGGGCGGGAACTGGCCAATGAGATAACTAGAGCTGTAAGGCAGGCCGGACTAAAGATAAATAAAAATTAATTCCAACATACCGGTGACGGGTTTTTGTTTCCGTAAACACGCAAACATTTGGAATGAGTTATAAAACAGCACTACTTTTTGCCATTTCACCACAGTAAAGCAGCTGAATATCGTGGTGCCGGGTTTTAAATTACCTTGCCTTGCACCTTACATTGACAATTTAGTCCCACGTTGAAAACTAACTTTGTATGGCTGTGAGAATCTGAACAAAGCACAAGGTGACAATTAAACCGATGCGCTCGCAATTCTTGTTGGCGCTATTGAGGTAGGTACCAGGCAACACCAGGCTACCTACTGTCTACCCGCTGTCCACGAGCGCGAAGTTCCAGCAGCGGAACTGATTGATTTGGCTCAGCGTGCACTTCTCCGGGACACACGTGAGGCATTTTTATTCTGAGAGTCACAACCGTAGGAGTTTTTTCTTCAGCTCTTTCGCTAGGACGAAATAAGTTTCGGCCTAGCTGTAGCCATTTTTTTAGCTTCCGTTCGGCGCACGCGGCAGTCTCCGCTTTTCAGCCGCACCGCTGGCATGCGCTAGGGTGAGCCAAGTATCGGTGGCCAAAGTGAGGCGGGAAACTTTCGTAACTTCATTTATGTAACGCTTTTCTATTTGCATGTTCTTACGTTTCTCACACACATACCGCGTGTGTACTGTTGTAAGCACGCATATAGACAAATAAGTGCACACGTGTACATGCAAATATATATACACACACACATATATATATATATATATATACATTATATAATCAGATATTATATATATATATGCATTAAATATCTATATACTATATATATATATATATACTCCGCTTGCAGGAAGACGCAAATGTCTGCATTCTTGTATACGCTGTACTATTTAGCACGCTCCGTACAACGGATGTTGGCGCTCCAATCTAACCTAGAAGGAAATCAACCCAAAAGACGTTCGTCATGGCACCGGTCACTCCGATAAGTGACATTCATTGAGCTACAAGAGCAAAGTAAGTGGGCTACACTTTATTACTATTACTTCGTCACGCTAACGAACACTTCACCGCCAACAGCCATATGCCAGGCGTCATCGGATTGCAATGGTGATATCTCTTTAAGATAGAGGTCAAGTTTACTTCCAATAGCAGAGACATGATTCTGAGCCAAGCAGCAAACCCGGCAATTTCCACGACCCGTTTTTACGGGCGTGACGCACGCAATGCGCTGACGCAGCGGACGTCGTTTTTGGGACACCGCTTACGTCGACGTCTCGGTATACGTGCAAAACGTGCACTTCGGACCGTCCTAAATGATCCTTGTCAAATGACCAGCGGATATCCAACGCTGCGAGGTGAGCGTGCCCGCAGCGCGGCAGTCTCTAACTCAGGCTCCACTGGCGCCCCCCCCCCCCGCACACCAGCTCGACCGGAAGTCGTCCTGCCGACTGTCACAGCGTGCTGACTATATTCGCCTATCGCTATGGCGGCGCGGTCCGTCTCGTTTCACGTGGAGTAGCGGCGCTCAGCTCGCGCTGGAATGGAGTCGCCGTGTGTACCCGCAGTATCGCTGGCTGATAGTTGTGCCCCAGGTTTCGCAAGGGTCGTAACCGAGTCTTGTCAACAGCTACAGGAGGCAAGTAGCTGTCGCGCGCAGTGTTTCGGGGTCGAGGCTCACGTCCGCCGCAGGCTCGAGGCTCGTGCTCTCGTGTGTGCGCGAGCTAAAGGCGCCCACTACTGTCTGCAAGTAGTTCGTTTAGCTACGGAGCTGCGCGCGTGCACCGCTGCGGCTTTTTAGTGTAGAGGTGACTAGTTGCCACTGCGACGACGGACGTTCTTTCGTGCCGCCTTGCCGCACGCAGTGTGCGGTGTGAGCAATTGCTCGTGGCCGTGTTCCTCGCCGGACGTGTTTGTAAGTGCAGCAAGTGTTTCGTCATGACTTGATCTGGATCGGCGCGCAGGCACAGCACTTCAGCCGGTCAGAAAGTATTTTAGCATGTAATATTGCCACGCGATCGCTTGTATTTCCCGCGCCATCGTTGTGGATGATCCGCAACGACAGGCAGCAGTTCCGTTGATGCTGCGGTTCCGTTGTGCTCTGAGGCGAATCGTAACGTCTACGGGGGCGAGTGCCGTGCAATTGAGCCACGCCTTACCCTACCTGCTGTAGCCGGTGCGTCAGTGAGTACAGAAGTCCGGAACATTCGACGTCTTGTACGGTCCTTGTGTGTATGCTTTCATGCTCCTACTCGGTGCAGGGGAAGTCTCTGGCAGTGCTGGAAATGCTGCGATGCTGATCTCAAGCGCCGCCGATGTCACCAGGGCGTCCCTTCAAGCCATAGCTAAGATTTGACTCGTTATTCCAAATGCTGCTGTGAGACATTCGTGAATACTGTGACCCCCCTGATATTCTCAGGTTGTCCTTGATATTGCATGCTTCGCTGCAGGTCAATACCAGTGCTATCGACAAGCCATTACGCCGCACGGCATGACCGGTAGCTCGCGTTCGTGGCACGTGATCACGTAGCCTTTGTGTAATTATACCAAGTCCGAGATAATTTCCACTGTTCGGAAATGGCTGAGCCGATCGATCGGTTGCTGTCACGTGGGGTTATGGCTGCTAGTAAGCTAGCATTTGTAGCACTGCTATGCGAAATCGTACTTTCTCTCGCTGCGGTTGTTGTTTCGGAGGATTTCTTTGCACTCTGTGACGTAAGAGCTGTATGGCTCTTGTCATTTAGGCATGTTTGCAGGCACTCATTAGTTGGTAGGTTGCAGATCCTGACTGTGCCTGCACCGATGCTGCAGCTCAGCGTTTCTTGTCAACTGCTACCATAAATGTGTAGGCCATTGAACATGACTCAAGCTGAGCAACTAAATAATGGTCGTAGTTTACACTTTTTCCCTGCAGGAGAGGGCAAGTGCACAAACAAGTTTCATGTTGGCCTTCGTGGTTAATTTGCTTACCCCGACCAAGGTTTGGTCGAGGTCGTGGGCTCGAGCCCTCCCCCCTGCCCCACAAATGGGAAGTGCCAGAATAGAGATGAGGTTCTCTTAGGGTGCTATATAAATGAATTACGTATAATTATATTTATCTTTGTTAAAAAGTAGTGGATGCATCTTAAATCTTTGCAACCGTAATGTCGTCATATATTATGGCTTCTTCAAACCAAATGTCCTCATTAGTGATGGTGACACTGTTTGCTTCTTATGTGCTTCTGCCCCTGATTCGATGGTTTTTTGTTTTCTCTTGCAGGTGATCAATGATGCTGAGGACGATCGTAAGAAAAGCTTGCTTGC
The DNA here is from genome assembly GCA_009760855.2 of Cristatella mucedo. Taxonomy (NCBI): domain Eukaryota; kingdom Metazoa; phylum Bryozoa; class Phylactolaemata; family Cristatellidae; genus Cristatella; species Cristatella mucedo. Next base: position 104,644 of record WPIO01000166.1, read on the forward strand.
ATTCAAGCAGCAACTGCTGGCAAGGAAGTAAGTAGCATGAATGTTTTAATGTTGAATGCCATATATACTAGAGACCGACAGGTTTGGATATGTGATATGTGCCCCTGGTTCTGGTGTCAGTTTTATCCTCGAGCTGACTGCAGAGTTGCTGACGTGACCGTCTATCATAGGCAGGAACTTATCGTTGGTGCTATGAGAAGCTGAGTTTGGTTGCACGTTAAGTAGCCACCCGGGTCGTGCATTACTGCAGGACATGTGTGCTCAGTCTGGTGATAACGCATTCTCTAAGACCAGGTGTCCAGACGGCATTCTAGTCCTCTACACCTGCACCTAGGCCTGGTCTCATTGAGGGACCAGGGAGAGAGGTCACCGTGATGGAGCAGTGAATATCTCTCGTGTTGGGCTTGCTGTGACCCATTGATCGCCATGAATCGATGGGTCACGTCTCTTGTCATGCTACTGCCACTGGTTTGCACTGGAAGCATGCCTTTATGCTGGTGTTGCCTGATAGTTTTCACCCTTTATGCTGCTGCTGCTGCCGCCTCCGATAATGTCGACTGTGATGACCCGATACGGGTGGCCACGTTGTATGCTGTCGTGATGGCGCACTAAGTAAGGCAGTTGCTTTCTCGACCTCGATCCCGAGGTCGTGGGTTCGAATCCTGAGGTGAGCGATCCTTTGTTGCCACTGCAAACGGTGGTGATAGCCGTTACGGCTCTTCTGTCGCTATACAAAAGAAGCCTTTAAATCAGCTAGTATTTTAATGGCCTCTGGGATCTTAATAATAATAATGCACTTGATAAAGCGCCCTCAGAGAACTCAATCTCTTACTAGGCGCTTCACATTTGCTGCCAAGGCAAGTGCGATTGCATGCTGAGTAATATCCTGCTTGATAAACATGAAGGAAATGGTTAGGGGTTACATGCACAGGGTCAGCATGCAAATGTGGTTAGTGGCAGCATGCACAGTGTCAGCACGCATAAGCACATGAAGGAAGAATCACAGGGACCCACTAAATGCTGTCCTAAATACTACGTGGCAACGACGACGGGAATGTCACTGCCCTAGCTCTGCTAGATCTGTCTGCTGCCTTCGACACCATTTATCACGAAGTTCTGCTTGAACGATTGAGAACAACGATCGGTCTGGCACACGAAGCACTGGCGTGGTTCAAATCATACTTGTCTGATCGTGTTCAATCCGTGTCGTGTGGGGGTCAGGTCTCAGACATGAGAAGGGTCACCTGTGGAGTCCCTCAAGGGTCTGTACTTGGTCCCTTGCTGTTCTCCATTTATACGCAACCTCTGAGAAAAGTGATTAAGGCCCATGGAATAGGATATCACTTCTATGCTGACGATACTCAGTTGTATTTGTCATTTAAACCGTCGGAATCTGCTGCAGCGACTGAGAAACTGAATGCTTGCCTTGCCGATATTCGATCCTGGATGTCGGAAAACTTCCTGAAATTAAATGACGATAAAACCGAACTGCTGCTCATAGGACACCCTAAGCGTGTGGCTGGATTAAAAGGCTTTGCTGTTCTAATAGGTGATGCTATTGTGCGACCTTCACCACATGCTCGTAATTTAGGTGTCGTGTTCGACAGCTGCCTCTATTTCAAAAGCTTCATTCAGAAGACTGCCTCTACGGCTAGCCATCACATCCGATCCTTATCCAAGATTAGGAGCTGTCTCCCACAGTGGCTTGCAAAAAATTTAACTAGCTCTTTAGTTCTGTCTCGGCTTGATTATTGTAATTCCCTTTTGGCTGGGCTGCCAAAGAAAGCTATTATGCCACTACAGCGGACTATGAATATGGCTGCAAGGCTGGTCTTCAAGTCCCAGCGGTTTTAGCACGTGTCTCCTCTGCTGAAAGAGCTAGGATGGTTGCCGGTTGAGCAAAGGATACAGAGCAAAGTTCTTACGCTGACCCACAAGGCCCGCCAAGGTTTGGCTCCTTCGTACCTAGCTGAACTGCTGCATCAGTTTCAGCCTGTCCGCGCCCTCAGGTCTTGTATGGACAATAAATTAGCTGTCCCATTCCTCTGCTTAAAGACCGTTGGCAACAGAAGCTTTAGCTCTGCAGGCCCTAGACTGTGGAACTCGCTTCCACAATTCTTACGCAACGACATCTACTCTCCAACTGCCGACTATGGCACATCTTTTTCAGCGGTCCTGAGCTGCTACTTCTATGCTACTCACTACCTCAACTGCTCTCCTAACTCTGCTATGCTTCCCACTTTCTCTTTGTTGGGTGAGACGAAGTCTGTTGGCTACCGAATGCGTACCGAAAGCCGCTTAGGCTGTGAGTGCGCTATACAAAACTCTCCTGCGTAACACCCACATGGTCTTTATGACTTTGTGGAGTTGCAGACGGAGATACATTACATTACATTAGAAATAGGCGTATTTTTAAGTTTTTTTTAAATGTGGTCAAGTCAAGGGATGTTGTGACACAAGTCGGGAGGGAGTTCCAGGCTTTGGGAGCATACAAACTAAATGCACCGTCTCCAAAGGATTTGAGGTTTGTACGAGGTATTGGTTAACTGTTGGATTCCGAAAAGTGGGTGGAACGATCCTTATATAGGACCTGATCCATTGCAGAGCAGTGCCAGTGCTGCCCAGGCGAGATGAGAGGTGCGAGTGACACTGTGCTCATGATTGCACTTGACGACCTACATTTCGGGTTGCTGCACAAGTTGTTTGCATGAGGATAGAGCTTGTGCTAGCTGTGGCCGAGCTTCAACTATTAAATGGATGTCAAGGTAAAAACCTCTCCGGTCATAGCATGTTATTGCAAATGAAACATCCGGTGCATCCTATCATATAACGACCAGGGTTGTCTCAGGTGTGACCTGACTGACCTGACTCTGTGCTTTCACTTTGGCTACTCATTGCCATACCTCAAGCTGTGGGGGGCCACCTAATACAGGTCTGTGTTTTTGTGGCTGGTTTCTGCTGTTTCTAATGACTGCAACTATTCACTATCCCTGATGCCGTGTGCTTCCTCTCACTAGTTAGATTGCTGGTACAAGACCATGCAGCCAGGCGTCTGCTGTGAGCTGTGCTGTTACCACTTCTCATCACTTCTCGCCGACCTGCACTGACTCCCAGTCAAGCAATGCATCGACTTCAAGGTTTTGTCACTCACTTTTAGGTCCCTTCATTCTTTGGCTCCAGCCTACCTATCAGATCTACCCTCCCCTACCTGGCCAAGCATAGTACCACCCGTTTTTCGGAATCCAACTGTTTGCCTCGTACAAACCTCATACAATCCTTTAGATGCCATCCTTCTAGTTCGCATGCACTCAAAGCCTGGAACTCACTCCAGACTTTCGTCCCGACATCTCCTGACTTGACCACATTTAAAAAGAAGTTGAAAACACATTTATTTATCACAGCATTTAATGGGTCCCTCGGATGGATCGTCGTTTATGTGGATCGTCGTTTATGTGCTTATGCGTGCTGACACTGTGCAGGCTGCCACTAACCACACTTGCATGCTGACCCTGTGCATATCCTGACCATGTTATTCTTGTTGTTTATTGAACATGCTATTGCTAACCATTTTATCGTGCTTCCTTTGCAGCAAATGTTAAGTGCCTAGAAAGAGATTGAGTTCTCTGAGGGTGCTATGTCAAATGTCTTATTATTATTATTGTTATCAATTTGTCGTTTACCCAAGTTTCAGTGTTCATGATTCTTATCTGAAAGCCTACACACATTGGCTTTGAACTGTGTCTCCCAATGTCAAATGGGCAAATTGCATGGATTCCACTCCCGTGCAGTACTTCTGCTGGTCGTGAAGCTTGTGCTGCCATGTCTCTCTGGGGCATTTGGTGTGACCAGCTATTTCTTCTGCTGCCATCTCTCGCTTGCTATAGGTTCCAGTTTTTTTTTCGAGTCCTATGCTTTGCATCATGAGATGCCACCGTCAGAGAGTAATCTGAGCATCTACTTTAGTGGTTTATTTCCTAGTCAAAGCTTCACTAGGACCGTGTGTTGGTTTGCTGTAGGCTGTTACACCACGATTCAATGCAGGTACACTGCAAGCTGGAATCCTGGAATTCTTGCTACAGATCCCACGTTTGCAAGATGGCTTCCGAGTTTGGATTATTATGTTATTATCATTGTTATTATTCAGCCTACTGTTATTTGCCAAGACGTCGTTGATGGCAGTCGTTGGAGAGCTCCGGGCATTCGTTTTATAAGAACAGCAAGCAAGGTCTTCGAAAGATTTGAGGCTCGTTGGAGGCACAGCTATACCACCCGCTTCAGTGTATGGTGCAAAGGAAAGTTCGGGCTTTAAGTGTTTTCAGAGAGGTAAAGCGGAGCCAGGGAATGAAGGGACGTGCAAGTGAGAGTGACATGACCTTGGATGTGCTGCCTGATGCAGGGAGCCGGTGCAGGTTAGAGAGAATGGGTCTAATGCTGCCAAGTTTGCCCAGTCGATCTTCCTCGATACTTACCATATCGACGTGCCTCACTAATTAGCAATGGCTTGGTTCGCTCTTGGAGATTAGCTCAGAGATTAAGATGATGCAAGCTCTCTTAGTCATCGCGTCCCGCTCACCTGAGGCATGGCAAGGTGCCTGTCGGGAGCCGTATCTTACCATCGATTGGGCCTGCCGCCTCGCCTGCTTTAACAAAGCTGAGCTGACTCCTGTAGCCTTTTATCCTGCATCTCTTTTGTTGCACTTCCTCGTTGCTGCAGTGCTCGTTCGAGCTGAGGAACCTCTCTTATGGTATGGTAAGGCCGGCCACGAGCAAGCTGAGGCCTGCCTCGGCGGCTTAGCTGTGTGCAATGCTGCTTCGTTGCCACGGCTAAAGCAGCCGTGTCCCTGTGTCTTGCCTAGTTTTACGTCGGTACATGCCGCCAGCTTTACTCTGTCAACGGCTGCTGACTCTGTTGCTGTGCTCAGCCGAGAAGGATCGCACGAGTACGTTGTTGTGGAAGGACCCCTAACGTTTTGTCGGCGCTGACGCCTAGGTTACCTAGCTGCCGTTCCCAGTTGCATGTAGCCTCAGGTCAGTGGAGTTTGTTCGAGAAGCCGGAGGCCGTTCGTTCTGGAGTTTCCGGAGGCAGTTTATTCCGGAGGTCGTTTCACCGTGACGATGCACGTCGTGCAGATTGGGCAGCTTGCTGACGACACTTGCTTATCTCTCTCTCTGTGTCTCTCTCTCTCTCTCTTGCTCTCTTTGTCTCTCTGTCTCTGTCTCTCTGTCTCTGTCTCTCTCTCTCGCTCTCTCTGTCTCTCTCTCTCGCTCTCTCTGTCTCTCTCTTTCTCTGTCTCTCTCTCTCTCTCTCTCTCTCTCTCTCTCTCTCTGTCTCTCTCTCTCTCTCTCTCTGTCTCTCTCTCTCTGTCTCTCTCTCTCTCTCTCCTCTCTCTCTCTCTCTCTCTCTCTCTCTCTCTCTCTCTCTCTCTCTCTCCTCTCTCTCTCTCTCTCTCTCTCTCTCTCTCTCTCTCTCTCTCTCTCTCTCTCTCTCTCTCTCTCTCTCTCTCTCTCTCTCTCTCTCTCTCTCTCTCTCTCTCTCTCTCTCTCTCTCTCTCTCTCTCTCTCTCTCTCTCTCTCTCTCTCTCTCTCTCTCTCTCTCTCTCTCTCTCTCTCTCTCTCTCTGTCTCTCTCTCGCTCTCTGTCTCCCCCTCTCTCTCTCCTCTCTTTCTCTCTCTCTGTCTCTCTCTTTCTCTCTGTGTCTCTGTCTCTACCTCTCTCTCTCTCGTCCCATTTTGGTTATTGCTGCATTGTCTCTCTCCTGCTGCAGCTCGCTTTGCAGATGCACGCGCACTCTTGTTTTTAGTCATGTCGTCAAACAGTACATGGCCAAGTGTCAAGAGCTCGACACGGTGAGCAAGTGCTTGGATGAGACTCGGCGCAAGATGGACGAGTAAGCTCGGGCCGCCCTCCGTTCGGCCTGCCATCGCCCCGGCCCGGCCTCTGGCTTTTGCCTCTGCGCTGCGAGCGTGCCACTGTTATTCCTATGTAGCTTGTGCCGCCGAGTTGCCCCCTCCCCTGTCGTCTGCTACGAGCCGTCTGCTACGAGCTGCTCACTCGGAGCTTTGGCCGCTGCTTCTCAGGGTGGTGCAGCGATGCCACTCTTGCTTGACCCTTTCTAGCTGACGTAGCATGCATGCATATGCATGTGCATTTGTCATCCAGAGCCCCAGAGTGCGCATGTTAGGCTGGTAAAGCAACCCATTGGTGTGTCCAGAAACTGCCAATAGTATGAGGTACGATTTCCACATTGCCGAATGATGAATGTCCGAGCGAGTTGCCAAGAATGAACGTCTTAGCATAGCCTGGAAAGGCCGAGACGTGTATTGCGTGGTCTTTCGGTTGGAAGTTGGAAGCCTGTTGTTCGGCTTTGTGGACGTGGCAGCTTAGTTGATACCCAATTGTATGCTGGTGCAGTCATGCACGGCTATTATGAACGATAAGTCGGTGGTGTGTTACAGCAGTAAAATGGCAGTGACCTGGTCATTATGCTGATGGTAGATGCCTATTCTTAAAGAGCCGTCAATATTGGGAGAGCTCACTAAAATAGTACTAGCACAGCGTGCTAGTTTCATTTTGAGTGCTTGTACTGCAGTGGCAGAGAAAGAATGTATGCCGAAAGCAATCTCAAACTAAAACCTCGACCCTTGCCTGCTGCTTAGACAATCGATTGATTTTGCATATTTAGTGCACACAGTAAGCCCTGGTTGCCCTAAGCAAATGTTCGAATGTGGATATATTACACTACACTGCTTGGCTTTGTTGTGTCAGCCTTCCTTGGTTCACATTGGTGCCCGATGGCCAATTGTGCAATTCTGCGTGGTGTCGCGAGCTGAGATGTTTCACTGTGATTCGTGACCTGGGTCACACCTCTGCTGCATCTGTGCTCCTCGCTGCGACCACCGTGCAGCCACCGTGCAGCAGCAGACAGACCAGCGGCTGCTATCGCTCTGTGGCTCCCCAGTAACTCGGCGTGGCCTTCCTGTAGCATTTCCTCTTTCCCTCAGCCCTAAGCGCAGAGTCTATTGGAACTTTTCGCTTTGCCTGGTGATGATCGCTCTACCCCCCTCCCCTCCTGTTGCCGTGGCAGCCGACATCCTAGCCTATGCCGTGTCCGAAATTTCTTCACAGTGAATGCCGTCACCTGGAGACGCGACTCAAGGAGGCGCTCGAGGAGCTGCTGCCGCTGAAGAAGGCCAAGGGCGAGTTCGAGACAGCCAATAGGAGACTTGCCGAGGCAAACAGCAGTCTCGAGGAGCAGCTGGCTTCGGCTAAGGTGCTTGAGCACGCCTCGCTGCGGGTGGCAGCGGTGAGGGCGGGTACAGGGTCACCCGAGGTGGGGGAGGGGACTCCATACCTGAGCTGAGCTGCTGCTGCTGCACCTGTTTCAGCCTCCTCCTCCTCGTGCCTTCAGGTCCCCTCTATGGACCATAAATTTGCTGTTCCATTCTTCTGCTGAAAGACCGTTGGCAACAGAAGCTCTGCATGGTCCTAGACTGGAACTCGCTACCATGATTCTTACGAAACGACAACTACTTTCCTGCTGCCGACTATGGCTCATCCTTTCCAGTGGCCCTGAGCCGCTACTTCCGTGCTAATCACCACCTCAACTGCCCTCCTGACTCTGCTATGCTTCCCACTTTCTCTTTGTTGCATGAGATGAAGTCTGTCGGCTACCGAATGCATACTTAAAGCAACTTAGGCTGTTAGTGCGCTATACATAGCTCTCCTCTGTAACACCTGCATAGTCTTTGTGGTTTAGTGGAGTTACAGACGGAGATACAGTACATTACATTACATCGCAGGGAGATGTGCCCCTTCCCCTGTACCCTCTGACCATTGCTGCCACCTGTGCAGCTGTATGTAGCATTGCGTCTGCCAGCATGCCGACCCAGATCTATCCATCCATCTACACATCTATCCATCTATCCATCCATCCATCCATCCATCCATCCATCCATCCATCCATCCATCTAATAATAATAATAATAATAATAATAATAATGCACTTGATAAAGCGCCCTCAGAGAACTTTAATCTCTTTCTAGGCACTTTGCAGGCAAACTTGTTAGCAAAACAAATTTGCGGCAAAGGGAAATGCAATTGAATGGTAAGTAAAATCATGCTTGAAAAACAAGGTGAATAATATGGTTAGGGGTGACATGCACAGGGTCAGCATACAAATGTGGTTAGTGGCAGCATCTACACATCCATCCATCCGCCGAAGCTAACGCTCCGCTGCCCTCCACCCGTTATAACGTGTACCTAGTGGCAGTGTTAGCCTAGAAGCGTCCGAGTGGTGTGGCTGGCTTTTTCCAGTGCCCCACCGCTGTAGCATGGGCTCCGGTGACGCGATGATTGCTTACTTAACGTTCGCTCGGCTCGCTCAGGCTTCGTGCGACCAGTTCGCAGCAATGGTCAAGGCCAAAGATTTCGAGATTGGACAGCTCAAGGAAGGGAAGAGCAGTCTCGAGTCTGAGCTGCGTGCCGCCAAAGAGTGGTAAGAACCTCGTTTTGTGGGCTTGGCTCTGTCGATCGCCTTGCTTTGAGGAAGGGTAATAATGGCTGGCATGCGTGCTGCACGGCAAGTCTGTCGTGATGAGACTTTTCAGCAAAGTATCTGCACAGTCTCTGATGATTGTAGGCAGAGAAAACACGAGAAGAAGGAATCGAGGAGTGAAGTCCGACAAAGTACGTGCTGGCCACGTGTGTGGGGTTTTCATTGTAGTCACAATATAATCCGATCGAGAGACGTGTATTTCGAACACTGGCTGCATTAATCTTAGCATGAGCTCTTTGCCTTCTTGCTATCTGAGCACGACTGGTAATCAGTCAGCTGTCTCCTGAATAGGGACTGCGAAGAGTGGGCAGAAGTGGGCTCGCTAGCTGTCTGGTCGTGCCAGTCTATGCTGTCTGCTTGCCATTAGAACTGAGTGGAGGGGCCAAGTGGAGCCTCAAACACGTTGCTTCCTCGTGTAGGAAAAAGCTGCTAATGCTTGTTCTTCGTAATAGTATTCGCACTCCAAGAAAAATGAATCAGGCGCTTTACAATTCACTTCAAGAAAAAAAAACACAGACAACTTCAGTGGGCCGAAAGAATGGCTGTGGTGCATCTTTAGCTGAGACTTTAAATATGCACGGTCATTGCAGGTAGGTCATGGCTGTAGCCGGAGTAAGTTTGAGACGTTCGATGCAAATGAGACGAAGGCCCCGTGACCAAAAGATTTCAGTTTAGTGCGAGATGGTGAAATGCTGAGGAGCAGGTTGTGAGAGAGCACACCGGACGACCAAGGAGGTTGAATAGGTTGGCTGATGCAAGCGAGTGAGGTGAGATATAAGCCAGACAGAGGATCTTAAAGTCGCTTCAATGCTCGATATGCTGCTTGTAAAGCTGAGTCGGAAGTGATGTGCGATATGGCAGCTTGGCTGGTGACGGCACACCTGAGACTTTGGTAGGAGCTGCAGATGATTTAGGGCGCATGCTGAGTCTCTGGCACCGGCACTGAGTCCCAAATAAATGGAATCGCAATAATCTAGACTCGATAATGTAGAGCAGTAATCTATAACACGATAATCTAGAATAAGATAATCTATAATAATCAATAATAAGATAGAATGTAGAGCAATAATCTCTTACTATAGCAGTAATCTAGAGCAATAAACAATAATCTAGACCCGATGTCACAAAAGCCTCAGCTAGTTGTGCTGTTGTACTCTTATCTTAACAGGCCCTGATTTTATAATACTAATAATAATAATGCACTTGATAAAGCACCCTCAGAGAACTCAATCTCTTTATAGGCGCTTTACATTTCCTGCAAAGGGAAATGCAATTGAATGGTGAGTAATATCATGCTTGATAAACAAATAACATGGTTTTTGTGCCGTTCCTTAGCTGAAAGTAGACCGACTTGAGAGTGTAGTGAATACGCTCTGTCTGCTGACAAGATAAGCTGCGTCTGGTCGTATTGTCACCAGCTGCATGCGCTTTTCTTTGCAGAGCATCTCGCTGACATGCAGGCAGCTCGTCAGTCGATATGCGAGCTCAAGGTCAGTGCCTGCAGATGTTTTCGAGGCTGCAGCGTGAGCTGCTGCTGCTGCGGCAATGCCTCGGTCTCCTAGCTAGGACACGTGACTGTTTGCTGCTGCTTGCACCTTGCTGCTGCTGGTGTGCCTCGCTGCTGTTTCTGGAGAGCCAGCTTCGGCCATGCATGCCAGTGGTATGCAATGCGTGGGCAGTATCTCTCCGAGTCAAGCTGGCTCAGTTTAGAAGGATGAAATGACGAAGCTTCAGTTGAAGCTAGTTAAAGATGTTTCTTACTGCACATTCTTTGTTTGTCATAGTAATGATAATACACTTGATGTAGTGCGCCCAGGGAACTCAATCTCTGTCTAGGTGCTTTACATTTACTGCAAGGGATTGAGACGATTGTCTTCTAGCAGCTTCTTTGTGCCCTTTAATTGTGCTCTTTATTAGCTCTAATCGGTTGATGTACTGCATTGATAGTTCATTCGAACATTTTAAGTTCATAGAAAGAGATTGTGTTTTCTTTGTGCTTTACTATTATGGTTTTGTACTGACTGAGGCTGCAGCTCTGGGATGGGATATCGGCAGGGTTCTCATCCTTTGCAGCAGTGATGCTTTTTGCCTTCATTGCGCCGAGACATCCTAAGCACTTCGAGGAAAGGAGGCGGGAGACCCCAGGATTAGGCCAAGATGGGACCCTACCTCGACCTTGCTCAAGTTAGCCAGTCATAGGGTTGTAGGAATGAGTCGGTTGCCCAGTATGCACCTTCACGTCAGTCCGAGGGGGCCAGGCTGAGGCGAGCGAGCGAGCGATGCGTCAGATTCTCGTTGTCTTGACCCAGCGATTGCCGTCGATTGTGCTCACTTTAATTCATGTGCCTATACCTGTAATGTAGCCCTGCTGCCTAGCCGTGCCCGGGCCGTACACTAGCACGGCTAGGCATTTGTTCTGCCGCCTGCTGTGGCTTTTTATCGTTTTTTTTTTGTTTTGTAGAAGCAGCTAAAGACTATGACCAGGGCAGTGCGAAAAGCTGACGAGAAACTGAGTTGCCGGATGGTGGCACCGGCACGGCGGCGGCAGCGAAGGATTGACGGTACTGGCTGCTGCTGCCTGCTACTGTGTCACCAGCTTATCTGGCTGCTCTGCATTAGCTGTCTGCATCCTGTACGTTTGTCGTTGATTGCCATCACTGATTCGAATCGACATATGTTGCCAGTTGTTGCTCATCGTACTGCACGCTGTCTTTCACTTCTGTGACTGCCGGTCCATGTCATTGTGCTGCTGCCACCGATATAACTTTTCAGCTTGTATCTCCTCTAGTCATGACTCTTTGGAGCTATCCTCTAGCTTATTGCCGTCTTGCTGTTTTTTTTTGCCAACTATGGTAACTGCTAACATCGTGAGGCTGCCCTCTTTTCCTCTGACCATTCGTTTGGTGGCCCTAGATTGACGTGCAGCCTCGTTTGACCAGCATTTTGAGAAGCTGTCGGACGGTGGACTGCTGGTGTAGCACTAGCGATTAATAGGGTCACTGCTGTCCTTAATTACATTCTGCAGAATGAGAGGTAGTGGTCTCTCTCCCTTCCTCCCTTCCTCCCCCCTCTCTCCTCTCTCCCCCCCACTTTCGTCCTCCTGCCTGTAGACGTGATTCGGTATCCTGTAGACATGGTGTAGAGCTGTTACTTGATTGAATCGCAAGGCATTGGCTTGGTCCTGTAATTATTTCTAGCGTCCTCGGGCGATTCGACAGATGATGAGCCACAGCAGTTCAGCGATCCAGCACCCAAGGTTGCTGTCAACACCGAGGCTGCATCTTCGGTGCCTCCTTTACCACTGCAGGCTGGTGAGTCTGCTGTATTCACCGTAGCACATATCTGTCATATGCCTCTTTCCCTGCATGTGTGTGTGCGTGCGCTCGTGTGTGTGTGTGTGTGTGTGTGTGTGTGTGTGTGTGTGTGTGTGTGTGTGCGCTTGCCTTCCCGTGACCGCTCCATACTTGTCCTTCCTACCTCAGGTAGCATATTGAACTGATCCAGGAGCTAGTTGTGACTGCTGGTTCGTCTTTTCATTCACTGCCTCACATTTTTTTTGTTTGCTTGAAGACCTGGCAAACAGTGTTTCTACTCAAATGTCTTTCTTTAGGCGTTTGTTTTGGTCAGCACGTCTCTCTGTTGCAGTTTCAACTCGAGTGTTTGCTGTGACCTAATTGTGTTTGCGTGCGTGTGCGTCCGTTCGTAGATGTATCCTTAAGGATTGATTGTTTGCTTTCGTGCTATGTGCTCCCAGGTTCCAGTCTGGGAGCTTCGGAGACGTTGGATGGAGATGAATTCTCCTTGGAGGATATTTTACATGAAGTCAGCATGATGACCGCCGTATCCCCGCTGCGCCAGCGAGCAGCGTCAGCAGCTGGCAGCAAAGCTGCGCAGGAAACGGGTAGAGAATTAAGCAGCGGCGGCAGCAGCGATGACGACGACCAAGACAAGGACTTTGACAGATCGCTAGACGATTTTGTACACGACGTCGAGATGCAAGTGTCTGCCAAGGACGCCTCGGATGGAGCTTCACCCGAATCGGCCGACGAGTTTGGTATGAGTGCCTGTTCACTGTTCGGTCTAACCGGTGCCTGGTTTTTGGTGCAACTGTCATTTCGTGTCTGTGCCGTGATATGTGCCTGCTGACTTGGTCCAATTTTTTTGTTTCTCTATCGCTCAGCTTCAGAACAGGCTTCAAGCCCAAGCAACATATTTGAACTCGCTGCTGCTTCTGCTTCTTCTTCGCACGAGCTGCTTGCATCGCCACCCGAAAGGACATCCGACGGCGCCTTGACAACGACCCGCTCTCATCGAGACTCGGCCCCGCTGCCTTTCGCCAGGTTTGCACACGCCAGCGAGACGAGTGCGACGAGCGGCGGCGGCAGCCTAGACAGGGCACTTCCAGCTCGCCACGATGTGCAAGTTTCGTCAGCAGAAGCAGCGGTAGCCTCCACTGCCGTGGACAGCAACTTTACTGCTGGCGGCAGCGGCCCGTCGAAGAGGCTGGAGATGGCCCGGCGGGAGCGGATGCAGAGGCGAGCTCGAGCTCGCAGTGTGCTGGAGGCTTGCAGCGCCGACCTTTGCGTCCGGCGCAGTGAGCGCATCCGCCCTCAGGCGCCGCTGGCCCGCCTCAGCGCCGTCGATGACGAAGCTGTCAACGGCGAAGATGAGCGCTCCACGGAGAGTCCCTCGGGCGACGTCAGTGCAGCCGTAGCAGCCACTAATTGCACCACCCCGATTGCTGCTGCTGCTGCGGATTCTGCTGCTCAATGTGCGACTCTCTCTGGCCAGCGAGGTGGCAGCGGCAGCAGAGTCGACATGCTAAAGCAGGAATCGCTGGGCTTCGAGCTGGCCCCCTTCGTACAAGCTTCTCCTCCAGCAGGTGACTGCATTGGCGCTGCCACCTGTGATCAGCTTGCCGAGCAGCAGCGGCTGGCAGTCGATGTCACCGTTGTCTCAAGTCGAGCAGCTGATGTCACCGGCCAGTCGGATGTCCCGAGTCCAGCAGCTGATGCCATCGGCCAGTCCGATGCCCCGTGTCGAGCAGCTGATGCCCCGTGTCGAGCAGCTGATGCCACCGGCCAGTCCGATGCCCCGTGTCGAGCAGCTGATGCCACCCGCCGAAGATCGCCACCGTCAGAGAGTTGTGCCGATGGTGAAGTGCCTTTTGTCCATGCCGTAACCGACGGTGAGAAGTCGAGTGAGAGCGAGGCAGTCGGCCGGCTTGAGAAGGCTGCCCCTGATGGCTGGACACCGACGAGCTGCGTGACGAGGGCACCCAGAGCTGCTGTCCCTACTGCCCTCATTCCGCCAGGTCGAGCTGCTGCTGCTTTAGAGGCCTTCGGTGGCCAGAAGGTCGAGGTCCCAGACGTCCGCGACGTCCGCGTGGCCAGCGAACCGCTGTGGCAACCAGGAGACGGGCAGCGGAATTCACCTGGCACCACCCGGGTACGCTATACTGGTGTATGCACTTGCACTGCCGAGGTATGCCATGCTCTAGGTAGCATCTCACCGATCAGCTTAATTGCTGTCCATGCGTGCCTGTGTGCGTAGTGTATCCCCCAGCATGGTTATACGCTTTGTTTTGCGTGTGCAGTCCTCACCAGCCTGTGGATTGAATCACTCGGTGATTCACGTCGAAACAGTGCTTTGCTCGGAGGCTCTGTTTAGCCACGTCTGACCAGGTGCAGCCTGTTACCTGTTAAGTGCTCGTTAAGTAGCTAATATGAATTTGCTGTCGACCTGATATCGTACCTGCTATAAGTCTATCGATGATGTAGTGCAAATCCTACGATCAGGCCAAATTGATTGAACTTCCACTTTATACGCTGGTTTGGTCTAGCGGTTAAGGTGCTCGCCCCGACCAGGGTCTGACTGAGGTCGTGGGCTCGAGCCCAGAGGCATATGTGAAGCGCCTGAATAGAGATTACGTTCTCTTGGGGCGCTATATAAATGAATTATAATTATATTTTAAGTTGTTAAGGAGTGGGCGTGTATTTAGACTTGAAGACACTAAAGGTAGTTCGTGGTGGTCCGGACTAGTTTGGCAGCTTGTTTAGTGATGAAACAGTAAGCCACTTGGATTCATGCAAGCATGGGCAGATATAGGTGTCATTCTTTTTATAATCACAGCAGGGCTATAAAGCTGTGGCAAAATCGCGCACAATATTGCCATACCGTTAGCCAGCTATGGAATCACCCTTGTTAGTTTCCATTTCTAGCCACCTCAGGTCTTAACTCATGTTTGGGCATTCTAACCCAGCCTGTAGGTAATCATAAGTGGCAACACGAGCATGGACTCTACAGTGTATATGGAAGCACAGCCGCTTCTCAACCATATCGTGCAGTATCGACTCCACAGCAGTCGAAACAGCTCGAAAAGATCGTTTGCCAGGGTTGGCAGATTATGATTGCTTCTCAGTCGCTGGTCGAAGTCTTTCAGTAGTTGCTTTATGGGATTTAAATTGGTTGTTCGACTGGACCAATCCACGATAGTAAGAGATGATTTTCAAAGTTATTTTTTGACTCACTTCGCAATATACTTTGGGTCATAATATTGTAGATTTATCTCCTAAAATCCTTCTTGGCAAACTGATCTCCCACGTTGTTAAGCATGTCGGGACACAAATTGTGTTCCATAATGCCAGAATGACTGAAAGATGGAGCATTAATGTGGATTAGTTAGTAAATGGACACCGGTCAGTATGTCTATTGTAAACTTTAAATAGGAAGCGACCGCACTTCCATTCCTGTGTATTGTAGGATGCATGGCCACACTGTACGTATTGTTTTGACGTTTATTGGTGCCGGCTTTGTCTTTTCGGTCACAATTTGCCAAGCCCTTTGTTACGGCTTGCATGCAATTCCATGCACATGTCTGCTACTTTTGACAATGCTATGTTCTCTGCACTGTTGCAGGCTAAAGCAACTCGTGATTTGCGTGATGCAACCAGCCTAGGCAGCCAGGCATTAGATTCAATAGCTACATCCAATCAAGTCGATGCGCCTGACGTGCATGTTGCTTCTACCGCCGGAGATTCGCCAGTCTCTGCATTTGCTGCAGTACCTGGTTCAGTTTATGTTGGTAGTGTCGGTGGTTCTAAGCAAGACGCGAACAAAAACTCTGCTGAAAATGTGCGCCTTGCCACTGATACAGAAACAGTAATCATCTTGACCCCTGTTAGTAGCAACCATTGTACTGGTGTCGTTGAAAAGGCACTGAATGCAGCTTCTACTTTTTCTGCACAGCAATATGTCAACACCGAAGACAGTTCAGGTTCAGCTGACCTGATCGATTCCACTGACTCAGAGGACAGATCGAACTCGCCTGCTCCTGCCTCCGATCTGCAAAGCACACCATGTGCTGACGTGAGACGAGATACGACCACTGTCGCCTGCTCGGCTCGTGTATCTGGCATGTTGCCATCGAAGTCGGACGCAGCCTTTCATGCTGCCAACGGCACGCCTCATTGCGCCGCCGGAGCCGTGCAGGCAGCTCCGTCGACAGCTGCCGACGGCGCACGTCAAGGCATCCATGCCATCAAGCCGCCATTGACCCCACCGCCGACTGCCATGTCGAGCAGCGCTTCCGGTGAAAGAGCAAGCTTCTTGAATGCAGCCGCCGGAGATGCTGTCATGCCTCAGCAGTCGGAATCGTCTGCTGCCCGGCTCGTTGCTAAGCGACATTTGGTGTGGGTCCTGGAGCGAAAGCCGGCCTGTCGAGGCGTTCGGCAGCCACCGCACGCGGCGGGCTCTTGCAGCCCAGGTGGCAAGCGGCAGGTGACCGATCTTGCCGAGCCGAACGCATCGTCATCGTCGTTGGTTTTGCCGCCGATCGCCGCCGATGGTGCCCTCGTGGCAGCGGCCGCAGCCCCAGCGGCCACACCCACCCAGCAGTCAGCAGCCACGTCGTCTGTGGTGGAGTCAGCCATGCCAGCCTTGCTGCTAGAAGGTGACCCTGCTGAACCGACACCAGTGCACATTCACCAGCCAGAAATGATGGGCGGCGGCAGCACTCGCAAATCGCCTTTGTCAGCGGGATCGGCGCCCGTCGACCGTCACTCTCCTGAAGCCTCAAGCGCCACCGTTGCGGAGCTGGCAACTTCAGCTCGAGCTGCAGCCGGCGATTCGCCATCGGCAAGTGGCCGTCTCGAAAACGTCACCGGCAGCATGCACCACGTCGACTGGACAAAGAGCCAGCGAAAGATGCTGAGTTGCACCGTGAGGCTCACGGACATAAGGTCTAGCATAAAGTCGGATGTGGCGGCTGCCAGAGGCAAAGCGCTGACGGCGACGACAGGTCCAGAAGAGGCGCCTATTGAAAAAGATGCTCCGAGTGCTCACTCGGACTTCAGCTCGACGCTGTCCATGTCCTCTGGAACTGCCTCTGTGAATTTGGTAAAAACGGCCACTTCGGGCAATGCATCGCCCGTGCTAACCGAACCCGGCAAGAGCAGGGAGAGCAAGCCCGCTGAACTGTCTGCTGATGAGAGCTGCCACAGTTCCAGCGACATATCGATGGACAGCTCGCCTTCGGCACGTGGCACACGCCGTGTGCGCTCATCGGATCGCCGGGCCTGCTTCTTGCAAGCACCCAAACTCGTCGGCACATCCTCGGCTGCACAGTCAGTAGCCACTATTGCCAGCGAAGGTGGCAGCTCCCGACAGCACGGTAATCTTAGCTATTCTGGAAAGGTTGAAGCTGACGATGTGAATCCTGTGGCAGCCACCGGCTCGACCTTGTCGAAGCGGGCAGCAGATGAAGGCATAAAGTGTGACCCTGGCAACGATGCGCTCCTGCTGCCACGCTTATTCCCGGCGATCCAACCTGCAGCCACTTTCGGCAGCCTTGCCGTCCCTACTGCCAGTGTTACTGCGACGCGAGAGGCTAGCGATTCCACGCCGAACGTTCTTCAACGTCACCGAGAGCTCCTAATGAAGCGCGAGTTACCGGTCGCTGTTGAGTGGCCAGCTACCAAGCGTCCTCGAGCCGCCGCCGAGTCGCCAGTGGCTGCCGGCTCACTTAGTTGTGGACTCACTTCCGTAGTCGTTCAAGCAGACGATGCCGCAGGCATTTTGCGTACTCGTGTTGCAGGCGCTGGCAGCACTAGCAGCGGCGGCAGAGTAGCAGAGGCGGATCGCCCGACTGCTGCTGCTGTAGCTGCTGTAGCCGAATGCGGGAAGCAACTTGCTGGGCTCAGCAGCCTCGACGCTGCTCGCTCCATCGAAGCTGCTCGCTCCATCGAAGCTGCTCGCTCCATCGAAGCTGCTCGCTCCATCGAAGCTGCTCGCTCCATCGAAGCTGCTCGCTCCATCGAAGCCGTCCCATCGTTCGGCCTGCCGGCCGCCGCCGATCGGACGCCCGCTCGGTGGCTGCATCCGACTCGATCGTGCCCCATCGATGGGGGCGAGTCGGACGATAGCTGTAGCCTCGTCATAGACGAAGAAGAGGTGCCCGATGATCGCAACCAGCGCCCCGAACCGGCTTCTGTGCGCAGCGGCAGCCCATCGGCGCCTGCTGCTGCTGCTGAGCCACTGCCGGATCGCCGCTTCCTTCCCGGAGAGGTTGAGGGCGAGCGATCGAGCAGGAGGATCGCTTCGGCTGATGGCGAGCCTGACGGTGCTCGAGCAGCTGCTGCTGTGGCAGACACACACCGGGCCGTCGTTCCAGCAGCCACCGCTGCTGCTGCTGTGGCAGACACACACCGGGCCGCCGTCCCAGCAGCCACCGCTGCTGCTGCTGTGGCAGACACACACCGGGCCGTCGTTCCAGCAGCCACCGCTGCTGCTGCTGTGGCAGACACAAACCGGGCCGTCGTTCCAGCAGCCACCGCTGCTGCTGCTGTGGCAGACACACACCGGGCCACCTTCCCAGCAGCCACCGCTGCTGCTGCTACTGCTGTGGCAGACACACACCGGGCCGTCGTTCCAGCAGCCACTGCTGCTGCTGCTGTGGCAGACACACACCGGGCTGCCGTCCCAGCAACCACCGCTGCTGCCGCTGGAGCTTCGGCTGCTGCTGCTGCCACTGGTAGTGGTAGTGATCGTGCGAGCCATGCATGCATCGGTGATAGTGATGACGAGGCAACGCAGCCGGTCAGCGACACCGATCTTCGTGCCTTGATCAGCCTCGTTCAACGTCTGTCGCCTCTGCCGACATCGCCGGCGCGTCGACCTTGCAAGCAGCTGTTTGCTGCTGCTGCTCAGCCACCAGCTGTGGCATCTCCGGAAAATTGCGTACCAGCTGCTGCCTTGCCAGAAGTCACCACGCCTGGGCGGGCGCTGCGTCCAAGGGCCAACCGGTCCACTCCACCGTCTGTAGCAGCAGCAGCAGCATCAGTGCCTCTGACGTCATCGGTACAGGCACGCCGTGTCAGGATGAGGGTCGTGTTCGACGACTTTGAGAACTCCTGCAGAGCTCCTGCTGGTGAGTCAACGCTTCTGTCGTCGAACCAGGCTGACGTGGCTGTGGCCGCAGCTCGAAGGCAAGCAGCTGCAGCAGCTGCTACGAGCAGCAGCAGCAGCAGCTGCGTCCCTGCCCGGCTGTCGGCATCAATCGGCGCCAGGCGCCACCGAGTTTCCGAGTCCGCCTGCCACGACGAATTCCAGCCAATCGGCGGCTCTTTGGCTGAGCGTGAGGCTGCAGCCTCTCGCTCAGCAACGGTGGCGACAGCCGCGCTTGCAGCTCCTGCGCTGAGTGCGCCAGTAGCCAAGGCCTGGCAAGCGATTGCTGCTGCTGCCGCGGCAGCTGGTCATGCAAAGACTGCACCAAAGGCCAGGCAAGCGATTGCTGCCGCTGCTGCTGCCGCAGCCACCGCCGGTAATGTTTCCGCCGGTGCTGCACTGGCAGCGCAATACGTGTTGCGTGATGGCGACGAGCTCAAGCCTTCGGCAGTGTCGGTTACCCCTTCTTCGTCCTCATCGGATTTGGCTGAGCCCAGTGCACACCGCCTGCGGCGGCGGCCTGCCGACCGAGCGGCCGGCAGTGGCGGTGACAAGCAGGCGGCGACGGAGGCGCAGGACTGCCAATCGCCGCCACCGGAGGAGGAGGAGGAGGAGAGGAAGAGGATAAAGAAGAAGAAGCAGCAGCAGCAGCAGCAGCGCAAGATGTTCACCGACGCCAGAGCGGCACAGCTGACATTTGCCGATTCCGCTGCGTGGCAGCGGCAGCCGCCAGATCAGCAGCAGCCGTTGCCCGCGGGCGAGAGGAGACAGCTTGTCTCGTACGACGACGACGACGATCCATTTTGCGATCTGGTCGTCGTCGACGATGATCCCGAGGAGACGCGGGGAGGTGCAGGGCCGAACAGCAACCCCGGTGGTGGGGTTAGCGCTGCCGCAGCGAAGTCGGTCAGAACTTCTGCTGCTGCGTCGAGGCAGCAGAAGCAAAAGCAGCAGAAGCAAAAGCAGCAGCAGCCTGCCACCGCAGCCAACGCCAAGAAGAAAAATCAAAAAGGAAAGAAAAAGAAGGCCAAAAAACAGAAAACCGGCTCAGCAGCGGCGGCGGCGGCTGCCAACCGTGCGCAACCAGGCGTGCCGCCGGTGCCACAGGTACAGGGCTGCTGCAGCTGCCTTAGCGGCTTTGTCGGGCATTTGCAATTGTGGCACCTGCTGCCTTGTTTGCTTGCTTTGCGTCTTTGCCACTTGGCTCGTTGCACGTCAGTGCATCGGCCGTCTACCTGTCGTTTGCAGGCATTCGAGCTGCCTCACGAGAACCAAGTGAAATGTGAGTGAGCTGTCATTTTTTGTGCAATCGTCAATGCCGTGCGTGCACCCTTGACCAAGAAGCCAGTCGCCCCCCCCCCCCGTATCTTTAGGCCTTGCCTTGTCAGCTGCCTCTGTGTTGCTGTCTTACCTGCGACCCAAGATGGATGCACTGATCGTCGCCGCTGCTGTCTCTAGCTGCCCCCCTCCACCGAAGCCTTGCCGTGGTAGCCTTGGGTGCCGAGCTCCTAGGCTGCCCTGAGCCAGAGCCGAATATAATGGATGTAACGAGAGAAGCAGGCTGCCTCGTGCTGCTTAGAGTGCCTAGTGTGGATTAGTAACGTGTGCCGACTGCCTCATCGCTTCTGCCTCCTCGGTTCCAACGACCGACCGGTCCTCCGAGTCTTACACACCCCGCAGTGGCCACACCCACCCACTGTGTCTGCCGAGCCTCTGTCGACTGTCGCTGTGCTAGTTTTCCCGCTGGCACCGCCCCGATGCCGCCACGCCCACTGCGCGTTCCCTAAAGCCCGGCACACTTCTATCCGGCGGCGTGCCAATGGGCTGCGTAATGGCCCGCTAGGTTAGGCAGCTGCTTTTCGCTACCTCGATCTCGAAGTCGTGGGTTCGAACCCGGCGGTGTGCGATCCTTTATTGCCCTTGCAAGCGGGTGGTGATAGACGTAAAGGCGCTTCTGCTGCTGTACAAGTGTTTAGATCAGCTGGTATTTAAAGATGAAGTTTTCCAGTCGATTTGCCTCTCGATTCTCCAAGGGGCTCAAGATTGGCGTCGCCCTCCACGAATGCCTCCAACAATCCTCATGCATTTGCTCTTTTTTCCACCATCTGCCGTGCTGCTGCTGGCCTATTGGCACCTTGTGGCATCGCCTGCGCTGTTTCGGCTTGAGCTCGTGCGCTGCTCGCTGGTCTGGCGTATGAATAGAGCTTGGCAAATGTTGCACCAGCAAGACGTGGTTCCACCTATCGGGTATGGTGTCGCCCTCGTGGTTGTCAGTCACCATGACCGTCAGCTCCTGTTCAACTCGACTGCCCTTGGTGCTCTCTGCTGCGTGTCGAACAAAAAAAGGGTAGCAGGACTAGGTGTGGCCCTCAACTTGTCTGCTTGTAGCGTGTTGTTGTCATGTTGTTACTATGTGCCGTTGCGCGCTGCATGCAATGGGATCCTCGACTGCTCGCCTTGCACCACAGATGCTGACTCTGAGATTCGACGATACATGCTCGACTTGAATGAATCTGGCACGGTGCAGGACGTGGTCACTGGTCTCTTCAAGGTTGTCAAAAAGCCGGCTGCACTGCTCGAAAGCATCGTCAAGGTATGCTTGTGCAGAGCAGGCTAATATGTGTCGGGGCTTTGCTACAACTGCCACCGCTGCTGTTTCAGCTCTCTTCCTCCCTCTCTCCCTCTCCCTCCCTCTCTCCCTCCCTCTCTCTCTCTCTCTCTCTCCCTCCCTCTCCCTCTCTCTCTCTCTCTCTCTCCCTCCCTCTCCCTCTCTCTCTCCCTCTCTCCCTCTCTCTCATCTGTCCCCTGGATGAATTATAGTGCATCATTATGGAGCTATCACGTTATGACGAAGGCCTTGGGTTTGAGTTTTACGGCAGGTATTTCTCTATTGCTTGCATCAAGCAATGAAATCAAACTCGTGAAATGAAACAAAATGTCAAGCCCCGTGAAGGAACCCAAGGCCTGTCTGATACTATTGAAATGAGGCTGTTGCTATAGTTGCCCAGATCGTCCGAACGAGATTTGTGTAGTACTTTTGCAGCAACCTGTCCTGCCCAGGCCGGCTGTGTGCTGCCCATCCGGATGGAGCTCCGAGCTGTCAAACGCAGCGTTTCTTGCTGCTTTTTTCAGGTGCTTGCCAAGAGCCAAGATGACCTCGTTGCCAGGCTGAGCAGCCAATGCGAATCGGGCACTTTCTCACCGCCGATGCACACGCAGAGCGAGTCGAAGATCATCCTGCTGCTGCACTTTGCCAACCAGGCGATGGTACCGACGATGCCCCGCCCCCACGGCCGTTGCTTCGCTGCTGCTGCTGCGTCGTCTTCCTATTGTTGCTGCATTCCATCTGCTGCTGCTGCTTGTTTGCCTTTCTGCAATTCTCTTGTGATTTCAGCTCTTTTAAGCATTCCCCTACCCCGTCCTGCTCGATATCTGCCTTAGTACGAGCAGCATTGCAGCTTAATCAACCGGCAGCCATCCTAGCTCTTTTAGCATGGGAGACACATGGTCAAACCTCTAAGATTTGCAAATCGTTGGGCCCTGCAGCTGGCAATGAAGTAGCCTCATACTTGCAAGCAGTCGAGTTTATGACAACACAGAATGTGAATTAGCCAATGAATGTCATGTAATCAGAGACTTAAAAGTATTTCAAGTCGTGTAATGCGTGAGATACGGTTCTGCCGGGAAGCCATTTATCAGTGAATGCTCGAGAAAATCATGATGTTCAATTAACACAGCCGACAAACAGGTCCAATATATAGCAGTCCTAAGCGATTACTATTGGCTGAGCAAGCCGTCATGCATGCGAATGTAATGTATCTCCGTCTGTAACTCCACAAAGCCAGAGAGACCATGTGGGTGTTACACAGGAGAGTTTTGTATAGCGCACTCGCTCGCAGCCTGAGCGGCTTTCGCCTTTCGGTACGCATCTTAATGCTATTGGCTTCTCTTAAGGAGCATGCCCTGATCAGCCGTAGCTACTGTGGCCTCGGCAAAAGCCAATTGGCCTAAGTGCACGTGACATTCAGCCAATCAACAGTGATCTGTGGCTGCGAAAACATAACTTGCCCTCAGTAATCCAGGGCTGCAGTGAAGGTCAAGGTGAGATCGCTTTCTTATAGGCACACTAGCTGTAAAGCGGATTCAGCCAACATAGCAATCATGCCACAGTTATGAATCCGTGTGTGGGTGTGGCTGTTGGCACGTTGCCGACTGGATGTGGTCCGAGTTCAAGCAGTCATGTAGGGAAAAGATCAAACAAGCTGCCAAGAGGTACCAGAGGGTCGAAAAGGAGTATAAATCTGTGTGTAGATAGGAGGATCGCATTTCGAATTCATTAGCTCCGGGTATAAGTGCCCTGTGCCGACGAGGCTGTGACACATAGTAACTGATTACGGATTGAGGCGATGGAAAAAAAAGTCGCATAGTTATTCCGTTCGCCCTTGATGTTGCAGGGCGGCCTGTACCAGTGTGCTGTGGATGCCTTGGCGAGAGCCATCGTGGACAGCAGCATCAATGACATCACTGTGCTGGGACGGTCGTCGTTGTGGTATGTCACTGCTTCGTCACTAGTGACAGCTGTTGGTGCCCATAGCCTGCCTGTTCTTCCTGCCTATGCCCTCACGGTTTCCCGAACTTTGCCCTCTTATTTTGCTGACCTTTGCCCTCACAGTTTTCTGACCTTATCCTCAGTTTCCCGATCTTTGTCCTCTTATTTTGCTGACCTTGCCCTCACAGTTTCCTGACCTTTTGTCCCCTGTCCAGCTTTCGCTAACATCGAGCGACCCCGAGGCTTGGCACACAAGTGTGTGCTTGGGCGTGCGTCGGCAGGGCCACCGCAACCGCTTCGTGGAACTCGTCTATTTCTTTTTTTTCCATTGTCGATACAGCCGGCTGTTTGCCACCATCTGCAGAATGATCAATGCACGGGAGCGTGCTCGAGCGCTCGTCTGCGACGTGCTGACCTCTGGCCTGCCAACGTTCCCCGCGATGATCGTCGCAATGGCCTCGTGTTGGCCCAGCGTGCTGCAGTGCACCGGTAGGAGGCTACCCTCAGCGTTCCTCTGAGCTCGAGCGCTTCATAGCGCCTCTTGTCGCCACAGCTACTGCAGATGCGCCTGACGATGCAGTGACGATACGATCGATTTTAGCGGATGACGACGTGCGATTTCGGGCGTGCGAGCGTGTCGTGATGCAGAAGCTGAAAGCTGACGCAAGCAAGCACGTCATGTTCAAGCAGGTGAGGTCGCCGAGGGGCAAGGAGGGGTGAGATATGAGCATTTCCTTTGCAGCAAATGTAAAGCGCCTGAGAGAGAGATTTGAGTTCTCCTAGTGCGCGTTATCAAGTGTATTATTATTATTATTTTCCAATTCTTGAGTTTAATTAGCCTGTCAAGTCAGCCGTTCACACATCAGACCAGTTTGCCTGTGCCGACGTATAGCCTAGCTCTTCGTCTCGTCGTCGGGGGGGGGCGTGGCAAGGGATCACAGATGTATTTCCCGGACCCAGGCTGTTTGAATATCGGTCGCGAAAGGAGAGAGCCTGCTTTAGAGACTCTTGCCTCACAGTGCCATTCTATTTATTTGAGTGCCGAGCTCCTGTTGAGCAAAATTGGCTTCGTTGCTGATTATTTATTACTATTACTGACTCATTATTACTATTAGTGTAGGCAAATTCATGCTGAATTTACTATCAGTCAGAAAAATTCTCGAACCCTAAGACTTGCCCTGTAAACGAGAAAAATTGCAATTTTCGGAGAACTATTGGCTTCCGCAGTGATACCGCACGATAGGATTCGGGTTAATAGCCGATATTCAAGGCAGGTGGCATATTTATCGATTAGGTATGCTTTCGGTGAGCGACAGGCACCATTTATACAGCAGCTACGGGTTTTTAGTGTGACTCCTCTTTGCATTTTTTTCCTCATTTGTTTTTCATTTTCCCTCGTTGTGTGCAGCGACTTGTTTAATGCACCAGGAGTCTCTACAGAGAAAGTCACACCGACAGTTGGCAGTAGGCCAATCCTTATTAAAGGTTTGTTTCCCCTTTTTCATTCGATGCCACCGTTCGTAGCCATGAAAGTTATCGACGACCCGGGTAGGAACAAAATCGTGAAACTGTTTTTTGCTAGACGATGAGTTAAAGGAGTCGTGTAAAGTAAGCAATCTATTTGGAATAGCTTGATTTCGACATCATCTATCAATATGGACTTAATCTGTGGAAGCCGTTGCTTGTCACTGGGGTGTTCTCTTTTTCTCTCTCTTGGATCTGGGCTCTGCAACTATCGCCTCATTATCAGAGAGGTGCCCATTCTAGATCGCTCAGTAAAAAAGCCTCACGATCTGGTTCACCAACTGTGCAAGTGTGACTCACTGAAGATTTCTTCAAAACCCCTCTTACGAATTGCGCGCTCTTGCTGGCACGTATTGGCTTGGACGGCAGTGATTGCTGGCTAATTGCTGGCTGCATTCTGCAGATGCTGGGCATTCTGCAGAAGCTGTGCAAGTGGTCGGCCGATTCTGTCAGCCCGACGAGCTTATGCTCAGCTATGATTGCCAGAATTACAAGCACGAGCACCTACGGTAAGCAAGACATCGCTAGACCAAATCTTGGGCAATTTCTTCTGCTTGCATCCTGTGTGTGCCTACCCAAAAGGCCAATGCTAGGGCCACTGCAGCAGCACGTGACTTGAACTCTGCCCTTCGAAGCAGGACCGTTTTTCTGCTCATCTTTTAGTAGCTGTTCTCTCAGTCTCTCTATCCCTCTCGCCTTGTCTCTTTCTCTCTTCTTGTCTCTTGCTCCGTCTCTCTTTTGCCTTGTCTCTGTCTCTCTCTCTCTCTCTCTCTGTCTCTCTCTGTGTCTCTCTCTGTGTCTCTCTCTCTCTCTCTCTCTCTCTCTCTCTCTCTCTCTCTCTCTCTCTCTCTCTCTCGCTGTCTCTCTCTCGCTCTCTCTCTCTCTCTCTCTCTCTGTCTCTCTCTCTGTCTCTGTCTCTCTCTCTCTCTCTGTCTCTGTCTCTCTCTCTCTCTCTCTCTCTCTCTCTCTCTCTCTCTCTCTCTCTCTCTCTCTGTCTCTCTCTCTCTCTCTGTCTCTCTCTCTCTGTCTCTCTGTCTCTCTGTCTGTCTGTCTCTCTCTCTCTCTCTCTCTCTCTCTCTCTCTCTCTCTCTCTCTCTCTCTCTCTGTCTCTCTCTCTCTCTGTCTGTCTCTCTCTCTCTCTCTCTCTCTCTCTCTCTCTCTCTCTCTCTCTCTCTCTCTCTCTCTCTCTCTCTCTCTCTCTCCCCTCTCTCTCTCTCTCCTCTCCTCTGTCTCTCTGTCTCTCTGTCTGTCTCTCTCTCTCTCTCTCTCTCTCTCTCTCTCTCTCTCTCTCTCTCTCTCTCTCTCTCTCTCTCTCTCTCTCTCTCTCTCTCTGTCTCTCTCTCGTTGACTAGCATGGCACATCTCCCGATTTCCGGTACCAACTTTGTACCTATTTCCTTTTCTTCATCGCTTTCAGTAGCCGAGAGAAGCAGCTTGCTGCGCCTCGTACGACTGGTGGCAGCTTGTGAACCGTGGGTCTGGATCCAAGCTGACCTCATCAGCAGCACCGTTTGGCCTCTGCTGCAAATCTGGGCATTCAGCGTGATGAAGACGGGCACGCAGCTGCCTGCAAACAGTGGCATCAGCTCCCAGATGGCATGCGATCTCATTGAATTGACCGGTGAGTGTGCTTGTGTTTCGCAGTGATCAGTGCCAAATCCTTTCGCAGTGTCCGTGGTATATGACATCCCCTGACTTGACCACATTTTTAAAGAAACTATAAACGCACCAACTTATTACAGCATTTAGTGGGTCCCTGTGATTCGTCCTTTATGTGCATATGCGTGCTGACACTGTGCATTTTGCTGCCACTAACGAAACTTGAAGGCTGACCCTGCATGTCACCCCTAACCATGTTATATTCCTGTTGTTTATCGAGCGTGCTACCACTAACCATCCTCTCGTGTTTCCTTTGCAACAAACTTAAAGCACCTAGAAAGAGACTGAGTTTTCAAAGGGCACTTTATCAAGTGTGTTATTATGATTGTTATTATTATTATGGGCGAGATGGCTGCAGCATGCCACGTGTCGATGAGGCAAGGCTTTCGACAGCTTTGTCGTGCCCCCCTCCCATCGTGGTTTTTTAATAATAATAATACATTTGTAATAGCTCCCTCGGAGAACTCAAATCCCTTTTTAGGCGTTTTACTCGTTGTTACAAAGAAAGTAGTCGTATGTGAGTGGGAAAGGCGAGTTATTTTGTTATATGGTTTTTAGGCAACGTAGCCCCACTTAAGTGACTAGTTATCCATATTTCTGCTGCAGTTTGCGTCCTCACGATTTTCATTATTAGCTCTAGAGCTTAGTTTTTCATGTATTTTAGTCCGAGTAAATGCTTAAGAGTGGCAAAGGTAGAGAAGCTACTCTAGGGAAGACTTAGATAGCACGACCCAATGGATTTCATGCAGTGGCAAGTGCAACTTGCCCAGTAATTTTCAATAAGAGGACTGCACAGTCTGTGCATAAGTAATAAAATGTTAACAAATGCTCAGACAAACTTAGTAAAATATTTAGGTAGCCACATACGAATTCGAAGGCAAAGCCCCGAAAGGGAGAGAACAACTAGTAAGGTCTAGTAGTTGATGCTGGTAAATGTGGCTGTGCTAGCACAGCCCACAAGTACTGCATCTGCACGATGACTGAAGCTGACAGAAACTAAAGACAAAACAATGCAAGTAGCCATGGGCCCCGACCGAACAGGCTGTCGATTTTGACGGCCACGATTAATCAAGTCCAACCTGTCCGCGGCAGTGTGGAGTCTCTTCCTTCATGCCGACA
Source organism: Cristatella mucedo (assembly GCA_009760855.2). NCBI lineage: Eukaryota > Metazoa > Bryozoa > Phylactolaemata > Cristatellidae > Cristatella > Cristatella mucedo. The sequence continues at coordinate 132,492 of WPIO01000166.1, forward strand.
TGAAAGGGACTTCGACAGACTTGGCCGCTGCCAAGTCTGTGCGAAAGCAATGGCAAAGCAAGTCGGCTAAACGAGGACAGATAAACCTATTAAAAAACCCATCAAAATGAAGATTTTAAAAACCTCAATGCGTGATGCTGAGTAACGGGAATTAGCAGTGAGATTTTGAATTTATATTTGGTCGTAGCTCACCACGAACAATGTCGTGGGTTGGGCCCTTAGCAGGCAATTCTTGTTTGCCTGCTGCATGCGGGCGATGGAAAGGCTCACCTGGCACCATGAATAAGTCAGCCTGTTGAATTATGCGACCTTTACCTTAGCTCTTTTACACTTCGAAAGAAAAGATGCATTGTCAATTCAAGTTGAATTCACCCGAAGCCTGTGTATCAAGGTTAACAACTGCCTATGTTATGAGGTGGGTTAACGATGACGAGCCATCGGACCAATCCGCCATCGCTCGGGGGACATGTGCCCCGATGGCAGCACGTCTAGACATGCCCAACTGTCAGCACTAGAACAAAGAATGAGAAGGTCCCATACAGTGAACATGCTGTTTTATTTACACCACGTACTAGTACTAGTAATACATGCTACAATCTAGGTGTCATATTCCAAAGCGACCTCTCGTTAGACGACCACATCAGCTCCACAGTCAAATCAGCCTATTTTCAGCTTCATAACATTGCTAAAATTAGGGCTTGTTTAGATAAGGATACCACGTCCAAGTTGGTCCATGCATTCGTGACATCTCGTCTCGACTTCTGCAACTCACTGCTTACAGGCCTACCAGCATGTGCGATCAGACGATTGCAGCTGGTGCAAAACTCTGCAGCTAGGCTTGTCTGTCGTGAGCGTTGCAGTTGCCACATTACTCCACTTCTCGCCGACCTGCACTGGCTACCAGTCAAGCAACGGATTGACTTCAAGGTTTTGTCGCTCACTTTTAGGTCTCTTCATTCTATGGCTCCAGCCTACCTTTCAGATATACTACCCCATCAGGCAAAGCATCGTACCACTCGCTTTTCGGAATCCAACAGTCTAGAAATACCTCGTACAAACCTTAAATCCTTTGGAGACCGTGCATTTAGCTCGTATGCTTCCACAGCCTGGAACTCCCTCCCGACCTGCATCAGAACATCCCCTGACCTGACCACATTTAAAAGAAACTTAAAAACACACCTATTTAGGACAGCATTTAGTGGGTCCTTGTGATTCGTCCTCCATGTGCTTATGCGGGCTGACACTGTTCATGCTGCCACTAACCACATTTGCATGCTGACCCAGTGCATGTAACCCCTAACCATGTTATTCATTTTGTTTGTTTTTCAAGCATGATTTTACTTACTATTCTATTGCGTATCACTTTGCAGCAAATGTAAAGCGCCTAGAAAGAGATTAAGTTCTCTGAGGGCGCTTTATCAAGTGCAATATTATTATTATTATTATGCCGAGCTGGTTTGGTCTAGCGGTTAAGGTGCTTGCCACGACCAAGGTCTGACTGAGGTCGTGGGCTCGAGCCCCGAGGCATATGTGAAGCGCCTGAATAGATATTAAGTTCTCTTTGGGCGCTATATAAATGAATTATATTTATGTATTATGTGTTGTATTAACGGTTTGGGCTTCAAACAAAATTTTGGAGTTAAGACCTTTGAACTCGTCTCGAGTGCAAACTAGCGTCGTCGAACCAGTAGTGTTTACACTCGGTGACAGTTTTGTGGATTCAAGACTAGCCTTGCCATCGGATGGGGGGCTGTGGCTTATATATCCGCTCTTACTGGGCAGCGAGAGATGTCTTGAAAGCAGCGAGACACTTCTCTCGGAAGTCATCTTGAAAGGTCTAGTTTTCTGGAGGAAGTTGAGCACGTGCTGTTCCAGAGACTGGTCTCCATGTGCAACGCGTCTATTAAGGCCGTATCCATGTTGCATGCTGGATCTGGTCCTGACTTGTTGGTCGCCGATGTAGGAGTACGTGGCCAGGGGCTCGAAGTGCCTCGAACCCCCGGCCCCTCGATTCTCCCCATCCGGTCTGCCACCGGTCGTCTGCCCCTTTCTTGCCAGTCAAAACTGATGACGCGCATCTTGAGCTACCTGGGCGCCTACATTCCGAACGTTCTCCGACCGTGTAGACGCAGCTTATGTGGTGCTCAGTAAAGCCATGTCTGCAGGTCCAAAAGGTGCTGACGAGTAAGAATCCGGCATCGATTTGCAGGGCGTGGCCGTGCGTTGAGTGTGGCACCGGACACGCCCACGAACGATCCAAGGCTGCAGTGGCTGCTCATTTGAACATTTCGTTGAGTATCCACACGTGTATGTGTGTCTGTGCGTGCACATGCTCGCGTGTGTCTGTGTGACCTTTCTGCGCGACGACGTCTTGATGCACCGATGATTGGCTGGCTGGCGATCTACCGAGCGCAAGTGGGCAAGTGGCCGCATTGTGAATGCACGACATCTTTCTGCTGCAGGCACGCTATGTCAACGCTGTCCCGCGAACAGGCGTGAGGCTACCGTGTTCGTTCGAGACATCATGTCCATTCTGCTGGAGATATTAGAGTACTCGATGCCAGTCGACAAGAACGACCGGCAATCGGTGCGCGCCGACGTCCCGTGGGAAGTGCAGACGTGCACCATCAAGATGCTGCTCACCCTGGCACCGTACGAGCCGTCGATGGTGGCCAGAGCCTGTCAGAGCTGGGTTCGGCCCAACTTTGCTAGCATCGAGCATAGCGTGATGGCCAGCGTGCAGGACTTCTGGCAGATGTATGGCACTTCCGTAGCGGTGTCCAGGTAGAGAGGTGCGAGGCCTCCCTCTTATGTCTGGCTGCCTTCCTGAGTGCATGTCGATGAGTGGATGCCGTGCAGGCTGGTTGATGTAAAGCCAACTGATTCTAGTCTATGTTTCGAGAAGCCCTCTCTCTCCTCTCCCACTGCAGCCTGGTTCACTACCGGACAGCAGGACTCGACTACTGTGCTTTGCCTCACACTCGGCCCCCGAGCATTAACTAGTTAGCTTAGTCGTTGGCCAGTGGTAGAAGTAGTAACTACTGTTAGGTGTAGGCGCGCGCTTGCTGCCGAGCCAAAAGACTAATCGAGTGCACGTGTTGCTCGGTTCACATTGCTCAATGCCCATTGGCTATTTGGGTCTCGAGGCTTGTTTTAATTATAAAATACTTTTTAAGACGAACCTCTTGCTTTTATAAATTACTGTCAGCAAGGGCAGACGGCGAAGATGAGATGTGCGCCAAGGCAGACTTTTCGGCGAATCCTTATCTCGCTTTCTCCTCGCGTCGTGAAATCTGCTCTGCTGCACTCACGCACACGCACAAATTTCTCACAGTATGGCTGCCAGCTGCAGTTTGGGCTGTATATTCTCGCCTGGGTAATGTCTAACAAAAGGGTTTTCTATGATGCCCGGGATACTAAAGTTATATAAGTGGGTATTATAATAATATTATAATTATAAGTTACAAGCGAAGCATGTGAAAATATTTATTGACAACCCGATATGCACCGTTGGTGGTATGTATGCGGTTAATGCGAAGTCGTCCTAAAGATTCTGTACGATCTTCGTCTGGCCGGGAATAGAGGCTACCTGCATCTGTGCAGTCTCTTCTGCTATATATAGCATATTGCATAGAGCCTGAGTTTTACTGAAAAGGCCCTAGTGTAGGTCGAACAGCCGGCCTCAGCCTTATGTCGAAATCGCTCAATAACCGTTCTACAGGAGGGGGCAGTGTGTTCAAATTCAAAAAAGCCACTGCACCAAATTAGTGCCACACGCTGAGCCACCGAACCAGGCAGCAGCCACTGCAAACTAAATCCTCTCCCATCGCGAAAGCTCTCGCCATTCGCGCCATTCCGGAAGTCGTCTGGAGTAGATATATATAATTCATTGTACTACCCTCGATGGCCTAAATAGTACAATGTACAATGACCTCGGAACGTGCAGCCCAATTTTAAGCCGCACGAACCGAAAGAGCCCCAGAGCAGTATATATATGTATGTATGTATGTATGGCCTCTCCGGTGAAAACTCCTCTCGAACGGGATGCAAAATCAAAAACAAGCTCTTCGCAAGCCTAACAGAGAGTTGCCCTTCCTGCTAGCAGCTGAAAAGAACCGCAGGCCTCATCCCGGAGGGGTAATTTTTGGCAAATTTAACAGCCAACGGCAAAGCGGGCAACGGGGCCAATTTAACATTACATTTAGTTTAGTTTGTGGAGGCTGCCCTGCTCTGCTCCTACGGTCAGACCAGGGCCGAATGGAGTGCGGAGGCCACGTGGCGCCACGCCTCCTCCTCGACCTCCCTTCGAGCCAATGGTTGGCAGTGCAAAAGAATGGTTGCTCACAGGTCGAGCAAGCTTGGTCGTCCAACGCTCGTGCTTGCTTCGTGTTCTTCGTTCGTGTGACATGCCCGAGTTCCGAGCCTTTGGGCCAAGCAGGAAGTCGTTGAGCAGGTCAAACGAGAGTGAGACATTCGATAGCTCCTGTTTGCAAGCTCAGTTCAGGGTGCAGGTGCTGCTTGAAATGGACTGCTGCTGCTGGCATTTGGTCACACGAGGACATTATAGAACATTATGGAAAGCCAGTCGTGATAGTGGTTGGCTACTATGCCAACTATGCGAAGCCGAAGTTATGAAATGCAAAGATGCACGTTAAACTTGGCACGAGTACTAAGCGGCTGGGTCTCATCACCCTACTCTTACCTCACCTAGCCGCTGCTCAGTGTCAGTGCTGCCCACTAATTGCGTGGTGCAGGGCACATTCAAGATCTGAAGCTGCTACGCACCATAATTGTGCACTTCACATTCGCGACTTGTGGAGACGAGTAGTGGGACTTGACACTAAGTGACTTGGGCAAACTTGCCTTTACATGTGTACTGTGGTGAGACGATAAAGTTAGCAGTGTTCGCAGAAATGCCACTTCACACAAATAATCGTAGCGAAAGCAAGAAATACCTCAAAACTTGTTCGTGAAATCGAAGCGGCACGTCTTGTAGCAGCTGGTTCGAGCGGCCATATTGCTCACTTGCACTGCACCGGAAATCAGCCTCGACCCCATGTGGAAATTGCCAAACAGGCAGCGACGGGATAGGACACAGCGACAACGACTTTGTCGTTGTCTATCCCACCGACACGAGAGGATGACATGTATTAAGATATTAGGCATTATAAGGCTGTCAAGGAGTTTCAACGCTGGCGGTCTGGCTGCAGGCGGTCTGTACAGCTGAGTTGCACACGGCTCGAATGAAAAACAACCCGTTGGGTTGGGCCGCCAGCGGCATTTTTTCTTTCTTTACTCGCAATTAATTAATTCTCGTAATTAATTAATTTATCTATTACTATACTCTGGCCGAGACAAATAAGCAGCTATAAATAGTAAACTCGACAGAATATCGATGTGTTCACGTCTATCCCTTTTTTTGTTGACCATAACTCCACACGGCCACAAAAAAGAGGCAGTTACTCGCGAGTGTTTGTTACACCGGACAAAGTTTAAGAAGATCTCGAAGACAAAGTTTCGGAAGCGGCCCCGAAAAGGCTGAGGAGCAGCAGCAAAAAAAAAGCGTCAAAGCAAATGGAAGCCGAAAACCGTCACATCATCATTGAGCAGAGAATGCAAGAAGCATAGCGCAGCAGCCGAGGAAATGGCAACCGTGCCAAAGTACTGCGCTACAGTATCTCTCTGGGCCTAGCAAGAACAAGCAAGATCTTTAGCCAGCAATACTTGCCACACTTTGAGTGGCGGGAATCGGCAGAAAGTCAAAGAGCAGAGATCGAGGCAGACAGGCTAATAAATTAGGACAGGACTGACTGAACTTTTCCTGACAAATCATCGGTGTAAGTAAGCTCAATAAGCCGCTCAGCGGTGAAAACTATTTCGAGTAATTTTGGCAAGACGGATGTGTGGCAAGAATAAGTTGGCACTTTCGATCCAAACTTTGCAAGTATCGCTCAAACGATGGCCGATTTGGAAGAATTCTCGAACAATCTCTCATATATATATATATATGTGTGTGTGTGTGTGTGTGTGTGTGTTTGTGTATCGGAGAGAGAGAGAGAGAGAGAGAGAGAGAGTGAAACATCAACAACCTGAGCAATCACTTGACTAATGTTGTTCACCAGCAAAGACAAAAGAGGGATATATGTAGTGCTTGCAGAAAGCGAATCATTTCACAGCGACTAAGTATATGCAAACTATGGTACCCATACTATCTGAGGAAACCTAGAAACATCTACCGATTGTGGTTGCAGAATGCGACTCAACACAAGCAGCAGACATTGATGACGTTGTAGATGCAAGAAAAGTGCAATTTTATCGACAAAGTGACACATTGTCAGCTAAAATGTCAACATCAGAGTATTGGGACTGTTCAGCCTTGTAAAGCAAATGCAATGCAACATCTTGTACACTCGTTTATAGTCTGACTGGCAAACATGCACAGTCACGGTGCTTTTTGTGTGCAGGCGAGCAGCATCCTACGAGTTTGGAAGAGAGAGAGAGAGAGAGAGCAAAGCCATTTGAGCCTAACGGAGCCGTGACGGATGCAGCAGGGAATTCAGTGACATTGTGGCACATTGACATTCAGTGACATTGTGGCACACTGACAGTGCCATTGTGGCACATTGCCAGCAAAGCATGGACGCAATTCGATGTCCGTCGAGTGACATGCAGAGCAGCAGCGCATACACCAGCAGCAGTGCACGGACATACACCAGCAGCAGTGCATGGACATACACCAGCAGCAGTGTCCAGTCAAACCTTAAATGGAAGGCGGCTGGAAAAAAGCATCGGGGGGGGGCGCGGGCCCGGCGGCTGAAATGTGTGAGAACGAAGCCTGCAAAGTAGGGAGAGAGAGAGAGAGAGAGAGAGAGAGAGAGAGAGAGAGAGAGAGAGAGAGAGAGAGAGAGAGAGAGAGAGAGAGAGAGTACCCAACGGCATTTTGTATGCTGCCGCTGCCCAGTGTGCACGACATCAGAGGCCAGGCTTCAGTAGAAGCCTGGCCACGTCACGAAGTCACGATGGACCGTACTTTGACTGCAGCAGGTCAAATGAATCGACGATTGCCGACCTGTAGGGGAAAAAGAAAAGATGCTTACACAGCTGCTCAAAATAAGTGCAAATAAGCATTCAACTTAATGAAATGCCTTACAGAAATTCGATTCTGGAGGTCGGCCAATTTACATTAACTAAGCGACGATAAAACCAAGCTCCTATTCAAAGGACACCACAGGCAAGCAGCTGACCTAAGAGACTTGGGTCTTCTAACTAGTGATACTGTAGTGCGACCATCACCACGTGCTCGAAATTCAGCTGTTCTCCTTGTTAACCGCTTCCAGTTCGACAGCCTCATTAAGAAGAAGATCATTTAATCATATTTATAATAATTATAATTTATATCATTTAATAATAATAATAATTTAGATCATTTAATTAAATTTACTTCTTCTGCAGTTCTAGTTATCACATTCTAAGATCCTAAAGTCTAAGATTTGGGATCGTCTACCTATTATGGTGGCTTGCTAACAATCTAACCAGCGCCCTGGTTCTGTCCAGGCTGGGCAAAGCAATTCCATCGTGGAAACAAAAAATAATTAAGCATATACAGCATCGTAATTAAGCATAATAGCTAGGCTGATAATATTGATAACACACTTTAAAAGCACCCTCAAAGACCTTAATCTCTTTCCAGGCACTTTACATTTGCTGCAAATGAAACACGATCGGTTGGTTTAGTGGTAGCATGCTCAATAAACAACAAGAATAACATGGTTAGGGGTGACATGCACAGGGTCTGAATGCAAGCTTGCTAAGTAGCAGCATGCACGGTGTCAGCACTCATAAGTATATAAAGGACAAATCACAGGGACCCGCTAAATTCTGTGACAAATAGGTGGGTTTTTAGATTTTTTTTAAATGTGGGCGAGTCAGGACACATGTCGTGACACAAGTCGGGAGTGAGTTCCGGGCTTTAGGAGCATACGAACTAAAGGCACCGTCCCCAAAGGATTTGAGATTCTTACGAGGTATGGGTAAACAGTTACATTCCAAAAAGCAGGTGGTTTAGATGCTTAGCCTGGCAGGGGAGTAGATCTTACATGTAGGTTGGAGCCAAAGAATAGAGGGACTTAAAAGTGAGTGACAAAACCTTAAACTCGATGCGTTGTTTGACTGGTGGCCAGTGCAGGTCGGCGAGAAGTGGTGTGATGTGGCAACCGCCGCTCACGACACAAAAGCCTAGCTAGTCAACAAATCCCAGAGGTTCAGCCTCAGTCACGTGTCTCATTTGCTGAAAGAGCTTGAATGGCTCCCAGTTGATCAACAGATATAGAGCAAAATTCTTACACTGACAAAGATGTACCCGCCACGGCTCGGCTCATTCGTACCTGAACTGAACTGCTGCACCAGTTTCGGCCTCCCTGTGTCATCAGGTGGACCTCCGTGGACAATAAATTAGCTCCTCTCCTTTGCTCTGCAGTTCCTTGACTTCGGAACTCACTTCCAGAATTCTTAAGCAACTACATCTATTCTCCTTCTGCCGACTGTGGCACATCCTGTTCAGCCATGCTTAGCGGCTACTTCCATGCTGCTCACTACCTCGTGACTCAGTCCCTCGTGACTCAGCTTTACTATTGGCTAGCGACCACGCATTGACAGCTGCATAGGCTTGTAGAGTGCATAGCTTCAGTTAAGCTGTACAAAACTCTTCTCTTAGTGCTTAGTCCTCGCGTGTTCTGCGAAGAGTTACAGCCAGGGGACAAATTACATTGGATTAAATCTATGGCAGGATTAGTTTTCTGTTAACGACTGCAACCCAACTGAGGAAACATGGAGACTGAGGGCGGTGACATTCAAACACCTCGAAATCTCGCTCAATCGGCCCAGTCAATCAATCGGCTCAATTGGCAGCACAATACTTCGCGACCGACTACCTCGAAGGACAATCCAAATGGAGATTAACAGCCTCTATTGTATAGCGACAAAAGAGCCTTTACGGCTATCACTTGCAGCAACAATAGAGGGTAATACTATATAATAATTATACTATACTATATTATAATTGCAGCAACAATAGAGGATCGCCCATCCAAGGATTCGAACTCACGGCCTGAGGAACGAGGTCGTGAAAAGCAACGGCCTTACCCGGTGAGCCATCATGGCTATTCGCCCGACCGCGGCCGACATTCGCGACTTGGCAGCACCAGCGATAGAGCAACAGGAGATCGGCGCACAGAAAAAATGAAGCTCGCTGCATGACGCGCCGAGCGCTCGGCACCAAACGAGCTGAGCTGAGCGAATGCTGACTCAAACCTGAAATCGGCCTGGTGTAGGAGCACCGCCGGCACGTGACCACTGTCGACAAAGCGCACCTGACACCCAGGCCAGATCTCGTCGAGGCGCGTCACACCGTCGTGCGGCACGTAGGCGTCGCGACGTGCCGCCACGACGATTGCCAGCGATGGGTCGACGGGCACCGAGTAGTGGCCGAGGTGTGTGCACTCGTCCATCAGGCCACGCATGAACTCGACCACCTCGCCGCTCGGCGGCTGCCGCCGCTGTCGCAGCTGCAGCAGTATCGTCAGCATGCCGCCACTGCTGGACGGTGGTCGAGGCGGATGCTCGCGGGCAGAAGCGAGCGAGTCCGACGAAGACGAGCGGTCTGTGGCCAGCAGCAGCGACGGACTGAAGCCAGCAGCAGCAGCAGCAGCCGTGGGCCACTGGTGCTGTGCCGCTGCTGCCGAGCCTGCTGCGGAGGCAGGCGAAGGCGATCCACCTCCGCGACGCTGGCGCGCCCTGCCACCGTCGCGACCCACGCCGAATTGTTGTTGCACAGTCGGCGACGAGTCTGCCCGTAGCAGCAGGCGCTCAGCCTGCAATGCCAAGGATCTCGACAAGACGATCGCGATTGCCAACGATCGCGACAGTTGATTACAGAGCAAGCCTTCAAGGCATTGTCCCCATTCGCCAAGAGCGAGAGAACAAACATTGCGAGACCGATTGGCGCAGAAAGGCACAACTCGGCAAAACGTTGGCGCGCTGCCGAGCTCGACTGGAGCTGGCTCCCGTGCGCGCCAGCTCGCTCACCTTCTCGCGCTGTATCCAGCGATTCGCGCTCAGCATCTTCGCAACGTCGGCCGCGTACGACGGCTGCGCGCTGTACTGCTGCTGCAGCCTGCCCCATGCTACGGCCGCGCTGAGCACGCCCTGTCGAGCGAGCAGCAGCCCGATGCAGAGCAGCGGCAAACGCTCGCCACGGGCGCGCAGCAATGGCGGCGGAGCACCGCCTGGCTGATTTCAGCATTAGCGCTGAGCGTGCAGTGGCGGCGGCAGCTGATTGGCTTGCATGGCTGCTTACTCACCTGAGTCCACACGGACGAGGCTGTGCTCCAGGAGAGGCACGGGACGATAGCGATCGGCTCTGGCCAATTGGTGGCCGCCAGCGATGCCATCTAAACGGGAGCCGATGCCAGAGACTCACATCGCGAAGCGGAGACAGCAGCAGCACCGATCCCAAGGGCTGACGAAGGCAACGGCAGAGAGCTGCTATGGGTGCCACGTGACAGCAAGCGCTGCCACGTGACGGCAAGCACGCCGCGTGACGGTTAGCTCACAGGCTGCGGCTAGCCGCCTTCCCGAGCCGGTAGCAGGCAGCCCCGGTGCTGACGACCTGCTGTGGGCAGAGGTAAAATGAAGGCAGGCAGGAGCCACCGTAGGAGATGGTGACGGTCCGATCAGGCCGACGGCAGGCAGAGCAGAGCAAAGCCGGGAGGAGAGAGAGAGTGTGTGGCATTCGTTTTCTACAAAAGAGACGGCTTGGGATAGGGCGTTGCTGACCTGCACTGGGCAGACATAATAGAGTAGAGCAGACACAGACATTACAGAGTAGGGCAGACATAGACATAATAGAGTAGAGCAGACACAGACATTACAGAGTAGAGCAGACGTAGACATCACAGAGCAGAGCAGACACAGACATAATAGAGTAGAGCAGACACAGACGTCACAGAGCAGAGCAGACACAGATGTCACAGAATAGAGCAGACAGACACAGACATAATAGAGCAGAGCAGACAGACATAGACATCACAGAGTAGAGCAGACAGACATAGACATCACAGAGTAGAGCAGACACAGACATAATAGAGCAGAGCAGACACAGACATAATAGAGTAGAGCAGACACAGACATCACAGAGTAGAGCAGACACAGACATTACAGAGTAGAGCAGACATAGACATCACAGAGCAGAGCAGACACAGACATAATAGAGTAGAGCAGACACAGACGTCACAGAGTAGAGCAGACACAGATGTCACAGAGTAGAGCAGACACAGATGTCACAGAGTAGAGCAGACACAGATGTCACAGAGTAGAGCAGACAGACATAGACACCACAGAGTAGAGCAGACAGACATAGACATCACAGAGTAGAGCAGACAGACATAGACATCACAGAGTAGAGCAGACACAGACATAATAGAGCAGAGCAGACACAGATGTCACAGAGTAGAGCAGACACAGACGTCACAGAGCAGAGCAGACAGACATAGACATCACAGAGTAGAGCAGACACAGACATAATAGAGTAGAGCAGACACAGATGTCACAGAGCAGAGCAGACACAGACATAATAGAGTAGAGCAGACACAGACATAATAGAGTAGAGCAGACACAGATGTCACAGAGCAGAGCAGACACAGACATAATAGAGTAGAGCAGACACAGACGTCACAGAGTAGAGCAGACACAGGTGTCACAGAGCAGAGCAAGCTGCCACAGCAGTCGCTAGTGGTGGCAGCCTCTGCAACCTTCTTGGCAGCTGGCGTTTGGGCAAAGCTGAACTCTGCACACTGTTTCCATGTTAATGAACTCGAGATTTCAATAAAGCCATCTATCGCTTAGCATCTTGCAAGGCTCGTCATCTGCAGCCACACAGTCAACAGAGCTCGTCGCTGGCTGCCCGTAGGTCGAGGCGGATACGTGTCTGATACATAGCCAGTGTCGGATCCGGCAGCAAAGTCGGCCGCACTTACGTAGCCACCCATGGAGACGCCAGTTATGCCGAGTGGCCCGAGGCCCTGGCGCCGGCACCAGTGAAGCAGCACGGCTGACTCGAGCACCAGCGCTGCGCCCATGATGAAGAGATCGGCGACGTTCTGCAAGCTCGAGCGTCTGGAACGCAAAGAGGCGCAGGCGACTTGCATGGAGTTTTCTTCATAGATCTCCAGGCGACAGCAAACGACGTCGTCTTAAGCAACGAGTGGCAATAGCCTAGCGCAGACAACTTGCACTAGGCGAGGCACGCGAGCGAGCCAGCGGTGGCCAGATCGTCAGCACACCGGAGCAGAACATTATCCTGCCAATCGGCTGGACAATTTGGGTACTGAGCCGAAAGACGACAGTGCACAGAAGCAGGACTTGGCACTTCACGTGCACGTCCTGCAGTGGGCGGCCCTTTGTTGCCGAAGTGCAAAAGTGCCAAAGTGAATTGCAGCAAAGACTCTCCTGCCGCTACATAAATGAAGCTGCTAAATCGGCTGTGACCTTGACTTCAATTTTTACGAAACTATTTTGAGCTGGATGGCAGTACTAACGTAAGGAATAGTAAATGGACGACACAAGAGCCTCGATAGCCAATCAGCAAGGAGAGCAGTGGCCCACACATCTTGATGCGCAGACAGAACAGCAGGCCTGTCGAGTCAAATCAGCGGAATCAGAGACAATCGATCGGAGACGATCGATCGGTGAAAAGAAACAGTTGGTAAGACACGTGTCGGAGGGGGTGAGTGGGTGAGGCTTCGCCACAACACAAAGTGCGAGCTAGCTACGTCCATCCAAATCGGCTGCTTGCGCAGGCCTGCCCAGCACTGGCTGATTACGCAATCACTATGCAGTGGCTGATTACGCACAGCTGCTGCCGCGGTTTTCGCACTCCGTAGTAGGGGTTTTCCAGCAAGATGGACCCGATCTCCGCTTCAGCAATCAACGGCCTGGCCATGAACGTCCTCCGTCTCCAGAAGCCCTGCAGTTCAGCCAGCAGACGGAGATGACAGCTAGCCGGCTCCTCTCGCAGGCCGGCCGGCCACGCAAAGAGGTCAGCCTCGGGGTATGACACAGCCGCTCGCGCATTCTTCTTCTCTGCACAGCAGCAGCCATTGCGCAGGTAGCGTGGGCACTCACGTGATCACCGGTGCCAGCCAGCTGGAGGCAGACGGCTTTGCGCCGACGGTCGGTCCATTGCAGAGGGAGCACCGCCTGAAACCTGAGGGGCGGTCGGTGCGCTGCCGCCGTGCTGCTGCTGGCAAGCAAGCGAGCCGTTGCACAGAGCAAGCCTCCTCTCTCCAAGAGAGAGGAGGCACCAGGCCTCCTCTCCTTCTCCTCCTCTGCCTTCCCACTAGCACGAGCATGCTGTCTCACCTGGCCGTCTGCACCTCCGCAGGCATCAGGCCGGGCATGAGGTGCACAAAGGGCGACACGAAGGAGCCATCGAGGACGCGGCAGCCGGCGGACAGCGACTCCTGCGCGACACAGAAAGAGAGCGACTGCGACCCGCAGCTGCTGGCATCTTACAAGCTAGGCAGCAATCGAGGCAATCCGCAGCTACCCATCCCCCATACTGCTTTCAGTTAGTGTGCTAGTCCTCCATTTTCTATGCTTCGCATGCTTCTCGTCCAAGCAATTTCTCTTGCCCCTACTGAATTCAAGTATCTGCCTTTTTTTTTACAACCAAGGCAGAAAAGTCGATTACGGGTTCAAAATGCAACGCACTCGGTATAAAGCGAAGCGAGAAGAGATGCATAGCAATTCACACTCCTGCAGCAAACAGAAAGCAAAGGTGCCTACACGGCCCTGCACACGAGCCCTGCCAACGTGCGTCGCCTACGATCAGGGTAGCTGCTGTTCACGCTAGCATGCATCGTGCAGCTGCCGAGGCCCTCGATGATCCCGTGAGCAGCTGATCTGATCCCTCGAGCCTCCCCGCTAAGCACTGTTGCTTAGCTGTCTAGCTGCGCTTGCAACGCACCAGTGGTGCCGAGTGAACCGTCTCAGCTTGCCGAGGCTGTCCTGTCAGAGTACTAAAACCTTGAAACATTTTAGGCATGCAAAACAAATTGAGCAGCCAAGTCTGGGATGCAACCAGGACGGTCGACGTCAAAAAAATTAATCGTGCCCATGAACAAATACCAAAGTAATGTATGTAATGTATCGCCATCAGTAACTCCACAAAGTCATAAAGACCATGTGGGTGTTACGCAGGAGAGTTTTGTATAGCCCACTCACAGCCTAAGCGGCTTTCGGTACGAAATCGGTACCCAACAGACTTCGTCTCACGCAACAAAGAGAAAGTGGGAAGCATAGCAGAGTTAGGAGAGCAGTTGAGGTAGTGAGTAGCATAGAAGTAGCAGCTCAGGACCGCTGAAAAAGATGTGCCATATTCGGCAGTAGGAGAGTAGTTGTCGTTGCGTAAGAATTGTGGAAGCGAGTTCCGCAGTCTAGGACCGGCAGAGCTCAAGCTTCTGTTGCCAACGGTCTTTAAGCAGAGGAATGGGACAGCTAATTTATTGTCCACGCAGGACCTCAGGGCACGAACAGGCTGAAACTGACGCAGCAGTTCAGCTAGGTACGAAGGAGCCAAGCCGTGGCGGGCCTTGTGGGTCAGCGTGAGAACTTTGCTCTGTATCCTTTGCTCAACCGGCAACCATCCTAGCTCTTTCAGCAGAGGTGACACGTGCTCAAACCGCTGGGACTTGAAGACCAGCCTTGCAGCCATATTCATAGTCCGCTGTAGTGGCATAATAGCTTTCTTTGGCAGCCCAGCCAAAAGGGAATTACAATAATCAAGCCGAGACAGAACTAAAGAGCTAATTATATTTTTTACAAGCCACTGTGGGAGACAGCTTCTAATCTTGGATAGGGATCGGATGTGATGGCTAGCTGTAGAGGCAGTCTTCTGAATGAAGCTTTTGAAATTGAGGCAGCTGTCGAACACGACACCTAGATTAAGAGGATGTGGTGAAGGTCGCACAATAGCATCACCTATTAGAACACCAAAGCCTTTTAATCCAGCCACACGCTTAGGGTGTCCTATGAGCAGCAGTTCGGTTTTATCGTCATTTAATTTCAGGAAGTTTGCCGACATCCAGGATCGAATATCGGCAAGGCAAGCATTCAGTTTCTCAGTTGCTGCAGCAGATTCCGACGGTTTAAATGACAAATAAGAACTGAGTACCGTCAGCATAGAAGTGATATCCTATTCCATGGGCCTTAATCACTTTTCCCAGAGGTTGTGTATAAATGGAGAACAGCAAGGGACCGAGTACAGAACCTCGAGGGACTCCACAGGTGACCCTTCTCATGTCTGAGACCTGACCCCCACACGACACGGATTGAACACGATCAGACAAGTTTGATTTAAACCACGCCAGTGCTTCGTCTGCCAGACCGATCGTTGTTCTCAATCGTTCAAGCAGAACTTCGTGATCAATGGTGTCGAAGGCAGCAGACAGATCTAGCAGAGCTAGGGCAGTGACATTCCTGTCGTCGTTGCCACGTAGAATGTCATTGTTAACACGTCGGAGAGCAGTTTCAGTAGAGTGCTGCCTCTTGAACCCTGATTGAAATGTTTCTGACATTCCATTATTTTCAATATGTTCAACTAGCTGCTTAGCAACAAGGCATGAAAGCATGCAGAGAGCTCATGCAACAAGGTTAATAAATAAAATAAATAAATCTTAAAAATCTTAAAAATAAAAAAATGCTAGCTGATTAAACAGCCTCTTTTGTATAGCGACAGAAGAGCCTTTATGGCTATCACCACCGCTTGCAGTGGCGATAAAGGATCGCCCACCGCAGGAATCGAACCCACGACCTCGGGACTGAGGCCGTGAAAGCAACCGCCTTACCTAGTGTGCCATCACGGCTCGGCCGCTTAGTCAAGCTATGTAACATTGGTTCTTGCAGAAAGCAGGAATTCCCCAGTCTCAGCACTGGCGATCCATGGCTAACTAATTAGATGTTAATAATAATAATAATAATAATAATTCACTTGATAAAGCGCCCTCAGAGAACTTAATCTCTCTTTAGGCGCTTTACATTTGCTGTAAAGTTATGTTGATTATAACACGCACACACAAACACATATATTAAAATAGTTTATATATGTATACTATAACAGTTAATATATATATATATATATATATATATATATATATATATATATATATATGTGCTACATTATAACTAATAGTATATATAATATCATAGTAATATTATAACTATAGTGAATTATAACAGGTGGAAGAATGGACGCTGGCGATGTGCAAGCATACTGATCGTGTTGATTGCTTACCTTATGAATGGTGACAGGATAGTCACGTGCCACGAGCTTGCTGCATATCTCGCGGTTGGAAACAAGTTTCCTGAATTCGATGATCCTAACCGTAAGAAGGCATCGTCGACAGAATAATACACACAGTCGACCAGCAACTTGCTAACGGCACGCTAGCTCATCGAGGGTGCGAGCAAAACAACCACGGCTGCTCCATCGCAGCAGGCCAGCGTGGGCGACATGGCGGCACAGGAGAGTGCTCGAACGGGGGGGGGGGGGGGGGGGGAGGGAAGAGAGGATTGCGTCTTTTTCCCCTGTCGCTTGCACAAGCAAGCCCACGAACCTCTTCAGGTCATCGGGTTGGCCCCATCCTTTCGTATAAAACTTGGTCACCAGGAGGCTCCGGTAGAGCTGATCCAAACGGCTAGCCGCCATGCCACCGCCACCTCTGCCTCTGCAGCTGCAGGGGGCGGTGGCAGCAGAAGTGTACCACTCGGTTTCGGCAGCGTTTCGAAGCAGCAGGAAGAGCTCACGCCTTGCCAGCGAATAAAAGAACGGACGACGAGAGGTTATGTTCAAGCAGCTTCAGCAAAGCCTCGCTGGTACACGAGCGTGCGCAACGTTGAGAGGGTAGCTACCGACTGGCGCAGTGCTGCAAAACGTTTGATTAAGCAAGTCATCCAAGCCGCAGTTGCCACCGGTAGGACGGGGAGGGACGGGAGAGGGGGCACGAACAGCAGCTTTGGCAGCCAAAGGCCTGCTCCAAAGACGCCTCAAGCCGGCCGAGTGTCATCGGGACTGAGGGTTGCGGTCCAAGACAGATTTAAGACTGAACAACTTGCCCTGGTTTGGCTCAGGGGTTAAGGTGCTTGCCTCTGACGACCGAGGTCAAAGGTGATCGCTTTTAACGACCGATTTTGTGGGCTCGAGTCCTGTGGCATTCATAAAACGCCAGAATAGAGATTCGGTCCCATTAGGGCGAAACACACATTAATTATATAGAACTGACGACCCTTGGTGGCAGCAGCTATAAAAAGGAATGCATTTTAACGACTGTAACATAGTGAAAATAGAGAGGCACAATCGTACCTATTAGTAAGGTCACTTCGAGTTGTTAAAGCTGCAGTCACAAACAGCCCGAGTGTGCAGGCGCTTGCTAGCAAAGGCCGTGGGCGAGCGAGTCAGTTTTTTTCTAAGGCCACTCAAGAGTAGAGCAAGAACGCAGCTATAAGGATGGCAGAAAGACAACGGGAAAAACAACCACTTAAAGTTCCAATGAGAAGAAAGACCGAAGATGCAACACAGATGCTACAGGGATCAATCATGTCATGAGGTTTAACAGCTACCCCCTGCGCAATAAAAAAGGCAGCAACAGCATTGATGTCAACGGGCAACGGTCATATGGCGAGCCTCAAAAGTAAGTGTAAAACGTGTAAAATGTATTTGACGTGTAAACCTTATACACCTTGGAGCTCTATACTTGGTCCAATTCGTTTCACATATTGTAACCTCCCTCTTACCGATGTAATTGCCTAGAGCCATCTAGGCTTCCACTTCTAGAAAGACAAACAGCTACACGTGTGCTTTCATCTCTCCCTGCCTTCCAGCGTGTAAAACTCTCTCCACTGTCTATTGCTCCGTGTATTGCTGCCATTCACACTTGGATGGCAGCGAAGAACTTTGCCAATTGACTGCAAGGTTGTGTCACTCACTTTCAGGTCCCTTCATTCTCTTACTCCAGTCTGCCTTTCCGATCTACTTTCCAATCAGGCGTACTGTATCGTTTCACTAGCTCTTCCGAGACGAATCCTTGAGGTGCGCCTCGGACTAAATTGGAGACCTTGCCTTTCGTTGGTAGGCTCCCAAAGCCTGGAACTCACTACCGTCAGAATTCACATCCCCAGACTGGACACGACATTTAAAAAGTAGCTAAAGCGGTACACGTCGGTTCCTCACAAAGCGTTTGGTGCGCTCGTTTCAATGATTCTTTGTGGGCTTATGCATGCTGAAACTGTGCATGGTATCACTAGCCATACTGACATGCTTCCTTTACAGCATCTGTAAAGTGTCTAAAAAAGAGAGAGAGAGAGAGAGAGAGAGAGAGAGAGATTAAGAGAAAATATAGTCCTCTGAGTGGATTATACGAGTATTGCATGATTACTTCCATTAATTACAACTGAAGCGCCGCTCGGCGAGGCCGAACGCGATTCGAGGACGAACACGAGACGAGAAGAAAGAGCTACCTTAAGCCATCGCTGTTCAAGGTCTAATGGTCGCACTGACCGTCTCGCAAAAGGGCCAGTGAATAATAGGGCCCTTTTAACGGCGACGCACGGCGGCCGGCACGTCGGTTGGCTCTTGGGCGGGCGCGGTCGAAGCCGCAACAGAAGCCTGGCCACAACCCAAGAGCAGGGGGGGACCGTAACGGAAGTTCCGCACAAGTACCGCCGTAATTTTGTCCTAGCTATGGATGTCGTGTACATGCCACTGCTTATTGTAGCAGATAAATGAAAATAGGACCAGTTATAAGTCTTTTTTCAACGAAAGGTTAATGTCAGTGTTGGGAATGCTGAGCTCGGCCAAAAATTTGGAAGGTAAAGCCTGAGACGCCCAGGAAGCTCCGCCCCTGGAATCAGTGTGCTGCATTAGCTAAGCTATTTTCTTCTGCTTCCAGCAATTTATGTGCCCAAATATGGATTTGGAACTTGATTCGAACTAAAGCACGACATTTCTTTACAAGTTCGCATTGCTCAAGCGAAACGACAGAACACGCAGTTTCCTTGACTCCTGGCTCTTCTCCTTTTACTTTGCGTCCCGCGATGGCCGCGCTGTACTTCCCTAGTGCATTTATTTGTACTTCCTTAGTGCATTTCTTTGTACTTCCTTAGTCTTACTCTTCCGCAGCTTCGAAACCTGAAACTGCGGGACTTTGTTTATTGGTGTGAGTTAAATTTGTCGGCATTCTACTACTTTCTGTACTAACACTTGCAGTCATTTCTGAACATTCGGAACCGATCGAAGTACTGTTAGCGTTTCTGAATAGTAGCCATGGGGAACCGAAGAATTAAAGTCTCAGGCTTAGACCTCGTAGGAGGTCAGGCCATCCAGTAGCATCCAGGCTCGGCCACTGAATGGCCTGCGCAGAGGAGGGAGCACTTGCCCCCTCCTTCCTCCCGTGCAGTCGGCAGCGATTTGGGCCGCCCTCTATTCATACGCTCAGCGACCGTCACCAACGACGAAATTAGGTCTTAAAACCACTGAGTGAGCACCAGCCGAGCTCGTGTCAAGTAAGCACTAGGATTTTTTTGGCCTGTCTGGTTAATTTGCAGATCTAGATAAAAAATCCTGCATTCACCACCGAGGCTCTCTGAACTGTTTGTCTGGATCGGATGCTTTCTTGATAGGCACAGTCACTGGATGCAATTCCAGAAGAGAGCTCATTTAAGAATATCCAGGCATTTTTTAAAGGCAGTAGTAGCCGTACTGGTCCGCCGAGCGAGCCAGGAATAAGCTAGCACAGAAGCGCCGAATGGCACCTACGATTGGGAGCCTCCGACTAGGGCTACTGAGTACGCCCCGATCGAGGTCTGGCCGAGGTCGTGGGTTCGAACCCCGTGGCATATGTGAATCACCTGAATGTATGTATTAAGTTCTCTTCTGGCGCTATTAAAATGAATTATATGTGTGTGTGTGTGTGTGTGTGTGTGTGTGTGTGTGTGTGTGTGTGTGTGTGTGTGTGTGTATGAGTGATCGCATCAACTAGGGTGAGGTAGCTACTAGGTATCCAAGGGGTAACCTACTAGGCATCTCATACCGTTGCAGTGATATTCTCATAATAATAATAATGATAATAATGCACTTGATAAGAACTCAATCTCTTTCTAGGCGCTTTCCATTTGCTGCAAAGGGAAACGAAATTGAATAGTGAGTAATATCACGCTTGATAAACACCGTGAGTAATATGGTTAGGGGTGACATGCACAGGGTCAGCATGCAAATGTGGTTAGTGGCAGCATGCACAGTGTCAGCACGCAGAAGCATATGAAAGACGAATCACAGGGACCCACTAATTGCTGTCCTAAATAGGTGTTGTTTAAGTTCTTTTTAAATGTGGTCAAGTCAGGGGATGCTCTGACGCAAGTCGGGAGGGAGTTCCAGGCTTTCGGAGCATACGAACTAAATGCACGGTCTCCAAAGGACTTGAGGTTTGTACAAGGTGTTTGTAGACTGTTGGATTTCGAAAAGCGGGTGGTACGATGCTTGGCCTGGTGGGGGAGTAGATCTGAGAGATAGGCTGGAGCGAAAGAATGAATGACCTAAAACTGAGCGACAAAACCTTGAAGTCAATCTGTTGCTTGACTGGTAGCCAGTGCAGGTCGGCGAGAAGTGGTGTGATGTGGCAACTGCGACGCTCACGACAGACAAGCCTAGCTGCTGAGTTTTGCAAGCATCCACGCATGACAGCACATTTATTAGTTGAGCTTTTAAGGCGAAACTCCGTCTGGTCGACCGTCAAAAAAAAGAATCACGATCGCCCTCTTGTGGGCAGCTTCCGAATTGCAGGCTGGGCTGTGAGGGATTATGCTTAGAATTTAAATAAGCAAACAAAAAAGTGCACCGCAGTGTTTTCGGCTAGCTCTCTTCTTCCGGAAATGATAAATCTCGTAAGCTCTTTAAGGCCTTCCTAGTCTTCCTATTCTTCACTATAATTACTAAATCGTCACAGTGCAATCTATTCGTTGCGAATTTCGGCAGAAATCCTACCAAGTGGCTGGGAGGTGAGCATAAGAGAGCCACTAGTTAATTTGCTGCCTAAGGGTACTTAAACAACGACATATACTCTCCTGCTGCCCGATTTCGGCGGCAGCACATCCTTACCAGCCGTCCTACGAGCTGCCAGCTCCATGCTGCTCACTTTTTAGACTGCCCCGTCTCGAGTCAGCTATGCTTCACACTTTCCCTTTGTTGGGTGAGTTGGTCACCGAAAGCAGCCTTTTGGCTTATCGTTCGCTATAGAAAACTCCCGTGTAACAGCAGTTTAGTCTTTGTGGAGTTACAGACGTAGTCTTTGTGGAGATCCGTTACGTTAGGTAACGTCGGCACAATTCACGTCTGTTAGATGGTTTTCAAGGACAGCCAAAAGAATCTTGCCTACACTGGATTCGTCTGGTTTGAGCTCTTCCCGGCAGGTCTTTAACGTAGCTGTGAAAGTAGTTTATCAGAGGGAAACCCTGATAAACACTAAGCACTTACCATGCCACGTGACAGACACGTGACACAGAGCCAGTAGTAGTGGCAACGTTGGATTTTCAATAGGTAGACGATGGCAAACTTCTTCTAGCCACGTCTGACAGTTCGGAAAGGTGGCAAACTGGCCGTCCGGTCAACTGCGGAAATTCAAACGCCTCGATCTGTTCAAAGGAAATTTGAATCCACAGAGAGTGCATCTCCAAAAAACTGAAGGTCATCAGCGGCAGCCGATCAGGCCGAGTTCTTAACTGATCAACATGGATGAACATGGACGTTCGTAAGTAAGCTTGTGATAGTGGATATCCGGTGGATAGAGCAGAGGAAAGCTTCCTCCACTAAACTTATACATTTTAATGCCTGCGATTATTCAGCAGATATCCAGGAGACATCCACGTCTCTTGCATGTATGTGGATAACTAGGCTCGTAGTTATCCACATACAGATATAGATAGATTGTAAACTATAAATTAAATAAACTATAATATTTAAATAATATATATAATATTATATATATATATATATATATATATAATATGATATTTAATTTATAATATTAAACAATATTCTAAACTCTATTATTAGATCGATATATATATAGATTCAATATTTAGAAGTTATCAGAGTTTCGGCACTTTTACTTCCGGTACTTTCTTGACCTTTGCACTCGACCATCCTTAGAAGTTTCAGCTGGCTAACCTCCCTCGATTCGGTAACCACAGCCATGCCTGCAATTGCTCACCAGCAATGGTGGCAGCAGCAGCAGCAGCTGCGACAGAGTGAAGGTCGCTGGACAGTCCACATAGACTATCTCGTTATTAATGCCAGCAAACCAAACGGAAGCGGGTCACACTTGCAAGCAGCCGAGCAGCAGTTGCACCCTGCACGACTGACTCCAAAGCAGCAGCCGAGGCTGCAGCTGAACGCCTACATGTTTGCAACGCACATAACGCTATGGCAGAGCGCTCGCTGAGCGGCCAAGTGGGCGTGTCGCCCGCACTCGCGGCTGCAGCCGCGAGCAGCACACTCGTTTGACACGCCCCCTTTTTTTTATAGAGCAGGCCCTCGAGCTCTGGTCGACCTGCAGCGCTAGCACTTAGCACCGTATACGCAGAGCCGAGCGCACAGCCCGGCAACGCCTAGCGCTGACTAGAACGTTGTCTAGGCAACGCCTAGCGCTGACTAGAACGCCTCGAGCTTGCTTTTTTTCGCCAGCTTCGGCGCACACTCGGTCAACATCCCAAAACAAAAAAAAAACTCGATGAGATGCGGCCGATGCACCGATCGCTTATCGCCGAGGAAATCGTCGCTGATGATGTGCCTGCAGACCAGCAGCAGCAGCAGCAGACGATGCCGAAACGCGTCGTCGTCTGCTGCTGCCGCCACTGCCTTAGCCCGAATCGGCCAAAACTCAGCAGTGGTCGTCGTCGTCTTACGAGGCAGCCGCATGGAATGACAGGAAGCAACGGGCTCGAGCGAGCAGCCAGACCAGCGGTCACGTGCAACACACGGGCTGGTACTGCTTCCTCAGCGCAGGGTCGCCGTCCCGACGGGCAAACGTCAGCCAATCGTCTGGCGATCGGAACCGGTGAGCGATGCATCGGCCGCCGCGCCAGCCAGCCAGCCAGCAAGCGCTGGATCGCGCGGCCGAAGGAGACTCTCCTTCGAAGGAGGAGACTTTCCGGCTGCCGCCGTCAGTCAGCTCCTCGGCAAAGGAGCGTCCGCGCTCGTGGCTGGCCGCGCCGAGATTGCTGCCGCTCGACAGCGCCAAGAGCCGATCAATCTGGAGGCACATCGCCGGCGACCGTTGCCGTGACGACCGGCAGCAGCAGCAGCAGCAGACGACCGAATCAATCCTGGCAGGACGACGAGCCTGAAGCTAAGCGAACAACGAGAGAAGAGCGGACGTGAGTAGGAGATGTGACATGTGAAAGGACAAGCAAGGACGCCGAGCGATCAGTCGTCACGAGCACATGGCGAATTAAATGACAAGAGAGCAAGCAACAGCCCGAGACACAAGAAAAATGTGCCCAACGATTAGCACATCGATGGCCCTCGTGGAAATGTGGAAATGTGAACGTGCTTCTGCTTCCGCCGGCAGAAGTCTCTCGCCTCTCGGTCTCACTCTCTATTTTGTTGCATCTCTTTTGTTCTCCCTCTCTCTCTCTCTCTCTCTCTCCCTCCGTCTCTCTCTCTCTCTCTCTCTCTCTCTCCGTCTCTCTCTCTCTCTCTCTCTCTCTCCCTCCCTCCCTCCGTCTCTCTTTCTCTTTCTCTCTCTCTCTCTCCCTCTCACTAACTCTATCTGCATGCTGTTCTTGCACTCAGGCAGTCCATACCCACGTGCGCGAACGCAGATTAGCTAGCACACACGTGCACGCACAGTCACGCAAAGGGCATGGCCAGCCTGACATGGCAGCGCGGCGGCCGAACATCGACCTTTAGAGATTCAGGACAAGCTGAAAGACTTTCTTCCAGATTCTGCTCACAGAGAGTTCTTTGGTCAGAAAAGTTCTGAGGAACTTGTTATTTTAACTCTCACTGTCATTTAAAATGTTCGCTTTTTAGCTCCCAGCAGCTCCCGACATTGGCTATGAGGCTTCGACGGGTGAGGCTGGCTGCTTACATATGCTGCAGCCTGACTCCTCCTGAGTTATGGGCTTGGGGCCTGCATAGGGAAGCAGGCAAGCCTGTGGCAGCCAGGCTTTTACTTCGGTGCCCGGGATTCGTGATTCCACGAGCATCTCCCTGCTGCTGCCATCTTGGAATGGCGCCATTGCCGAGCTGAGACACTCGACGACGTCGCCTTCCCCCAGCAGCAGCTCTTCACCAGTGCGGCTGACGTGCCGGTCGCCTGACGCCTGGGTGAAGGTCATCAGGCATGGATACTGGATCTTCTGCAACGATTGAAGTGCGCTGGCTAAAATCCAGGCTAAAACGCCGCGACGAGTGCGGGCACGTGCGAATTCTAGTGAAGCTCGCGAATGATAGTCACTCGCTAAGAACCATGGCCAGACGTCTCATCGACTGAGGGCAGCCGTGAAGAGTTGAACGAAATCTTGACTACAGCATGCCGCTAGCGCCAGGGCAAACAACTGCACCCAACACAGCCGACCACCACGTGCCCCCCCAGCCCCATATCAACGACTGGAAAACATCACTTCTGGCCGAAGCGGCGCGCCGGCTTCCTTTAGCGGTACGCACCCCACTGCCAGCGACGTCGGCGCTGTGCTCATCGGCCGGCGGCAGCGGATCGCAGTCGCTGTGCGTCTCCTCACCGCTCGACCAGCCCTCGTCTGTTTCGGCGCCGGTGCAATTCGACGAGCTGCCGCGCGAAACGGGCATCGAGCAGAGCTCTCTCTCGCCACCGAGCGACCGACGGCAAAAGGTCAAGCATCGCCACGAGCGACCACTCTTCTGTCCTGCAGCTCGCTACGGCCGGCCGCTCAAGCTCGCCGCTCTCGCACGCGCTCGAGATCGCGTCGGACACGCACCTGTGCTTCCTTCGAGTGCCGACCGCCGAGCAGCCGGCAGCAGAAGAACAGCTTCTGGCCGCCTCAGCCGAAGGCGACGGAGGCAGCAAGCCGAGCTCGGCCGACGAGAGCTCCCGCCTGCCGATCGGCGTCGGTGCGGCGGCAGCAGCAGAAGCAGACGACGACGACCCTTCGTCGACGAGCAGCAGCAGGGCGCGGCGAAGCTCGCGCAGCCAATCGTCTCGAGTCGACGCGGACGGCACCTGCAGGATGCACGAGGCAGCGGCCGAGCCGCCGCCTCCGCTGCTGCTGCTTCCTCCACGCAGCCGCAGCTCAAGCCGGCGGGGCTCGCGCACGTCCTCGGCCACCGAGTCCACCGACGTCATCTGCAGCGGAGAGAGAGTAGGTGTGTGCATCGCAGAGAGGCAGAGAGAGGCAGAGAGGCAGAGAGAGAGAGAGAGAGAGAGAGAGAGAGAGAGAGAGAGAGAGAGAGAGAGAGAGAGAGAGAGAGAGAGAGAGAGAGAGAGAGAGAGAGAGAGACGGAGGGAGAGAAAGAGAAGTGACACAATAGTGTGAAAGAAATAACGCTCGAGATGCAAGCAAGGGCTCGGGGCTGCATCACACCCTGCTTGCCGACTGGTGACTGCAAGCAGCAGCTACAAGGGGGGAGGCGATCCCCCAATTAGCGCAGACCTTGAGCTCAATACTTCTTTACTGAAAAAATTGTGCACATTCGTGCCTCCATTAAGCCCCCTCCGACCAAAGCAATCGCTGTTCCTCAACCATTGACCTTCCTTAAAAGGTTCTCCGATGTTTCTGTCTGTGATGTGGCTGCCTTAATAAGGTCTAGCAAAAAGAGCTCGTCTCATGAAGACCCAATACCTTCATCTCTGTGGTCTTCACTAGCAGACCAACTTAGCCCTGCCATAACCAAGATTTTAAATGCTTCTTTGGGAAAAGGGATCGTCCCCAAGTCCTTCAAATCGGCAATCGTTAGACCTATTCTTAAAAAGTCTGGACTAGACACAGAGGTCCTAGCAAACTATCGTCCAGTTTCCCTTCTTCCATTCTTATCAAAGATCTTGAAAAAATTGTTGCTAAGCAGCTAGTTGAACATATTGAAAATAATGGAATGTCAGATGCATTTCAATCAGGTTTCAAGAGGCAGCACTCTACCGAAACTGCTCTCCTCCGTGTTAACAATGACATTCTACGTGGCAACGACGACGGGAATGTCACTGCCCTAGCTCTGCTAGATCTGTCTGCTGCCTTCGACACCATTGATCACGAAGTTCTGCTTGAACGATTGAGAACAACGATCGGTCTGGCACACGAAGCACTGGCGTGGTTTAAATCCTACTTGTCTGATCGTGTTCAATCCGTGTCGTGTGGGGGTCAGGTCTCAGACATGAGAAGGGTCACCTGCGGAGTCCCTCAAGGGTCTGTACTCGGTCCCTTGCTGTTCTCCATTTATACACAACCTCTGGGAAAAGTGATTAAGGCCCATGGAATAGGATATCACTTCTATGCTGACGATACTCAGTTGTATTTGTCATTTAAACCGTCGGAATCTGCTGCAGCGACTGAGAAACTGAATGCTTGCCTTGCCGATATTCGATCCTGGATGTCGGAAAACTTCCTGAAATTAAATGACGATAAAACCGAACTGCTGCTCATAGGACACCCTAAGCGTGTGGCTGGATTAAAAGGCTTTGCTGTTCTAATAGGTGATGTTATTGTGCGACCTTCACCTCATGCTCGTAATCTAGGTGTCGTGTTCGACAGCTGCCTCAATTTCAAAAGCTTCATTCAGAAGACTGCCTCTACGGCTAGCCATCACATCCGATCCCTATCCAAGATTAGAAGCTGTATCCCACAGTGGCTTGTAAAAAATTTAACTAGCTCTTTAGTTCTGTCTCGGCTTGATTATTGTAATTCCCTTTTGGCTGGGCTGCCAAAGAAAGCTATTATGCCACTACAGCGGACTATGAATATGGCTACAAGGCTGGTCTTCAAGTCCCAGCGGTTTGAGCACGTGTCACCTCTGCTGAAAGAGCTAGGATGGTTGCCGGTTGAGCAAAGGATACAGAGCAAAGTTCTCACGCTGACCCACAAGGCCCGCCACGGCTTGGCTCCTTCGTACCTAGCTGAACTGCTGCGTCAGTTTTAGCCTGTTCGTGCCCTGAGGTCCTGCGTGGACAATACATTAGCTGTTCCATTCCTCCGTTTAAAGACCGTTGGCAACAGAAGCTTGAGCTCTGCCGGTCCTAGACTGTGGAACTCGCTTCCACAATTCTTACGCAACGACAACTACTCTCCTACTGCCGACTATGGCTCATCTTTTTCAGCGGTCCTGAACTGCTACTTCTATGCTACTCACTACCTCAACTGCTCTCCTAACTCTGCTATGCTTCCCACTTTCTCTTTGTTGCGTGAGACAAAGTCTGTTGGCTACCGAATGCGTACCAAAAGCCGCTTAGGCTGTGAGTGCGCTATACAAAACTCTCCTGCGTAACACCCACATGGTCTTTATGACTTTGTGGAGTTGCAGACGGAGATACATTACATTACATTACAATACAACCTCGGGCTCCGTTGGAAGAAATCTTTCTTTGCCGAGCCAAAGCAGCCCCTATAGCCAATACTGCTAACGGCATGGGCCACATTCTACTTTATTGTATTAGTGCCTCTACAGCCCGTGCTGTGGCTGTAATACTATATAAACTATTCGTTGGGCTGTTGCGCTTATTTTGGCATCAACTTCATCCTTTTGGAATCTCCACATGTACTTCAAAATTGCTCACAGCAGTCGTCGACCAGGCATCCGTAGTAGGGCTGGTGCTGCAGAACTTATGGCGGCCAGTGCAGCGAAAACTGCCACTGACCAAACTTGCATGCTGACCCTGTGCACGGCACCCTTAACCATGTTATTCTTGTTGTTTATCGAGCATGATACAACTAACCATTCGATCATGCTTCCTTTGCAGCAAATGTAAAGTGCCTAGAAAGAGATTGGGTTCTCTGAAGGTGCTATATCAAATGCATTATTATTATTACATTTATTACAAACACGTTTTGAGATAGATAGGTTTAGGGCTGCTTAGTGTACACGATATAGGGCTTAAGGCTGACGACGCAGGGTTTAAAGCAGGCTGCTACAATGTTGGACTTTTAGCTACAGGTAAGATGCTAACAGGAAGAACAACGACCAATGACTGATCATCACGGCCATGCCTCTGCCTCTGAGCTTTTCCGATCATCAGCCGACATATGGTTGACGGGGGGGGGGGGGGGGAGGGTTCGACAACGAGAGGTCAAAGCGATCGACATACGGTTGAGGGATTTGCACCAACGAGAAGGCACAGCGATAGCAGATGGCAGACGGGAATGCAAATTGATGGGGAGATGCATGCAAGCGAGCACAAAAGACGGCCATACTGCGACGTCAAACACCGATCTGCGGGGAGGGGGTAGGGCCCTCCCCCCCCCCCCGGCGAGCTCACAAAGCCAGCAAACAGTGCGACCCGCACGGCTTCGAGCGAGGCCGGCTTACAACGATCGACGACTTGTAGCGATAGTGGTCGCGGAACGAGCCCGTGCGAATCACGTGACTCCCCGGCAATTCCTCCTTGGGCTTGCAGAAGAGCAAGACCTTCTCGTAGAGAAAGGCGTGGCGACTCGTCGAGCGCAGACGGAACGACGTGATGCGATCCTTGCGACGAGCCATGGACACGGCGAGCGGCCCCTGCATGAGCAGCTTCCCGCGGTCCGTGCCCGTGGGCATGGCACTCTGCAAGTAAGGCAGACTCCTCCGTCGTCGCCGCGCGTGAGAGAAGCGGTGGCGCCAGGCGGGCGCCGCCGGACTCCCTCTTTGCATCGTGCATGCTGACTTCTTACGGCTGCGGTGCCAACCGACCAACCCAGCCTTCCAACCGCACGCAACCCAACGGCGATGCCCTCAAGCTGGAATGCAGAGCGAGCCAAAAGAAAGGAACAAACGCACCGAGTCTGATGGGATAGCGTGGTCAGGCAGCTCGACCACATGCCACCATTAGTTTATGCTTGTTAAGATGAGGATACCACGTCCAAGTGGGTCCATGCATTTGTTACACCTCGTCTTGGCTTCTGTAACTCACTGCTTGCTGGCCTACCGGCAAGTGCGATAAGGCGATTAGTATTGGTGCAAAACTCCGAAGCTAGGCTTGTCTGTCGTGAGCGTCGCAGTTGCCACATCACACCACTTCTCGCCGACACGCACTGGCTCCCAGTCAAGAAACACATTAACTTCAAAGTTTTTTCACTTACTTGTGGGTCCCTTCATTCTTTGGCTCCAGCCTATCTCTCAGATCTAGTCCTCCACCAGGCCTAGCATCGTACCACCCACTTTTCGGAATCCAACAGTCTACCAATACCTTGTACAAACCTCACATCCTTTGGAGACCGTGCATTTAGTTTGCTCCCACAGCCTGGAACTCACTCCCGACTTGCGTCAGAACATCCCCTGACTTGACCACATTTAAAAAGAACTTAAAAACACACCTATTTAGGACAGCATTTAGTGGGTCCCTGTGATTCGTCCTTCATGTGCTTATGCGTGCTGACACTGTGCATGCTGCCACGAACCACACTTGCATGTTGACCCTGTGCATGTCACCCCTAACCATGTTATTCATGTTGTTTATCAAGCATGATATTCCTCACCATTCAATCGCGTTTCCCTTTGAAGTAACTGTAAAGTGCCTAGGAAGAGATTGAGTTCTCTGAGGGTGCTTTATCAACTGCATTATTATTACTATCATTATTATTAGACGAATCCTGGGCTGGCGCTCGCCTGATGTGGCGCCGGCCGTCACAAACACGTGTCGAGCTGCTGCTGCTGCCGCCGGTGCTGCCAAGCGGGCGCCACTTCCACAATAGCCTTCTGGTGGCCAATGGCGGCCCTTGGCAAGTATCTATCGCACCTTGTATCCGGTGATGGCCAGCTGGTGCATGAGGTCGTTGGCATGCTTGAGCAGATCCAGCATGGATGCGAGAGCCTTTCGAAGGTCGGCGATCGAGCCTTCACTCTCCGTCTCGCTCTCCTCAGAGTAGTGTAGCATCTCCTGCACGCGACCAGAGCCTGGCTCGGCAGTGGAAAGCAGCAGCGCAAGCAGCAGCAGCAGCAGCAGCAGCAGAAGCAGAATGAGGACGCGATGTGCGATGCTCAACGCTCGGCTTCACTTCACCGATGCCGATCGGCAGCTGTTTGCTTTTCATCAACAGCTTCTTGCCAACGTGCACAACGCGCCAGTCGAGTCGCGCCACGACTCCTCCGCTCCCTGCTCCTCCTCCCAGGATCGCATCGTTTATCGTGCATCGCAAGGACCGCGTGGCCCGCAGTGCTCCTGCTGCCTGTCGGGCGGGCGGCAAGGCCACGCCCGGCGCTGCGGCGCTGGCGCGACACCCACCCGAAGCAGCAGCTGGTACTTGGTGATCCGTTGCACGGGCTTGAGAAGGTACGAGCTGAGCGGAAGCAGGTGGCCCAATCGCTGTTGGCACTCCTGTGGTGTCAAAAAGGAACGATCATCAGCGAATCATGGGAGATGCAGCAGAAATTTGGCTCTTACTCGAGCAGCCAACGAGCAGACGCTGAGCACAAGCAGCAGCAGCGGCGGCATCTATTCGTACTGCCACGATGGTCGCTGCTTCACGGAGACGCCTACAGTAACTTTGCAGCAGTTAGCAGTGGCAGTTTGTAACGTTTGCACAGTGCAAGCACTGCTCCCAATCGATGGTTCCTCCTTTTTTCACACTGGACAAAGTCTGCCGATTGGAGACTTGACTACAGCTATGACGCATGCTCGGAGTACATAGATATGTGCTTGAGTGAGTGCTATGCTTATTATCATCGAGAATGCTGCCATAGGTGAGCCGTGATGGCACACTAAGTAAGGCGGTTGCTTTCACGACCTCGGTCCCGAGGTCGTGGGTTCGATTCCTGCGGTGGGCGATTCTGTATCGCCACTGCAAGCGGTGGTGATAGCCGTAAAGGCTCTTCTGTAGGTATACGAAAAGAGGCTGTTTAATCAGCTAAGATTTATTTATTTAACCATTTGAGCATGCTTCCTTTGCAGCAAATGTAAAGTGGCTAGAAAGACACTAATTTATCAGATGGCTTGCTATACAAATGCATTATTATTATTATCATTATTATTATTATAGATTTGCTCCATTTTTGCCCGACAAATGCAAAGAGAGAGAGGGAGTGTCAGTGGCAGGCCCTCCGAGCACCCTAGTCATACATGCCGGTTCACCGGTTAAGCGAGGGCATGAAGGCCGGAAGCTAGACGTGTGCTAGACGTGGGTGTCGGTCCAATGAGCAAGCCCGGACTGCATGCCGATTCATCGTTAGGGGAGGGGAATCCTCCCAGGTGACCTCGCCGACCCGACAGGTGATCAGCACGTGGCACCTCATCGGCAAGGCTTCGGGGCCGCAAGTCGCAAGCAACGTAAGATCGGCTGCGCATGATGGACATAAGTTGTAAGATCGGCTGCGCATCCCGCCGCTCTGTGAGCACACCGGTGAAGTGGCACCCGCGAGAGCAACGGGCCAACCCGTAAGTGGCGGGGCACGCGCACGTGGCACCTGACTGGCTGGCTGGCTGGCTGAGAACTTAAGAGGAAAGCTCCCAGAGGCGCCGTTCGAAATGATGGCCACGGGAGATTCGTCGGCTAGAAGAGACTCGTTCGTGCGCGCACAAGCAGAAAAAGCTGAAGCTGCAATTTGCGAGCGCAGCAGCGCTGAGAGAGCTCTGAGACCTTGAAGAACGGATTGCTGTCGCCGATTTCCTGCAGCATCTTGTCGGAGTTGGGTTTGTTTTGGCAGTAATCCAAGTACAGCCTGAAGTTGCTAGCCTGCAGCGAGAGAGCACAGGACACCGGGTTAGGAGATCCTGCAAAGCAGCTGCAGCGAGCCGTTGGGGCGATCAAGGCACGCGAATGGGAAGAGGACGATGCGACGTCCAAAGTGGCTTGCGCTAAGCCCATGCAAAACGACCTGGCCCGGATCGGACAGCAGCTACTGCTCCCATCTAAGCTAAGCTCAGGTGGCCTATGTGGGCCACAGGCATTGCCGGCAGATGCGTCCAACGCACAAACTAGGCATTTCTATTGCATGCACCGAGCACGTAAACAGGTCGATAGAATATTCACTCGCAAGCAACGGCTTGCCAGCACCCTGTCCACTGTGCTGCGGGCTGCCAAAATCGGCCAGTGCAGCAAGGGGCTAGAAACAGTCACCCTACAGTAGGCGATGGGGGCAGCCATTTATGCAGACTGTCTCGCTGAGACATGTGACCAAACGTGATCACATGTCTGTCTCACATGCAGTCCTCACGATGCCTTGCATCATGCCACTCTGCGTGCAACCGACTCGGTCTTCGACGAAGCACGCAAGAAGCAACCGCCATTCAGACGGTAGCCAGGAGGACGCGTGGCCACAGCCGACCGTGCTGGGGGTGGCGGTCTGCCGATAGCATCGTGAGCTGCGACTGGGGGACTTGACTTGACGAGGAAACGCTTTCGGCCGGCCGATCGCTGGCGATCGCAGGTCTTTCTCGGCATCCATGGGCCGCTCACCCTCGATAAGAAACAACGGCTGACGTCAGATGGAACCTGGCGGCAGGCAAGCAGCTCCTCCAGGAACACGTCGGCGTGGAATGCGAGCACTTTCTCGATGTTGCCAAAGAGTACGCTGCCACCGGCATTTCCGGGCAGCAGTTGTTCCGGCAGAAGGTGGCTCAGCGAGGCATCGTTCACGGCCTTGACATAGCCCTGCAAGCATCACGGATATCCATCGTCATGCTGCACCCTTCGGGCAGGCTAGCTGCTATGCAGCTGCTATGGCAACGAAGGGGGCACGAAGTCACACGATGCAGCAGAGGACGAGCAGCAGCAACAGCAATGGGGACCGGGCGGCAGCAGCAGCAGCAGAAAGTAGAGGGAGAGAGAGAGAGAGAGAGAGAGAGAGAGAGAGAGAGAGAGAGAGAGAGAGAGAGAGAGAGAGCGAGACAGAGTGAGAGTGAGAGAGACGGAGTGAAATGAAAAGAGAAGAAAGATAAGGTGTCGTAGACAAGACCAGACGTGCATCTGACTCTTGGCATGCAATCGTATTTCGAGTGCATTCTCTGGATGCCTCATCATAGACCGGAGGTATGCTGAGAGCATGAGGTTTAGCAACAGGTGACAACCGGATCAGAATGTGGGGAAGGGAGAGACCCCTCTCCCCGGTAGGAAAATGATCTACTGCATACCAAAAAGAGCTGGTCTGATCTCAACGCAGCAGTTTGGCATGCCAGCAGAGGCGGCTTCCGGTAGGAAATCGACACTGCACACCTCGGTCATGACTAACCAAGTTCAGCAGCCAAGAGTCGAGCTCATGGGCCAAATGCATAAGTTGACCGAGCAAGAGAGATGGGATGGCCGGATGTCGGGCCTTTGGCCAGATGTCGGGCTTTTGGCCTCGATCTGGATTTTGGATCTCGCAAAGCAGCATCACGACAGTGCCGCCGTTCAACTACTGTGGAAGCGGTGATGGTGTAGGCACTGGTGGTGTTGAGGGGCCACCCTCGATTGCATCACCGCGATTTCCCGGGCGGCTCTTCTGACGGACAGGCAGCAAGCGTGGGCATGCATGCAGCAAGGGACCACCAAACGTAACTGCTTGTCAGAGTGAGCTAGTGCTGGCAAGAGGTGAACTCTCAACAGTCGAGCAGCCAAAATGTGTGTGCACACTTCAAGCTGCAGACTAGAAAGGCTCTCACACACAGACACAGGCACACACACACAGACACACACAGACACAGACACAGACACACACACAGACACACACAGACACAGACACACACACACACACACACACACAGACACACCCAGACACACACACACACTCACACACCCAGACACACACACCCAGACACACCCAGACACACACACAGACACACCCAGACACACACACAGACACACACACAGACACACACACAGACACACACCCAGACACACCCAGACACACACACAGACACACCCAGACACACACACACACACACACACACACGGGAGCATCTGCTCTCTCTCTCTCTCGTATGATTTTTGATGCTTTGGGAAGAAGGGCGCCACAGCAGGCTAGAAAGATTCAGAGAGATTGATCAATATCCAGAGGGATCACCATGCAAAGCCCCCCCTGATTGTGAGCCCACAACAACTTAAAAGGGCCATGATGCAGCAAGAGAAGAGGTCAATTGGCCAGAGATGCTGGCTGCAGTAGCAGCCCTCGCTCGCTGCTGTGCCTGGATACATAGGCAAAGAAAGAGGCAGTGGCAACATCAGCATGGTGCGGTTATATGCCAGCCGTGGCAGACAAGCTGGAATGGAAGGTAACAGGAAGGCACTGAGAAGGCGAGGTCACAGCAAGGCAAGGTCACAGCAAGGCAAGGTCACAGCAAGGCAAGGGCATATTTCTTGCTCAGCAGCCTTCACCTTCACGACTTCTCGAAGCTCACCAACGTATGCCTTCTCTGTGTCCACGAGCTCGCTCATCACCGAGCTGCAACGATCAAATATGACTTAATTGTAATATTAATTAACCAATATTAATTATTTTTTTTTATTAAAAACTTACATTAATATTAATTGTATTTAATTACAAGTCGATTTAATTAAATAGAATTAAAATAAAGTTCTTAGCGATCGGCTACAAATATCAGTGAGCAAGATACTTCAGTGAACATCCATGCACAACAGCAAACAACTTAACCACAGCAGCCTGCCTGGACGTGATACATGCATGCACTGGCGAATACAGTCCAGGCTCAGACTGGGCCAGCCCATTAGCCACCCACCTGCACCATGCCCAGGCAAGCCCTGGGCACAGCTGCATCACTACCAGCGACTGGCATTCGCTTAGAAAGAGATTGAGTTCTCTGGGGGCGCTTTATCAAGTACATTATTATTGTTATTATTATTATTATTAGTGCAGAGCATTCCTCTGTTAACTCGTCTCTCCACTTATCTTGAAGAGCTTAACAAAGGATCAGGAAGCCGAGTGCAAAATGAATTCGAGGAGACAATCTGGGAGATCAGACAGCCGAAGCTTTGGCTGCATCTGCGTTTGCCGGGCATAGGAAACTATTGCACACCATCAGCTGCACATAATCTGCGATGGGGTGGGGGAGTCATGAGTCATGAGGCTCAACCCCCCGAAAAGAGGCAAGAGCTGCAGGCATTTGCTGCCAGAGCGAGAGACGCGCGAGAGCCGTGCCGGTTGAGACGCCTATGCACTCGGCGCTTTACTGCAAAAGGCACCACTCACTGTGCCACGCCCACCCGTGTGTCGGCTCCCTGACATGGTGGCACACGTCGTGAGCAGCCAAGTGTGAGGGACTGTAGAAGGGCCTTGGTGAGCGTTTTGCTTGCTAATGCCGACATTTAATTTTTTCTGATTTCATTCATTCATTTATTTTGACTGAGAAACAGACAGAGCATTCAGAACTAATAGCATGCTGCAGATGAAGAAAAACAGAGACAGACAGGCAGACTGAAAGTCAGACAGACAAACAGAGAGAGAGAGAGAGAGAGAGGGAGAGTGAGAGAAAGAGAGAAAGAGAGACAGACAGACACAGAAAGGCACAGAGAGACAAAGACAGAGGCAGGGAGAGAGAGAGAGAAGCAAAGAGAGAGAGAGAGAGAAAGAGAGGGAGAGTGAGGGAGGGAGAGACAAAAAAGAGACAGAGACAGAAAGGGAGACAAAGAGAGAGAGAGAGAGAGACGGAGAGGATACAAAGAAAGAGAGACAGAGAGAGGAGACAGAGAGACAAAACGAGCAAGAAAGAGAGACAGATAGACAGCCATGCAGCGCAGCAGATGAGCGTAGACTGAGACTGAGACATACCTCCTCATCACTGCAGCTGCGGCTTTCCGAGAGCCACGCGAGGCCTTGTCCTCAGGCTGGCTGGTGCACTTTTCATCCTCATCGTCAGCAATTAGAGTAGGCAGTGGCTCGGTGTCTTCGTCATCCTCGCCGTCGCGCTTTTTTCGAAGAAATATGCCCTGCAGCAAACCGATCACCTGCTGACATGCAAGGGCCTGCCAATCGTGGCAACCATAGGCATCCCCAAGTGCACCAAGGCCACGCTGGCCGAAAGCAGCGAGAGCGACACAGAGAATAGGGGGCAAGAGGAGCGGCTGGGTGGACGCCACGACACCCCCCCCCCCCCGTCAGCCAGAGGCCCAGAGCACTCAGCGATTCTCACTCAAAGTGGCACAGGCACAGAACATTGTGTGTGCTGCAGTCACAGCTAATGCGATTAGGTTTCTAGTCCTCTATTACCTTGAGTCGTCTCACTTTTAAAGACCTGTTCTCTCTTTCGATGGTAATTTAAGGGGGGGGGGAGGGAAACTGAATGCTCTCTGGTTCGGTTATGCATACATTTGGAGTGTGTGTGTCTATGTGTGCACGTCTATGTGTGCGCGAGACAGGGCTGAGAGCCCCAATCCAAAAAGCTGTCGCGCCACAGTCGCAGCCTCTCTTTCATGCAAGTCTTTCTCGGGATGCTGCATGGCATACGCCCACCCACCCACCCACCCCCCTGACGCTGCATTTCGGCAGACAGAGAGCAGCAGACAGCTCCTTGCTGCCCCGCCCCCTGCCACCACGAGGCTGCCGATGGCCTGCTGCTTCATCGAGCTCACCAGCCAGCCAGCCAGCCAGCCAGCAAGCCACTGCCTTCTCTCTGCTCTTGGTATCTCACCTTGATGCCGTCCTTGAGGCTGAAGCTGCGCTTCCTCCCGTAATACCTGCCACCGCCGGCCAGCTGCTGCGTCAGACCCTGGGAGTCGATGCTGCCTCTGCTGCTACAGAGAAGCCTCGCGATGGCGGCACGCATCGAGCACTCGACGACCGCCTGCACCGCGGTGGCGCCGGCAGCGGCTGCGCCGTGTCCGCGTAGGGGCAGGATCGAGCTTTTGCAGCTGCCGCCTTGCTGGCAGCGATGGCAAAAGCCAGCGGCGGACGACCCTAGCTGCGTCGGCTGCTGCATGCTCTGCTCGCTGATGGGGATATGCGGCCATGGCGACGGCGGCAGCGGCTGCATCGGCCCGGGGGACAAGCTCGCAGAAGCAGCAGCAGCGCAGCCAACGTGCTGGCAACTGGGACAGGGCGGCTCGACCAATGGCACGGTAAGGGAAGGCAGCCAAAGGGCAGCAGTGCAGCCGGGGTTCGAGGAATGCCGAGGGCCCGGAACCCGGCAAGCCAATGCATGCTCCTGCAGAGGGTGGGGGAGGCCTCAACCCTCAACCCCCAAGATTGCATCTAAGAGCATCAAGAGCTCTAGCGACACAGGGCGATCCTCACCTGTCCGAGGTCATCCGCAAAGAGGGGTTGCTGTTGCAGTTGCTTGGGAGGCTCGGCTCATCCCCGGCTGCTGCAGTGGTGGCAGCAGCAAAGCTGGCGGCGGCGGCTGCTGCAGACGACGACGAGGCGGCCTGCAACGGCGGCGATGGCGGATGCCGGGAGTGCTGAGAAAGCAAATGAGAAAGCTGCCTCGCCGGCACCCGACAGTGCCGCTATCGGCTGCTGCTGCTGCTGCATGGGCACGCACGATCCGTCCTCTGCTCGGGTACATGAGCCGCCTGATCGGAGGTGCATGCATCTTGCCTCCTGAGCACATACTTGCACACAGAGCCGGCAAGGGCTTCTCCTTGAGGCTAATCAGAGGATGCCGGATGAGGAGGATGAGGCTCGAGGCCTGCAATTAGGAGGCCTCGAGGCAGCCAAGCTGCACCGGCCCACTAGCCAGCCGCAGACCACTGGGCTCTCAAAAGAGTATCAGCATGGCTGTCCAATCCCCTGGCAGAGCCGTACCACCCTAGCAGCCGGGCTCAGAAAAGGTCTCAAAAACCGATCGGACCGATCGGCTTAATCCAATGGCTATTTTGGCTTAGGCCTCACTTCGTGCTTCACCTCCTAATGTATACATCAACGATGCCATCATTCTGGAGAGGCCCAACAGTCCATCTAGCATTGGTGCTCCATCGAGGTTAAGCGAGAAACGCTGCACACTTGAGACCATTTCCAACCAAATCAAATGGGATCTGAACATCGGCACTTGCATAGAGTATAATCATATATTGCATACGTGGATAATATCACTATATCGAGATAATAGTCAACGATGGCAACGATGTGCAACATGTGCAGGCGATAGGTTCTATGCGATGCAGTCATACACCCGGAGCTTGCATGATCTGGGTGGTTAGTCTCACTCTGCATGTGAACGCGAATACTCCGCATATAAGAACGGCTACTTGCCGGCCCGAGCGTGTTCTTATATAAGCCGAGAGTCAACTGCAACTGGAACGTCTGACATGCCATGGCTAGGCAGTCAGCGACTTTTGCTCCTCCTGTTGTTCCTAATTCCTGGGAATCTTCTTGCTCTAGAGGTCGGCTAAGCTCACCCGGAGGTCAACTAAGGTTCTGCCAACGATCAAACACTGCATAACAAGCTCTGGCAGCAGCAGATCGTCGCGCACCTTCGCCGGCTGCCTGGCTGGTGAGCCCACGGGCGACGCGTCTCCGCGCCCTTTGAAGTCCGCCGAGTTGACGCTGAGGCTGAACGCCAGCTTTCTCTTCATCTGCGCCGGTGAGCTGCCGCCACGCTCGGCCGCAGGCGCCAAGGCACTCGAAGCCGCCGCAGCAGCAGCAGCTGTGGCTGCAGACAGCGCATCACGCAGAGCGGCCCGGCGACGCATGCACAGTTCCTGCACGTCGCCGGCTCGAAGCAAAGTGTCCTGCACGCGCTCCTGCAAGAGAGCGAGCGGCCGGCGGGCTGTGAGCTCGTGCGAGCGGCAGTGCTGCAACCTCGCCGACCTTGGCGTCGCATGCGAGGTCCTCAGGGACCGGCCACAAAAACCAGCTCATGCGCATGCCGGCTTGACCCTCGAACCCACGATGGCAGCGGCAGCGGTTCGCCGCCGTAGGCCAAGAGACCGGCTTGCCGCGATGACGGCCAAGAGACCCCGGCGATGGATGGGCGGGCGGGCGAGTGGCTCAGCTTGCCTGCCCCCCTGGGTCGGAACGCAAAGTCCCCACGGGCCGGCTAACCCTATCCCCCATACGGCAGCTAGGCAAGTGCTGACTGCCCGCGTTGACTTTATTCGACAAACACTCACACACACACACACACACACACACACACACACACACACACACACACACACACACACACACACACACACACACACACACACACACACATACTTACACACACACACACACACACACACACACACACACACACACACATACTTACACACATACTTACACACACACATACACACACACACACATACACACACACACACACACACACACACACACACACACACACACACACACACACACACACACACACACACACACACACACACACACACACACACACACACACACACACACACATACTTACACACACATACTTACACACACACACACACACACACACACACACACACACACACACACACACACATACTTACACACACACACACACACACACACACACACACACACACACACATACTTACACACACATACTTACACACACACACACACACACACACACACACACACACACACACACACACACACACACACACACACACACACACACACACATACTTACACACACATACTTACACACACACACACACACACACACACACACACACACACACACACACACACACACACACACACACACACACACACACACACACACATACTTACACACACACACACACACACACACACACACACACACACACATACTTACACACACACACACACACACACACACACACACACACACACACACACACACACACACACACACACACACACACACACACACAAACACACATACACACACACACA
>WPIO01000166.1:177500-182500 GCA_009760855.2 Cristatella mucedo
GCTGGTGAGGCGAGGAGCTGGTGGGTTAAGGGGATGGTGGGTTGAGGGATTGGATACAAATCACATGCACACACGTGCGCACGCGCAAGCACACACACACGTATGCACCTGAATAGACACACACCTAGGCACACGCAGATGCGCTGCATGCCTGCCCCTACACAGCATGCCGTCTTACGTCTCCGTGGACACTATGTGTGCCAGCCTGTCGTGACCAAGCAAAGACAGAGTAGTCTCCCCTGCTGCTGCAGCAGCAGGGCTGCGCGGCAAGGGCGAAGGCTCGGCTGCCGCAGCCGAGCGGCTCCGTCGCCGGAAGCAGCTCAGCAGCACGTCGCCCTGGTTGCGGGCGTCCATGATATCATCGATGATCTCCTCCGTCAGGCGCTGCAGCAGCAGAGAGGCAACGAGCGCAGCTGCACAGGAGCCGACGCCTGCCTGCATGCATGCGATTGCACAACATGAGCTAGGCCGTCACGGCAGTGATAATGTGGTGACGTCGTCGTCACAGCCGCCGCTGCGACGAGAGCAACAGCAACTCGGACGTGCAAGGAGGTGGGCATCGCTAACGCGTGGCCATTGGGAACCACGCCTATAGTTCGTACGCTCCTAATGCCTGGAATTCACTCCGTCTGACGTCACGACATGCCTTAACATGATGAAATTTCAAAAAAGAAAAGCTGAAAACACGTGTTGCTTTCGACATTTTCCGGGTCCTTGTGATTCGTTCAGTGTGCGCTTACTCGAGCTGAGTTTGTGCAGTTTGTACCACTAACCATGTTTTACACGTTGACGCTGTGCATTTGACCTGTGATATGATATGGTCAAGCTTCCTTTACAGCATATGCAAATTCCCTAGAAAGAGGTCACGCTCTCAGGGGACACTATAAATGGATTATTCTTATTGCATTACTATTTCAGGCTATTGCCGCTGCCGCTGCAGAGCCAGCATAGACGGCAGGTGCGGAGGCGGCCGCCATGAGAGCCGCCGAGCGGCAGCGGCGGGGCTTACCGAGTGCTCGGCTATCAGCTCCTCCGTGGCCAGTACGTCGTTGGGCATCTCGGCTTCGTCGAGACTCGTCGAGAGCAGCAGCAATCTGTCTGCCAGGCTGGCGCAATGCTTCCCGTAGCTTTCTATGGCCTGAGGCGAGAAAAAAAGCGCCTGCCTTCTGGCAAGCTGCTGTCCCGTGGGCACCTCTAGGTAGGCGGGCGTAAGCCTCTCGCTCAGAGACCCGATAGCACGTGACAGCACGGTGACACTAACTTGAGGTGGCCGAGAGAGAGCGGCTGGTGGCGGGAAGGCTGAGCCTGAAGCTGCTGAGGGCGGCAATGTGCCCCACTACCCTATCCATTATGTGTGTATAAATAAATAAATATATATACACACACACACACACACATATATAGACAGAGAGAGAGAGAGAGAGAGAGAGAGAGAGAGAGGGCTCATCTGACATGCCCGGCAGCACATGCAAGTATTCGCAGCTGTACAATATTAATAAGTCGTCTTTAATAGTAATAATTTAACCCTCCGAGAACTAAATCGCCGTCAGTGTGCTCTATTTGACAAGAAAGTTATCATGCTTAGATAAGCATGCAAATGCGCGCACACAAATGCGCACACACAAATGCGCACATCATGCTTGACCAGCGTGCAAATGCATAGAAGATTCTCGGGGCCAACTGATCAGTGGGAACCCTTGGTGGTCGCGTGCACTGAATCGTGCACAGGAAAGTAGGCGAAACATGCAGGAACAAAAAGAGACTACTAGTTCGCCGAGGCATGGGGAAAGCTAAGCAGAACAGATGCATCATTAGCTGAGACTTCGATCGCGCACGCGGTCACGTGCACTTGGTCCCAGAAGCCAGAAGCGTGTCCCAGACTTTCTGTGCATGCCTACTGAAGACCGGAGGATCGCCAATTCACTTTCGACGCAGTGCGGTCAGGGGGACGGCAAGGCGACTGGAAGCCGAGGATCAGGCAGGTGGCCCGAGAGTCAGTCACGTGACCGGATGCCGAGGAGCAGGTCGGATGGGTGAAAGTCAGAGAGGGGGCAAGTGAAGAGACCCGTAGGCCAGAGAGAGAGAGAGAGAGAGAGAGAGAGAGAGAGAGAGAGAGAGAGAGAGAGAGAGAGAGAGAGAGAGAGAGAGAGAGAGAGAGAGAGAGAGAGAGAGAGAGATCAGGAGAGACAGAGAGAGAGAGAGAGAGAGAGAGAGAGAGACAGAGAGAGAGAGAGAGAGAGAGAGAGAGAGAGAGAGAGAGAGAGACAGAGAGACAGAGAGACAGAGAGACAGAGAGACAGAGAGACAGAGAGACAGAGAGACAGAGAGACAGAGAGACAGAGAGACAGAGAGACAGGGAGACAGAGAGAAGTCCTTAAGTAAGTTCGATACTTGATAGGGAGCCAGCAACGCTCGGACATAAGCGGCGGGATGCAGCAGCAGCAGCCATTTCGTTGCCGACAGACGAGCCGAGCTGTTCCTGACGCCGAGTATTGCACCAGTTGCAGGCGACTGCAGGGCTCAGGCCTGGAGTCTCGAACCGAGGCAACTGCCTGCTGTGATTTGCTGAAATAGTTTGGCTGTCATTCTCTTGTGTAAGTAATTCTGGCAATATGCCTTAAAAGTTCCGTGTTCCTCAGCCGACGAGACCATTGTACGAATGCACTCATTTAACTTAAAGTCGTTTTGGAACAGGATGCCTAGAATGAGGACAGACACCACTGGACTGATGCTAGATAAACAAATGTTGAGAGTGAGGCTATCCAGTTTGAGAGTGAAATTACTAGGCTTGCCCATAACTATTCTGCTATGTCTTGTCTGCCTGTCGCAGTTACACACCCGGAGGTGAACAGCAATTCAAATACGAACGTCGTCGATGCAGGCTTCGAGGGAATTTAGTGAGCTCCGATGAGGAGCGAGGCTTTGAAGGGTCGTAGCCTAGGTAGAGCTGGGCTGCAGTCGGCGTAGAAATGAAAACAAAAGCAGAGATGGCGTTTCGCGATGACATCGCCCAGAAGGAGAGAGTACAGATATAGGAAACAATGGAGCTCAAGACCGACACTCTGAGGCAGAGCATACTTTAAAGGCTTCTTCCTGGCGGGAGATCGAAAACCATGCTCATCTGCTCATCTCATGCATCCCTCTGAGACTGAGACACGACCCGGTGACCAGCACTG
This sequence comes from Cristatella mucedo, assembly GCA_009760855.2. Classification (NCBI taxonomy): domain Eukaryota; kingdom Metazoa; phylum Bryozoa; class Phylactolaemata; family Cristatellidae; genus Cristatella; species Cristatella mucedo. The sequence continues at coordinate 180,677 of WPIO01000166.1, forward strand.
CACCCGTGATACATAGGCGCTCCCGGAAAGATCTGGCTGTCGATTGCGTCAACCCCTGCTCTGGAAGTGCCAAACAGGCACCAACAGAGTGGTGGCCAGGCCAGGCCCCGCACAGCTACAGGCCGTGCATCTACAGGAAGCTTGCTCGGCGGCACTTGTGCTCGCTGTGCCTAAAGCCACGCTGCTGTTAAATAAAACTTGTCTATTTCGTAACTATTTATAATTATCTCTTAATTTAAAATTGGTAAATTAGAAAAAATAATATGCCGCTGCGCCAAATACAGCACGTTCCCAAGCCAACAGCAGCGCGCACTGCCGACATCCGATGTCGGGGCTGCCGACATCCGAGGGACCAAGTGAGCCAGGCACGCCCCCTCGGCTCTGAACTCGGAACGTGCGAGAGAGGAGGAGAGCCGCTGAGAGACAGAGCGGCAGGCACAAACTTACGAATCGATGCTGGACCCACTCTTTCACGTCGAACGCAAACGTCCCGCCGAGGTCGGAGGTCAGGTGCGCCGGGTCGACTTTCTTCTGCAGCTCCTCGACCGAGTGGAGCAGGACGACCTGCAGAGGTGGCGCGCCTGTTCGCCGCGCCGACGAGCTTTGGGGACAGCTTTGGGTCGTCCGAAGGGGAAAAGACAAAGCTGGCGCTGACAGCTTTTGCATTCTCGCGTCGGTGCGCAGTCGCGCCACAGCAAGCAGCGCCCCACGTCGAGGCACGCGAGTCGGTCCACGTTCGACTCGGTGGTTTTTTCCCCACCGCCGCCACCACCACCACGTCCCCCCTCCCCGGCGGTGCACAAGCCAAAGTTCGAGACCACGTGAAACCCCTGGTGCTGCTGCTGAAGGGCACACTGCATGGCGAACAAAAACACACGCTGCTGCTCCTGCTGAAAGGGCACGCTCGGGCATGCCTACCTCAAAATGAAAGTTGTCGTGCAGCCACTTGCTGCTCACTTCCTTGAACGTTCGCTGAAAGAAGCTGTCGGGACGGAGCACGAGCACCTCGCGAACGTAGCCCGGAAACAGGGTCTAAAACGATGGTGCATACCGGCTGCGGAGGTCGCCGAGATGAAGGTGACAGAGAGGATAGGCGGTGAGAGCAGCAGCAGCAGCAGCAGCGCCCACGAGGCGGTGGTAACAAAGGAATCGCTACTCACACGATTGGGATCGTGTGACTGCTGCCGAGAAGTGGGACAGGCAGAGAGAGTGAGTGAGAGAGAGAGAGAGAGAGAGAGAGAGAGAGAGAGGGAGGGGGAGAGAGACAGACAGACAGACAAAGACACAGAGAGAGAGAGAGAGAGAGAGAGAGAGAGAGAGAGAGAGAGAGAGAGAGAGAGAGAGAGAGAGAGAGAGAGAGAGAGAGAGAGAGAGAGAGAGACACACACACACACAGGGAGTGAGAGAGAGACAGGGAGAGAGAGAGAGAAAGAGAGAGCACATGCAGCAAGAGGCAGCGAGCCACTGCACGTGTCTGGCAAATGGTGGTGCTTGCTACAAAACGTGAAAGATAGCCGATTCCGAATGCAAACGCGAGCACCCTGGCGCTCACATGCACTCGCGCGCATGCGCGCACGTCTGCTTGCAAGTGCTTGGGCGCATGGCAGTCGAGCTGCAGGCAGGAGCTCGCCGGCAGCTGCACCGGCTCGCTGGAACCGGCTGGACTTGGCTCTACTCCGCAGGTCTCTACTTGTCCATCGGCCGGTTGTGAAGGAAGCTGCTGAAAGCAAGCTCTGGCCATGCTAATTCGGTGCCGCACGCCTCTCACCGATATCTTAAGCAGCAAGGTCTTCACCGAGTTCCACTTGTCCTTCCGTTTGTCGA
>WPIO01000166.1:187500-212500 GCA_009760855.2 Cristatella mucedo
CGGCAATGGCTGCCAATGGCCGCGCCAAAGGGCAAATGCCTGTGCATTCAGCAGGGCCTTCTGTCACGTGCTTTTGAGTCCAACATGACTGCAAAGTGCCGGACTAATGCTATAACATAGCATACGAACATATTATTATAATATATATTAGATTATAATATATTTATATATTATAATAGGACTTGCTAGAGAATTGCACCACATGTATTTGTGGGTTCTTGCACACCGATACTAGCATAAAGATGCACTGGCCTCACAATGCACGTGCACACCAACCCACTCTCCCATGCATGCACCTGTGCATTCATGTGTGCATGCGCATAAATACACGCACACACTCTGTGTGTGTGTCTCTCTCTCTCCCTCTCTCTCTCTCTCTCTCTCTCTCTCTCTCTCTCTCTCTCTCTCTCTCTCTCTCTCTCTCTCTCTCTCTCTCTCTCTCTCTCTTGACATATCATCTGTTGTCAATGTGGTGACACTTCAGATATGCACACGCTTTAGTACAGCACTATGACTGCCACCACTCAGGCCAACAAGGGATCAGGGGCCAGACAGCCTCGACCAGTCCCACTCTCCTGAGGTAGAGAGCCGTAGTTAAAGAGCGCCCCCTACCACGGCCGAACAGGCACTCAGGCCGACTGGGTTAGCGCCCTCACGAGGCTGCCACGTCCTTCAGCTGAGCCGGCACAGCTGAGCTGCAGCTTCGAGTGCCTCAGCCTCAGCTCATGCTGCGTCATGCGACCTCTGACCTTTTTCTTGCTTTGCTCCGGGCCAAATTTGACAGCTTCGTCACTGCTCCTCGAGTTCTGCTCGCAAGACAATGTGGCAGTGGCAGCTAAGCAGCGCTCTGTAGCGCCGACAGAGCTCTCTCTCTCTCTCTCTCTCTCTCTCACTTAGCATGCACTAGACCCTGAGAGACCACGCGGCGCTCGGGTCAACGTGCAGCAGGAGCCGACGGCTGCTCGCCCGCAGCCGCAGTGGCCGTCAGTCTATGGGTGAGCAGCAAATGGCAGCGCCGGATTCCTGCGCTCGGCGGCGGCGGGCACAATGGCGAGGTCGCTCGCGGACTGCGCCCAGCAGCCAGCCGATCGGTCGCACACGTGCCGAGTTCCGCCGGGTGCTGCCACTGGGGTGCCGCTGTGCTCGAGACCCGATCCCACAGAGCTGCTGCTGCTGCCGATGCAAGGAGCCAAGGCCGGGAGTGAGGGCACAAGGAACAAAACATGCTACTCACGCTGAACAAATAAGAGGCTGAGGCCTGAAGCAGCAGAGCAAGAACGTCTGGGCTCAGATAGCTAGCAGGTGTAGGAGGAGGCAGAGCTCGGAGGCTGCTCCAGCATGCTCCAGCCAAGTCGGAAAGGCACAATTGGCTCATCCCGACTCGGTCGGTCGCGTCGGGCGATTTCATCGACGTTCTGACAGCTGTCAGCGACAGCCGGTTAGCTTGGTCCCGTGGGAGCAAGGGCGATCGGTGCACAGCTTCGGCTTGACTCGGATGACAAAGACAGCACAGCAGTCGTGCACTAAGCGCTTTGCTCGGCTGTCTGTTGCTTAAACCTGGTCCTGGGGACAGCTATATATAGCCATGTGTTTCATATACCCCACATATGCTTCATGTGTGCCATGTGAACTTGCAGTCCCCATGCACACACTCATCTCTCTCTCTCCCCCTTCTCTTGCTCTCTCTACCTCTCTCTCTCTCTCCCTCTCTCTCTCTCTCTCTCACTCTACATCTCTCCCCCTTTCTCTCACCAATCTCTCTCTCTCTCTCCCTCTCTAACTTTCTCTCTCTCTACATCTCTCCCCCTCTCTCCCTCTCTTCCGCCTGCTCTCCCTCTCTCTCACTCTCTCTCTCTCTCTCTCTCTCTCTCTCTCTCTCTCTCTCTCTCTCTCTCTCTCTCTCTCTCTGCCCTCCCCCTCTCTCTCCTTCTTTCTCTCTCTCTCCCTCTTTCTCTCACCCCTCTCTCTATCCCTCTCTAACTTTCTCTCTCTCTCTTTCTCTCTACATCTCTCCCCCTCTCCCTCTCTTTTGCCCTCTCTTTCTCCCCCCTCTCTCTCTGTCCTCCCTCTCTCACTCCTTCTTTCTCTCTCTTCCTCTTGCTCTCACCCCTCTCTATATTCCTCTCTCCCCTCTCTCTCCCTCCCTCCCCCACTCTCTCTCTCACTATCTCTCCTCTTTCTCTCTCCTGTCTCTCACTCGTCGGCATCTTTTTTTTCCTGCACCAATGGTCGCCATGAGATCAGACGTTGGGTATGTCACAATGCAACTGCCAGGGACAGCAGACACAGGCAGAGCTAAATATAGCCACACACACACACACACACACACACACACACACACACATATATATATATATTTTATTTATAGCTATGTATATGCAGGCGTATAGACAGAAAGCCGGCAGCTAGGCATCAATCCAAAGGGGGCGACTATACCTGCCAGAAAAAGGGAAGGTGGCCTGCTGATTAAACTGTCTCTCGTGTGTATATAGTGGCAGACGAGTCTCGAAAGTTATCGTAGGATTGATCACGTGCTCTCCAGGTCAAGGGCAGCTCACTTTCCGGTGCAATGAGGAAGTGCATTCATCAGGACAAGAACTCACGACCTGGATCGTGAAGTGCGAGCACCTAACCCCGGGCTAAGATCTTTACTGCAGCTACACACTAAAAGCTCCAGTGCAAGTTGATCCGTTTGCGTAAACCTGTACATTTAAATTTCTCTACAACCATCACGCCAGATGCCTGGACCAGCAGTACACATGAAGCTGACGATGGTATGTGCATGTCGTATTGCAGTGGCAGAACCAGCAGACAGAGAACCAGGAGACTTAAATAAGGACTGTCGACATAATTAACGACTAGTTTTGGACACAGTGGTCCCGAGTGTGTGGTATTCCCGGAAGGAAGCATGCGAAATTTGGAGCTGAGTACCAACAGCACAAGAATTAGTGCATGTAAAAGCCTAGGCAGGCTGATGAAGGAGGAAACACACGATTCAACTGCCAGCTGGAATCTCATAGCAGGGACACAATCCAGCACAAACCCATTTTGCACGACCTGGTCTTGGGGGTGGCACAGACAGAAAAGAGAGAGAGAGAGAGAGAGAGAGAGAGAGAGAGAGAGAGAGAGAGAGAGAGAGAGAGAGAAATTGGCTCAGCCAGCATAACTCGTGTTGAATCAGCTCGAAATCTAGGTGTCATGTTTTAAAGTGACCTCTCGTTAGACGACCACATCAGCTCCACAATCAAGTCTGCCTACTTTCAGCTACATAACATTGCTACAATTCGGGCTTGTTTAGATAAGGATACCACGTCTAAGTTGGCCCATGCATTTGTGACATCTCGTCTTGACTTCTGTAACTCACTGCTTGCTGGCCTACCGCCGTGTGCAATCAGGCGATTGCAGCTGGTGCAAAACTCCGCAGCTAGGCTTGCCTGTCGTGAGCGTCGCAGTTGCCACATCACACCACCTCTCGCCGACCTGCACTGGCTACCAGTCAAGCAACGGATCGACTTCAAGGTTTTGTCACTCACTTTTAGGTCCCTTCATTCTTTCGCTCCAGCCTATCTCTCAGATCTACTCCCCCACCAGGCCAAGCATCGTACCACCCGCTTTTCGGAATCCAACAGTTTACCAATACGTCGTACAAACCTCAAATCCTTTGGAGAACGTGCATTCAGTTCGTATGCTCCCAAACCCTGGAACTCACTCCCGACTTGCGTCACAACATCCCTTGACTTGACCACATTTAAAAAGAACTTAAAACACACCTATTTAAGACAGCATTTAGTGGGTCCCTGAGATTCGTCTTTCATATGCTTCTGCATGCTGACACTGTGCATGCTGCCACGAACCACATTTGCATGCTGACCCTGTGCATGTCACCCCTAACCATATTACTCACGGTGTTTATCAAGCGTGATATTACTCACCATTCAATCGCGTTTCCCTTTGCAACAAATGTAAAGCGCCTAGAGAGAGATTGAGTTCTCTGAGGGCGCTTTATCAAGTGCATTATTATAGAGAAAAAGAGAGAGAGAGAGAGCTCAACCGAAGCTACTCAAGAGTGAACGTCGATAGTTTATCGCATTAGAAGAAGAAGCCGAACATTACATCAAATCTGTAGTCTTCTGGGAAGGTGCAGTAGTCACGTGAGCACGAGTGGTTAGTTCGGGGAAATGGGCAACACCACAACAGGCCGAGCTCGAGAAATCCTTTTCAGGTGGCTACGGCTTCAGATGCCAGCACAGCTGAGGTATGCATCAACTGATGCCCACGCTAGACACGAGGAGGTGGAATCAAGAGGAGTGTGATTGATGTACCATTGCTTGCTACCGGGAACCAAGCTGGGCCTAGCAACAGCTGGGTCAGTGCCTGGCAACAGCTGGGTCAGTGCCTAGCAACAGCTGGGTCAGTGACAATCTGCTTCTATTCTGGCCTCCTCTCCAGGCTAACGATCTCTGGAAGGGCAGTAGCATACGATGGCTGCAATAAAGCTCCCCGTGATTCGAAGGCTGAGGATGAGCAGCAAAAAAGCTCTTGCACTTGCAACAACAAGGAAGCCTCAGCCTGAGCCTCAGCCTGAGCTATCGTTGGGCTTTAGATGAGATTAGTAAGTCAGCCTGCCCCAGCACCTAAGTTATGGCAAGTGACCAGGAGAAATGAATGGCCTGTTGTTAGCAAGTTTACTGTATCCGATTGGGCCCTGATCTGCTATTAAAGAATTAATGCTGGTAGCCTAGGACAGACGTCTAAGCACCAGAGTCAACCTCGGGTCTCGCTCAACAAGCTGCATCAGAACATCCCCTGACCTGACCACATTTAAAAGAAACTTAAAAACATACCTATTTAGGACAGCATTTAGTGGGTCCTTGTGATTCGTCCTCCATGTGCTTATGCGTGCTGACACTGTTCATGCTGCCACTAACCACATTTGCATGCTGACCCAGTGCATGTAACCCCTAACCATGTTATTCATTTTGTTTGTTTTTCAAGCATGATTTTACCTACTATTCTATTGCGTATCACTTTGCAGCAAATGTAAAGCGCCTAGAAAGAGATTAAGTTCTCTGAGGGCGCTTTATCAAGTGCAATATTATTATTATTATTATTACAAGCTTGCTGTTCGTCTGAGACTGCACTCGTCTCAGAGGTTACCTAGGCAGTCTTTGGTTACCTTGGTTACCTGTTGCCTTTCATGCAAACATGCCAAACCATCTGCTAGCCAATCGCCCGTCGCTAGAGAAGAAGCCTGCATTCTCCGAAGGAGGAGCAGCAGCAGCGCCGCCACTGCGGCCGGCCATTGCTTCAGTAAACGTTGACCGTTGGTCAGCCGGAAAGAGCAGAGTGACAGTGCCGACACGTGCTCCATCGTTCGACCGTGTGTGTCAACTGATTGCTTGACACATAACGCAAAGAGCTCAAATGCCGAATATGCGCCGGCAACGCTTTTTACCCTCCTAGAGCACTGCCATCGAGTAAGCGATATAATAACTCTCACCACCATTAGAAATCGGTCGGCTGAAACAGTCATGTCTCAACAGATCACGAGCACCAATCACTCTCAAGATTTGCCTGTCTTCCGTGAGTGGCTTGCCAAACAGGGCAGCTAGTTCTAGGCTACGATAAGCTTGGACTATTGGCTTAGACAGCTTGGATTATTCAATAATAATCAGCATGTTGACAGAAACTCGTGCAGCGCTATGTGGATATGGGAATGCAAAAATGCAGAGATTAGAAAGACAGCTTTGCTATACGGCAGTCCTACTCTGCAGAGCAAGCTCCAAAAAGGCAAACATAGTTGTGGATGCTTTGCTACAGCCCTTGCAATCAGGTCAGATCGATCGCCTGACAGACTTCACTGCAACAGGTCTTTAGCACCTCGGATTCTGTTGAACTGTGCCTACATGACTTGGCATTTGGTCATCGTATTCAGCTAGTGGCCGCCTAGCTAATGGTTGAAGTGAATGCTGCTGTGAGAGCAAACAGCTGCACACACACACACACACACACACACACACACACACACATATATAAATATATATACAAGATCTAAGATTAAAAAGCAACGAACCGAGGAAGAAGATAGACATGGATATCAAACCAATGCACGATTGCAACCTTGTGGATTTACTGAGCAATGAAAAACTCATTGGTCAGACCAACAGGTTCGTGATGATAACAATATTGATGAAAATAATGAAATATTGGCATAACCAACTCAGAGAACTAAATCTCTGCACAGATACTTTACATATGCAGCACAGAAAGCTAAGAAGACACAACGCTCGACATTTTCGAGATACTAATAAAACAACAGTAATACATTTGTACAGCACCCTCAGAGAACTTAATCTAATCTCTAGGCACTTTACAGACATCCTTGCAGGCTACTGATGAATAAGCACAATAGGTGTCGTATGTATGCAGCATTCAATCAGCTGGTGGTGCTGTTAGGCACACAGCTAAGCCATCCAGCTCATCCAGAATGGCACCGTTAGGCTGGAGGAGGTCACACACACACACATTAACTGTCTGTGAGGCGAGGAGGCCGGCAGCAATAGACTAAATGGATATGGATGCAGTGCATTAGCAGACATCTCTCTCTCTCTCTCTCTCTCTCTCTCTCTCCCTCTCTCTCTCTCTCCTCATACAGCAGCAGGTGTCCACCGATCAATCCTGGTCGCTTGCCCGACCAAATGTAGGTACACAGCTAGCTCATTCCAGTGACAGGATCAACCGAAGCTAGCTCGTGTCGAGCAATAATTGCCAAGCTTAGCTCGCTTCTCGGGAAAGCCCCGATGCCCCGAGAGTAGATACGGCTGGTGCAAGGTCGCGGGGCTAAGGCTGCAGGGTCAAAGCAATGTCAAGGTCGGACACAACCACACACACACACACACACACACACACACACACACACACACACACACACACACACACACACACACACACACACACACACCCACACACAAACACACAACAGCCAGTGAGATTGCCACAACGAGTGCTGGCACACACACACAAATAATCGCAAATCAGAGAAGACACGAATGAGTTCACCACTCGGTGGGTTTCAGCAGACACTATAACTAGCCTGGCGAGCAGGGTTGGCAGCAGCGCTGGCCAAGAAAGATCCCTGCCCCCCACCCCACAAACCCTGCCGCTGCAGTGGAACGACGGACGTCCGACAGTGCATCGTCTCGCTCTCGGACTCACTCTCAGTGGACGCAGCAGGACGGAGCAGTGCTTGAGAGCAGAATAACAAGACGAACAAGGCATGAACAGCAGACGAACAAGGGCTCTCATTGCAGAGGTGCAGCACAGTGCTCGTGCAGCGCAGAGTCTGCGCGGCCCTCGACCTCAATACAATCTTTTGCGACTGACCTTCTTGTGTCTCTGTGAGCAAGGATAGAGAGGCCGAAGCGAGAAGGTGGTGAGAGCACGAGCTTCGTGAGCCCCGGGATCGTGATCGATCACGCCCCCCCCCGATTCTCCATCGCAAGGGATTTGCCATCACCTGAGCCCAAGCATCTCTAACTACCACAAATCCATCCTGGGGGGGGGGTTACGATCCGATCCGATCTGATCTGAGCGCTACTGGGAGAGCTCTGAAATCGGCTCAGCTTTGACTTGATTGCCGGGCAGCATTTAACGTCGCCTTGGCATCCATTAAGATCGTGAAACACCAGGCGAACCAAGTGCCCAATCGCAGCGCTACAAACACCCAGCCGGCGGCAGCGACTCAAAACCGGAAAGCAAACCAAACGAAACTCTATTACCGGCGACCTACATTGCCTGTAGCCTCAGATACTACTCCCATATACTCTATATTGTCCTCTCATAGCCCGTCGCCAGGGCCTCAGCAGCACTCTCGTGAGTCTCGTCCCTTGCTCTGACACTAAAGTCAAAGGTTAGCTACTAGCTATCCTACCTAGTTAAAGGTTATCCTGACCGGACCATTGACTGAGTGCTAGTGCCTCTGTCATTCATACCAGTGGCCGACACCACGGCATGTTGGGCACTCTCGTTGCACGGACAGCTTGCTACCCTGTACAGCAGCTTTGCAAGACCGGCTGGTCAGCCGTGGAGGCAAAAGCAGTAGCAGCAGCAAAGGTCACTGACCGGGTAAAACGTCAGAGCTAGCTGCCGGCACAAGGCCAGCCAGAACAGAGGAAGCGGGGTGAGAGAGCTCAGGCAAGGGGCTGAGGTGGGCAGCTTTTTCTTAGCTATTATATATACGCACGCACGCACGCGCGCGCACGCACACACACACACACACACACATATAAATAATTACCGAACGGCCCAGTCAGGTCGAGAGAGTAACAGAGTACTGACTTCCGGTCATGCAAGAGCTCCACTCCACACAGCTGTATAGACAAACCGCCTGCGCTCCCGGAGGCATCTACTGCCGGAAGCAAGCTCTCAGAGTATGCCCTAACAGCGTGACAGACAGTTGGAAAGCAGAAGCCACTAAAAACAACGTCAAAAAGGTAGTGAACGGCACTGAACACCCCAAAGCTATTAACGGAAATGAAAGGAAAGAGATGTAATTCGTCCAGGCTCTGTGCCTGCCATCTCGGATACCAGAGCTGACAGTCGAGCTAGCCTGCCCCTTCGAAAGACAAGAGCCAGGCAGCCAAATTGTGATGCACTGGCGATCACTAGTAGCTTGGCGCTGGCGAGTCTCCACGTGCTCAGAGATCTATAATAGCCACGACGTTCTTTTTCTAATTAAAGAATGCGTCTGTGCCCTTCGCCAAAACAGACATGCACGCGATTCCAAACTGTAATGCCACGAACTGGTTCTGCACAGGCAATATACTCACGTTGGAATGCTGGCAATGAAGGTCATGATCTTCCTGTAACCATCATTGCTGATGCTCTGGGCATCCACGTCGACATCAGGAAATGTAATGAGTGGACACCCATCCCTGGCTATGCCTCCTATTTGTGAAACAAAAAAGATTTTCATAATAATAATAATAATAATAACGCAATAAAAAATATTAGTATAGGACCTTAAGAAAACAAAATCTATCATTTGGTACATTTGCCACAAAAAGCATGTCAATGTTAAAAATTGTGAGTGACAATATACGTATCTGAAATAATGAAAGTGCATGCAAGTTTATATTAATAAAACTCTCCAATAGAACCTATCCTTTCCAAGATGGGTTTGGTTCAGCATCATAATTTTTGCACTGCACAAAGAAATAACAAAAGGGCAAATAGCTAGTAAGAACATTAATAATATTTTGTATATATATATATGTATATATATATATATATATATATATATATATATATATATATATATATATATATATACATATATATATATAATTCATTTGTATAGAGCCCTAAGAGAACTTAATCTCTATTCAGGTGGTTCACATATGCCACGAGGCTCGAGCCCACCACGACTTCGGCCAGAGAATACATTCACCTTGACCTTGGTTCGAGGCAAGCACCTTAACCACACTGCCAAACTAGCATGCCATCAAATTTCTAACTCTATTCGTTTGTACCAAGCATATGTCAAGAAAAAACGCCTATCGCACCTAGCTCTACTCTTATGCAGTAGCTTGCCAGATTTCTGTAGACATCGATGAGTCACAGCGATAGCAGCTCTTTGGTGAGATGACCGATACTATAAATGTTTCAAAACCTCATTCATTCATAATCGCTTAACCTTGCATACAAAATAATTAGGTGCTAAGTTCGTAGGTGCGATGCGTTCGGATTACATTCCCAAACAGTTATCGAAAAAACTTGCCTCCATTTTGCCTACTTCGAAATCCCAGGCAATCGCCCGAAACCAGACCGGAGCACCTCATTGAATCACGTGGCCACTACTCAAGAGTATGGCCGTGGAGTAGCCTTAGCTATAACACTAGCAGTGACAGGGACCGAAATGATAGTAATAAAAGAAAAGAAAAACAACGATGAGTATTTGCAGATGCATCTAAAGAAAACTAAATATCTCCGTCTAGATATTTCATATATGCTGGAAAAGAACCGTAGCGTTTGGTTAGTATTAACGAGCACAATTTAAGAATGCATAGGCGCCAAACTTAATGACAATAAAACACAACTGCTAGTCATAGACACCACAAGCCTGTGGCAGGACTAGATGCGTTGGCTCGCCTAATAGATGATGCTGTAGTGTGACTGCCATCAGGTGCTCGGAATTTAGGCGTCGTCTTTGACAGCTGCCTAAATTATGAAAGCTTTATTAAGAAGGCTGCCTCCACAGCTGCCCATCACGTCCGATGCCTATCTATGATTGGCGGAGTGCCATCCACTGTCGTTTGCAAAAAATATTACTCGCTCCCTAGTTCCATCTCGGTTTGATTAATTCTATTCCATTTTGGCTGGGCTACCAAAAAAGCCACTTGGCCACTGCAGCTTGCGACGAATATGGCTGCAAGGCTAATAACTAACCAATCCCAGAGAGCTTCGATGAATTCCGGTTGGTGACATGCAATAGCCGTGACTCATCAAAGCCAGTTTACAGACAGCGAGCTCTCGTAATGGCAGAAGAGCCTTAACAGCTATCACCACTGATTGTGCTGGCTAATAACCAGAGGCGAAGCCAGGGGTGTGTGGCAGGGGTGGCAGCTGGGTGTGGGTGTGGCAGGGGAGGCAGCTGGGTGTGGCAGGTGTGGCAGGTGTGGCAGCTGCTTGGCCAGGCAGTATTCTACAGCTGACACGAACTATCACGAAATGGCCTATCTGATTGACCATTTCGGCATCATTTCGGCCGGTTTTTGCTTGCTGCAGGCGCTAGGGAGGACGCCCCCAGACCCCCTTTTTACAGGGGGGGGGGGGAGCGGGGCCTCTGCTCCCCCCAGACTCCCATCCCATCCCGGCACTTCGATCTTGGCCCTGCCTCTACCAATGACCGGATCGCCCACTGCTGGGCTAAAAATCCGTGTGAGTCTGGTCGTGAAGAGGGAATACTTCATCATAAGGGTCATCAAATTCATCATAAGGGTCATCGAATGACCGACCGATGGCCGAAGAAGACATATGCACTATGGAATGTCACACATGAAAGTACTTATAACCATTGTACCGAAAACCTAGCGATGCCCCAGGCGGCGAACCGTGCATCTTTCTTGCCGTCTAAATAGCTTCTCTCTTCTAAGGACGGCTAGTTTTATTTTGGAGTCTCTGAGTGTGGGGAAGCTCAGGGCAGTCTGGCCACGTGACAGCAGGTGCAAGCTTGCCAGTCCGACGAAGCTGAGAAGTCCGGTCCATCGTAGAGGAGCAGCCAGTGATTGATCAGGGGCTTCTGATTGGCCAAATGATTGAGATGAGCCAGATTCTGATTGGCCAAGTGATATGGATCTTTATTGCTGGTAATTTTGCTTTTTGCTTATTCTACGGAAACTTCTAGGCATTACTCAAAGTTTGCTCAGCATAGACCCTAGAATGTTCAAGAGAGTCGCTAGATTTCCATATTTTTATTTTCATTTACAAAGCCAAGTGGGTTCGTATTAACATCTACCTTCTATACTTGTCCCAGGCCATCAAGAAGGCACACACACACACACACACACACACACACACACACACACACACACACACACACGTGTGTGTGAGCTTAGCTGGAGCGACTACTAGTCAGTATATATCGGGGCTAGACGGCCATTAGCCACCTTTGACTTGGCGATGAGATTCGAGATGAGGGTCACAAGTGTCAGGCTGGAATGTAGATATTGAGGCAAAGCAGTACTGGAGGGTGATGAGTCTGGAGCACATGCTGCACGGATCAGGCACGGACTCTCCGACCTTGTTTATCGAGCTGGCTTGGCCAGGCAGTCACGATGCTTGCCTTTAATGACCGAGGTCAAGGTTAATGCATTTGATGACCGAGATCGTGGGCTCGACCCCTGAGGCAGATGTGATAAGCTCTCTAACGGCGCTATGCAAATGAACTGCATATGTATCTCTTGCTTGAAAAGATGCCAGCAAATAAAGTGCTGGAAATGAAATGAAATAGAAATGAAGTGCTGTCCCAAAGGATCGCCCTGTTCATTTGCAGCTGAAATCGCAAAGCCAGGGGGGGAGGGGTAGCAGATCAAAAATCATCACAGGAAGACTACAAGTGCAATCATGTGCCCTTTCATGCAGGCCCCTGCAGTCCACCTTCCTCTCTCCCTCTCTATCTCTCTCTCTCTCTCTCTCTCTCTCTCTCTCTCTCTCTCTCTCTCTCTCTCTCTCTCTCTCTCTCTCTCTCTCTCTCTCTCTCTCTCTCTCTCTCTCTCTCTCTCTCTCTCTCTCTCTCTCTCTCTCTCTCTCTCTCTCTCTCTCTCTCTCTCTCTCTCTCTCTATCTCTCCACTCTATCGCTCGACTAGTCACGGCCAGCCATTGCTAACGAACAGCCAGCGTGCAGAAGCAGCAGAAGTAGCAGCAGCTGCTACTGATCCATCCTAGCCAGTCATCTGAGCACACAAACACACACACACATCTGATGCCTGCAAGAAGGCCAAGCCGACCATCATCCGGATCATCCGCTGCCCGGCAACTGTCGAAGCACCCAACCAGGAAGCGCTGGCTCAAAAGAATTTCCCTGCTGGCGTCATTCGAGCTGGGTCGACGGCAGCACCATAGGCCTGAGAGGAACTGCTGCTGTGGCCTCTCGTCACAGCGGCATCATAGCCAGCTCTGCCGCTGCAGCCGGACAGACGCTCTCCAGCCGCCGGTATGGCTTCTGCATTTGCTATAGTAGTCAGGCGAGAGCACCTCTAGATGCCTAGATGGCTGCAGCAGCAGCTCGGATTTCTGCGGCTGCAAATTCGATCTCCCATGAGTGAGAGGCCTGCTGCTGCACCGAAGGTTTCTGCATCGCGACTTGCCTGCATCGGTCGCGCTTGCTGCTTGCACACCTGCCGGTGCCTGGTCAGGCAGGGCAGCAAGTCGGCCACCTTTCATCCCCGAGGCAGCAGTACCCAGAGAACTAGCAATAACGAAAGCCTTCAGATAGCTGCCGACCCATTTTCATGTACTGAGAAGCCAGAGAAACAGAAGTACAAATGGCTCCTTCAGGCCGGCCTTTTGACATTTATCTAATCAAACGATCTTAAGGAGCCGCTCGCAACCTTGATGCAATGCAATTGCCCCGGCCGGCCGAAGAATTGCCAATTGTGGCAGTCGGTTCTCAGGCTTGAGCCATGGGCACGGATGACAGGTGCCATTTCTCACCGACGGCTCCCACAACCACCTCAGCTAGCATCCATCGAGTGGTCTCTTGCATCATTCGGACTCACCGGCTCTCAGGGAAGCACCAGTCCCACTGCCAAGCCCCAAACAGCAACAGCAGCAGCGGTGGAGGCTGCAGCAGTGGCACGGTGGCAGCAGCAGTGGCACGGTGGCACACTGGCAGCAGCAGGACAATTTGTGCAGGTACAGCGCTTCCAAGCTCAGGTATCTTAGAAGACAAAGAACAGTGTCCGACGCAAACGATGGGCTGTGTTATACTCCCATTCCCGTGTGCATTAGCAGGGGAGGGCAGGGGAGGGCAGGGGAGGGCAGGGGAGGGCAGGGGAGGGCAGGGGAGGGCAGGGTTTCTCTTTCCCGGCCACTCTCTCTCTCTCTCTCTCTCTCTCTCTCTCTCTCTCTCTCTCTCTCTCTCTCTCTCTCTCTCTCTCTCTCTCTCTCTCTCTCTCTTTCTCTCTCCTTTCCCTGGGCCCAAGCAATTTGCAGGCGCCTGCTACCGGATTTGTATTGTGCTCAGCTTACGAAAGGTCAGAGTGCAAAGTTTTAGCTCGCATTTCCCATCTTGCTTCTTTCTAGCGTTCTACTCGGCTCGGCTCGCGCACACGAGCGGTCAAGCAAAAGCCGCCGCCCACTATATATATATATATATATATATATATATATATATATATATATATATATATATATATATATATATATATATATTTATATGTATATATATATATATATATATATATATATATGTATATATATATATATATATATGTATATATATATATATATATATATATATATATATAGTGGGCCGCCCATAGTATATCCGCTGCATATCCACTCCACTCACTTGCGAGCTCCGCCGCCGCGTGCTATCAGTACCGTCATCGGTACTATCGAGCATCGAATCGATTTCGACAGCACACAACCTGTAGCTCGCCGGTCACTCCACTCCGCTCAGTGCGCCAGTCCTTCAGACCCGCTCATCCAGCCTCCCACACTCTTCCAGTGTGTGCTCGCGCGATCTCACTCAGCACCCGCTCGTCTGCTTCTCACATCATCTAGTCGTTCCCTGCACGAAATTGAAATGTTTGGCGATTAGGCTTTCAGCTCTCGTGCACACCGGACGTCTGGAACTCGCTTCCGGCTACGGTCACTGCCTGCTTTGACCTTGCAACTTGTTAAGTCTCAGCTAAAGATGCGCCTGTTCGGGTCAGCTTGACCCCAGAGAACTTCTCTTTTTGTTTTGTTTCTTCGAGCTCATCGTGCACACTGTGCTTGATTCAGTGCACGTTACTTACTAGCCAGGCGTCTTACTAACTGGTAGTCACAAGTGTCTTGATGGTTGCTTTAGCATGCTGGCCAAAGGACGATACTTAATTGCATTCGAATGCTTGATGCTGTGCAACATTGTCACCAACATTGGGCATCGATCGATCCTCTTGCAGTGAGCTATAGGCACCGCCTGGATAGAGATCAAGTTCTCTTGGGTGCTATAAATAAGACCCATCCTAATTAGTATTACTAATACACTGATCTCAGTGACTGATGTCCCTGTACTGTCCACTATCTGTCTGCTTGTGCACTGCCTCTACAGCCACGTGTCCTAGGAAGCACTAAGAGTAATAGGCATAGGTACTCCTAGTGCTCAGGATTCGTCAAAGGCTTCCATCTGGTATATTTAAGCTCCTCCTGATTGCCTTGACCCTCTGTCTCCAAATCTGGTTCCTGTAGCTAGCTTGCAATGTCCCATGAGCACAGGGACTCGACAGTTCACGTCTTCCTTCAAAGCAACTTGAAAGGGAAGCCATAGACGGCAGCCAAACTTGGTCAATTGTTCCTGGCTTCCACGGCCATTCTTCTTCCTTCCTTCCTTCCGGTGGCCTTGACCGAGCAGCAGAGACTCAGCTCAGCTTCATCACTCTCGCATTGCTTCCACAGTTCGTCTAATATGTGCACTAAAGATGGAAGCTTCAACCAAGACCGAGAAGGAATCGGCGAATCGTCACTAAGCCCAGCTCCTCGGACTCCTACATGTCTTCGGACACAGGCAGGCCCAGTTTGAATACCTCCTGTTTGAATACCGACTGTTTTTACATACCATTCAGTTAGGCATCAATCTGGCATAAATTATCGACAGAAGCATGCGCAAATAGACAGGAGAGCCCATCAATACTCCGTAGCCGCCTACATGTTAGGCAGGCGTGTAAACATGTGTGTAAGATCCTGAAGGAAAATGACTCCCGAATAAGCGCTGACAGTCGCTTCAGCACGACCGGAAGGTCAACAGAAGGGCAGGCCCTACTAAAGAGGAGCAAGCCCTAAGTATCTTCCTAGTGCCCGGAAGACTGGTTTGGTCCAGCAGTTAAGGCGCTCACCCCGACAAAGGTCTTGCTGAGGTCGTGGGCTCGAGCCCCGAGGCATATGTGAAGCGCCTGAATAGAGATCAAGTTCTCTTGGGATGCTATAGCAGTTAATTATATATATATATATATATATATATATGTGTGTGTGTGTGTGTGTGTGTGTGTGTGTGTGTGTGTGTGTGTGTGTGTGTGTGTGTGTGTGTGTGTGTGTGTGTGTGTGTGTGTGTGTGTGTGTGTGTGTGTGTGTGTGTGTGTGTGTGTGTGTGTGTGTGTGTGTGTGTGTGTATATACACACACACACATATATATATATATATAATTAACTGCTATATATATATATATATATATATATATGTGGGTAAATAATGCCATAAATAATGCCATATATGATAATATATATATACATATATGGCATTATTGGGGCAGCGAGTATTCTTTCACGAAGTCCAGCATAGAGAGTGCTCCTGCACGACACGCACCAGTACTACTTGCACACCACGCTGCCTGTGCACTAGAGCTCCTCCAGTCGGGGCAAAAATCGGCAGCCATGCTTGTCTGTCTGTTACGAAGGTCTCTACTGCCACATTATACTGCTTCTTACTGAGTTGGCTGCCCGTCAAGCAGTATCTGCTGATTTTCAGGCTCTGTCACTCGGTGGTTAAGTTTCCTCACTCTCTTGTTCCGACCGATGAACCGATCGGAAATACTTCATAATCAGGCATACGAATATAATAATATATAAAATAAAAATTCCTAAAATTAATAATCAATAATTAAAAAATTCCGGAAATACTTCCTTGACCCCATCTCAGATTTCTTGGCTGTGCCTCAAACGAACGAACAAATCTCGGGGATAGCCGATAGAGGGGACACGGCACTTTCACTTGCGCTCGACTTGTCCTCTGCTGCGCGGCTGCTGCTGCTGCCTGCTGGCTTTTTTCGCCGGGCAATAACTAATAACTAATAATAACTAATAATTAATAAATAACTAATCAATTGACCAAAGGTTCAACACGTGCAAAGTGCCTAGAAAGAGCTTTACTTCTTCCGAGGTTTTATGCAAATATTTTGTGTGGTATTATTAGTATTATCGCTATTACTATTATTATTATCATGACCAATCACGGTCACTTTCACTAGTGGGCTAATGGGCTCTGAAATCCAGTTCGAAATGAGGTGGAGCAGTAACACGAGCCGTGATGGCACACTAGGTAAGGCGGTTGCTTTCACGACCTCGGGACCGAGGTCGTGAGTTCGATTCCTGCGGTGGGCGATCCTTTATCGTCACTGCAAGCGGTGGTGATAGCCGTAAAAAAAGCTCTTCTGTCACTATACAAAAAGAGGCTGTTTAATCAGCTAGGATTTTTTTTTACTCCCAAATATCCAAACAAAACGAGCATCATTGTTTTATCAGTCTGACCGCACTAGTTCGTCTGCAGCCTAAGCAACCAAGCCGAGGCACGATAGCACGAAGGCAGCACGAATGGCGGCCGCTTGTACTGGTACATCATGGCCCACCGGGGCCCCCCCCCCCCGGGGCGGGGGCCAGACGCAAGCAGCCACGCCTAGCGAGGACCCATAAGCCAACAGTCGCCTGCTGCCATCACGCTCACTGCGTGGGGGCGCTGCAAGCGCACGACCGGTTTTGCCACTGCAATGCCGCATTCAGTCGTCAGACTCGACTAGTCCGACTTTTGCCAAGCACCGGCTGCTGCTCACGCGCAGCAGCCGGTGCTTGGCAAAAGTACACCCGAGAGACTGCCATGCTGCCGACGGCAGCTGCTGCTGCTGCTGCCGCCGCAGCCCAGCGTTTGCACAGCGAGGGCAAACAAGAGGAGGATTAAATGAGTGCAGCACACGAATCGGCGGCATCGATGAAAGGCCAGCCAAGCAACGGAACCGCCGAGGCTGCGCAAAGATGTGACTGGCACGTCACGTGACGTGCGCACCCTTCGAGTGACGCTGCACTGCGCAAAGACGAGTTTCGGACGATTTGTTGGGGAGGATTTTTCGGGCGGCCAAAGGACGCGAGCTGCGCACTCGGCTTGCTCGGTGGGTGGGAGCAAGGGGAGCGCAATCGATCGGCTCAGCCCAGCCACCAGGAGCAGCTGCTGCCCGATGCTCCTGTCCTGAAGGTAAGCGGTGCCGCTCGCTAGCTGTTGCTAGCTTGCGTGCGCTTCCAACTGTGCCAGGCACGTTTTCGCGACTGCTGAGACCCCGTCGTCGGCGGCTCCATCCACGATCGATCGCTTTTGCTCTGCCGGATTTTGGTAGCAACCGAAGCAAAGCTTCTCCAAGGCAAAGCATTCCCATCGACCATCCCCTTCCTTCTGGCTGGCACGTCACGTGACAGGCTGGTTGGCACTCTCTCTGCTTCTGCTCCAAAGCTCATCATTTCGGCAAAGACATGCCCAGGCCTCGGACCACGAGAGCAACACAAGAGTGAATTCGAACAGCCTACGAAGGTCATTGTGGAGGTGGAAGGGGCAGTATGGAGTCTGGAGGTGGGAGGGACAGTGTGGAGGTGGGAGGGGCATTGTGGAGGTGGGAGGGGCAGTGTGGAGGTGGGAGGGGCAGTGTGGAGGTGGGAGGGGCAGTGAGGTAGTGCTGGGAATGGGGCACCAAGGTGGACTGTGAGCTCAGAGCGAGGCTACATAAAACTAGTCGCAGCTCAATCCTTTACAGTGTCGAGAGCGTATCATTTCCTCACACGCCTTGATCCATCTCCTTCTGGAGCCTGTTCAATTAATTTCCCACTTTGATTTAATCAATTCCTCTCGTACAGTAGCTGGCACAAACCCGCAAATCTGGATCACATAGTGTAACTGTTATAGAAGTACTTTGGTCCTCCCCCAATCCCCCATCGCCCAGCCTGTGGCTGCTTTTTCCATGCCGGCTGATCCAGCCCATCCTTGGTAACCATGCAGCCTGAGCAGTCCAAGTTTTATCTGTCTTGAGCCCAGTACTTTCGGCTTGATTAAGGTTGCTTAACCAAAGCCGAGACTAAGAAGCACCTGGATGAGATCAAAAGCTTATCAAAAGCCTGGACGGTCTAGGGATAAGGTAGAGCAGAGAGAAAGGAGAGAGAGAGGCAGAGAGAGAGAGAGAGAGAGAGAGAGAGAGAGAGAGAGAGAGAGAGAGAGAGAGAGAGAGAGAGAGAGAGAGAGAGATAGATAGAAAGAGGGGGAGTGCATCGGAGAGAGAGAGAGAGAGAGAGAGAGAGAGAGAGAGAGAGAGAGACAGACACAGACACAGAGACAGAGACAGAGACAGAGACAGAGAGAGAGAGAGAGAGAGAGAGAGAGAGAGAGAGAGAGAGAGAGAGAGAGAGAGAGAGATGGAGACATAAACACGCCGAACTGCTGTGCATCTCGTAATCTTTGTCGCCAGGTAGCCCACACTGCAATTCTTCTATTTCTGATTTCAGTCTATCTTGGTTAACCAGATCATTCGAAGTCCTCGGCAACGACTCTCACTTGCATAGCTTAGCTGCCAACTCGCTAGCACATTAAAAGGAACACCTTGCTCGAGTCCTGAACAACTGTTCTTTAGAGCTTCTCCTTGGGAGCCGGCTGCCGGCTTGTGCTAGCTACAATCAGGCAGAATCGCAGAGCAGCAGCAGGTTGCATGACTGATGGTGGGAAGCTCTCCTAGAGTGAATGGGCAAACAGGAGGCAGTGCCCATCCATTTGCATCCCGGGGGCCAGGCTCTGCCGGTTCAGCAATTCGAACTGCTCATGAGCCAAGCATCGGCGGCTGGACACAGGCGCTGCGGCGCCAACGGCACAGCCAACTCAGGCAGCTCAGTGGAGGCATCTGCTCCTGCTAGTAGCTCGTGGCCACCACCATGTAGCTGCTATTTACCATCGCCAGACCGCTGCTCAGAGAGAGAGAGACAGAGAGAGAGAGAGAGAGAGAGAGAGAGAGAGAGAGAGAGAGAGAGAGAGAGAGAGAGAGAGAGAGAGAGAGAAGAAGAAAGACAGACAGAGTCAGGGGCAGAGACAGAGACCGAGAAGATAAACATACCGAGAGAGAGAGAGAGAGAGAGAGAGAGAGAGCACCAAGTGTAACTAGCATTTCTTGTCCGTTGCAGGATTCTCTTACGAAAAAACCAAAGTTCTTGCGAACATCAAGCACGGAAACCGATGCAGATGAGACTTGCTTCAAGCTTATCTTTTTGTCATTTGACCATAGCGCGTAATAAATTTCATGCCTATGAACAAATAATGCTTATCGCTTCAGGCTAGGTCTGCCACGGCGGCTTCGTTAGATATGCCGCGGCTAGTAACCTGCACATTAGTTACGATCGTGCCTACCTTTTACCGCTTTGTTATCGCAGCCCCAATGCATTCCTAGATGCTATTGCTGTTGCTAAGATCCGTGAATTATGTATAAACAAAAGAAAAGCACCGCCGGGCCGATGGGGGGGCAGGTCAGCAAGCTGAGACACTGCTCGTTTGGCCGAGCTACAAGCTAAGTACCTGTTAGTTTGGTATTCCTTTTATTATTTGGTATTTTGGCATTTTGTCTCGAACCGCTCAGCACGTTCTTCCTCAAGCTGTGTACTGTGAATCTAGCTAACTTAGCATAGTGGTCATCGGGCCTGCTATAACTACAGCTGCCCAAATTAACGCTTGTCTTTGTAATCCTAGCTCAGTGTGCAATGAACCCCTATCAATAACTGATTGCATTTCAGCAAAAGGCCTTGATATCCTCACATTTTCTGAAGCTTGGCTAAAATCGGTAAACTGCTCGACAATTGAAGACGCAGCCCCGACCTTCACCTTTCCTTCTTTCACACCTCTAGACAAATCAAAACTGGTGGTGGAGTCGCTATTATCACACACTCGGATTCCAATTTCAAGCCATTTGTAGTACCCTTGAAGCAGGCTTTCGAATCTATTTCTGTCTCAATTTCACCCACGAACAAGCTGCCGATGGTGGCAGTTGTTTATTGCCCACCACGTACCAAGTCCTCCTTTATCTCAGATTTCTCCAATCTCATTTCGATTGTGTGGGCAAGAAATCAATATTTCCTCATTATGGTTAATTTCAGTGTTCATTTTGATAGCTTATCTGAGGCCTTCGGCATGAAATTTCGTGCACTTACTTACTCATTGTCTCTTGTGGCTCAGGTGCATGGCCCTACTCACATTAAGGGTCACACACTCGGCCAAATGCTCACCTATAACTGCATGCTGTCATCGCCAAGTATAAATATAAATATAATTCATTTATATAGCGCCCCAAGAGAACTCAATCTCTATTCAGGCGCTTCACATATGCCTCGGGGCTCGAGCTCACGACCTAAGTCAGACCTTGGTCGGGGCGAGCACCTTAACCGCTAGACCAAACCAGCTCGGCTTGTATTACCAAACTCTGCTTATCTGACCACATGCAGATCCCATTCAGTCTACGATGTTTGCCCTCCTCCTCCTCCACCTCATCTATACTCACACGTGAATCGCAAAACCTCAAGACCCTTGACATCGATGCTGTCCGTGCAAGAATATTTGTTTCGCCTCTGCTGCTCAGTCCCCCTTCCAACTTGTTATGATTGGTAGATTGCTATAATACGACACTAGCTGACATGCTCGACGAGTTTGCACCTCTGACTAAAGCACTGTGCGCCCTCGCCCAGACAAGCTTTGGTTTACTGCACACATTAAATTAGCTAAGTCTACTACGGGCAAGTTTGAAAAAGCATACAAAAGATCAGGACTGACTGCCCATTGTCGGGCATACGAGGACTACTGTAGATCGTACCAATCGATCCAACAAAAAAGGTCAAGTCTAGCATCTATAAAAACATTGCTGAATCACATATGCACAATCCAAAAATGCTGATGTCAACGATAAATCATCTTCTTAAGCACTCCCATGTTAGCACCTAACCTAGTGATCCTTGTGATGATCTAACTGATAGCTTCTCTCGATTCTGTGTCAACAAGATTAGGGAGTTCATCCCTAAGATGGCAGCGTCCTCCGGGAACTGTGTCCCTCAATTCCATGCGCCACCTGAATGTCTGCATTCAATGAGGTAACTAGAGACCTCGTCCTGAAGTTCATATCCCAATCATAGAAGACAACTAGTCCGCTGGACCATATTCTCACTGCCCTGCCTATACGATGCATTGATCTGCTGCTGCCGTGCATAACCAACATCATAAATATGTCATTGGCCTCACCTCATGTCCCAGCAACTTCAAAAAGGTTGCAGTCACACCATTGCTCAAGATAACAACACTAGACCAAGAGAACTTGAGCAACTTCCGCCCAGTCCCCCTTCTACATTGCTATCAAAGACACTGGAGCAAGTCATGGCAGACCAGCTGAACTCATATTTTGAAACTTCAAGCCTTGTAGTAAGTTCCAGTCTGGTTCAGAGCTAATCACATCACAGAGTCGGCATAGCTTCGGGTGTGTAATGACCTACTTAGGAATGCAAGCTTTCGTAGTCTCTCTGCTTGTTTTGCTCGATCTTTCAGCACCTTCTGATACTATAGGTCACCAAGTCCGTCTTGAGCACCTCTGATCTCACCTGGGAATTACTGGCACTGCATTGCAATGGTTCAGGTCCTCTCTCAGTGGGAGGCTCCAGAGTATTGATGTGAATGGACAAAGATCATCAGAGGAATCTCTGAAATATGGGGTACCTCAGGACTCTGTGCTTGGTGCCATTTTTTTCACGGTTTTTACTCTCCCTCTCGCACGGTGGTTCTCAAACTGAGAAAAGTTATTAAGGCCGATGGAATAGAATATCACTTTTATGCTGACGATGCTCAGCTGTATTTGTCATTCAAACCGTCGGAACCTGCTGCAGCAACTGAGAAACTGAATGCTTGCCTTACCGACATTCGATCCTGGATGTCGGAAAACTTCTTGAAACTAGATGGCAACAAAACCGAACTGCTGCTCATAGGACACGCTAAGCATGTGGCTAGATTAAAAGGCTTTGCTCTTCTAATAGGCGATGCTGTTGTGCGATCATCACCACGTGCTTGAAATTTAGGTGTCGTTTTTAACAGCTGCTTAGATTTTAAAAGCTTCATTCAGAAGACTGCTTGTACAGCTAGCCATCACGTCCGATCCCTATCCAAGATTAGGAGCTGTCTCCCTCAGTGGCTTGCAAAAAATGTAACTAGCTCCTTGGTTCTGTCTCGGCTTGATTATTGTAATTCCCTTTTGGCTGGGCTGCCAAAGAAAGCAGCTAGGCCACTGCAGCTGACTGCGAATATGGCTGCAAGGTTAGTTTTCAAGTCCCCGAGGTTTGAGCACGTGTCTCCTTGGCTAAAAGAGCTAGGATGGATGCCGGTTGATCAACGGATACAGAGCAAAGTTTTTACACTGACCCACAAGGCCAAGGCCACGGATTGGCTCCGTCGTACCTAGCTGAACTGCTGCATCAGTTTCAGCCTCTTCGAGCCCTCAGGTCCTGTGTGGGCAATACATTAGCTGTTCCATTCCTCCGTTTAAAGACCGTTGGCAACAGAAGCTTTAGCTCTGCAGGTCCTAGACTGTGGAACTCGCTTCCACAATTCTTACGCAACGACAACTACTCTTCCGCTGCCGACTATGGCTCATCTTTTTCAGCAGTCCTGAGCTGCTACTTCTATGCTACTCACTACCCCAACTGCTCTCCCGACTCTGCTATGCTTCCCACTTTCTCTTTGTTGAGTGAGACGAAGTCTGTTAGCTACCGAATGCGTATCAAAAGCAGCTTAGGCTGTGAGTGCGCTATACAAAACTCTCCTGCGTAACACCCACACAGTCTTTATGACTTTGTGGAGTTACAAGAATGGGGAGAAAATGAGAAGATGGAGATACCTTACATTAATGCTGCGACCCTTTAATACAGTTCCTCGTGTTGTGGCAACCCCTAACCATAAAATTATTCTGTGCGAAATGTGGAAATGCTGTGTTTTTTATGGTCTTAGACGACCCCTGTGAAAGGGTCGTTCAACCCCTAAAGGGGTCGTGACCCACAGGTTGAGAACCACTGCTCTAGCCGATGTGATTGCCAGGCACAATCTAGGCTTTCACTTCTACTGAGATGACACTCGTTTTTTTTATTTTTTGATCTCTCCCAGTCCTCCAGAATATCGAATTGTCTCAACTCACATGGATGGCAGCAAACTTCCTTACATTGAATGGTGATAAAACCAACTTCCTAGTTGTGTGCAAACCAAGTGTGATTCAGAAATTGGAAAGATTAAAGCTAAAAATCGGCTCTGCCAGTATATCTCCTGTTAAATATACACGAAATCTAGGTGCCCTGTTCCAAAGCCACCTTTCATTAGACGAACACATCAGCTCCACAGTTAAGTGTGCCTACTTTCAGCAACACAACACTGCCAAAATTAGGGCTTGTTTAGACTGGGATACCACATCTAAATTGGTCCATGTATCTGTGACAACCCGTCTTGACTTCTGTAAGTCACTGCTTGCTGGTCTGCCGGCCTATGCACTCATGCACTAACAGCTGATGCAACACTCTGCAGCTCGGCTTGTCTATCACGAGTGTCGTAGTTATCACATTACACCACCTCTCGCCGACCTGCACTGGCTTCTATTCAAGCAATGCATCGACTTCAAGGTTTTGTCACTCACTTTTAGATGCATTCACTATTTGGCTCCAGCCTACCTATCAGATCTACTCCTCCAGGCCAAGCATCGTACCGCCGGCTTTTCGGAATCTAATCGTTTACCTATACCTCCTACAAACCTCAAATCCTTTTGAGACTGCGCCTTAAGTTCGTATGCTCCCAAAGCCTGGAACTTGCTCCAGACTTGCGTCACGACATCTCCCGACTTGACCACATTTAAAAAGAAACTAAAAACGTGTCCATTTATCGCAGCATTCGGTGGGTTCCCGTGATTCGTTTTATGTGTGCTTATGCGTGCTGACACTGTGCATGCTGCCACTAACGATACTTGCATGCTGACCCTGTGCATGCGATTAGCCATATTATTCATGTTGCTCATCGAGCACGATACAACTAACCATTCAATCGTGCTTCCTTTGGAGCAAAGGTAAAGCACCTAGAAAAAGATTGAGCTCTTTGAAGGTGCTTTATCAGGTGTATTATTATTATCATCAATAATAATAGTATTATTGTTATAGAAAGACAGAGAGAGAGAGAGAGAGAGAGAGAGAGAGAGAGAGAGAGAGAGAGAGATTGAGAAAGCCACCTGAGAGCTGACTGCCGGCCTGACCGAGTTGTGGCGCGGCACTGGCCCACTACGGCTGCCACAGTTTGCAGCCATTTAAAGTGGTACAAAAGCCCACAATGCCTCGAGCGTGATCTGCTCCATCGCCCGCGCAGCCTTTTCTTGCTAGCCAGCTAGGAGCTGCCGACGTCATCGGCACAACAGCGTCCCAGCCGTGCTAGTCGTGCCAGCAGCCCAGCTT
>WPIO01000166.1:217500-260000 GCA_009760855.2 Cristatella mucedo
CATCGATCAACGATCACGAACCGCGATCGAGCACGAGCTGAAGAAGAAGAGCGTGCGTCTTTTACCATATTAAACCTGTCTCTTACAATAATTACCTAACTTTTTCAAGGACTCAGCCTAACTCATAAGACTTCACCCCCAAGACAAAATCTAAGAAAGCTTCAAGGTAGACGATGTTGACTAAATGATTGAAAACCAGGAGCCAGTGAAGCTCACATCTTATTGCTGGCGATTTCGTGTTAGGTGTGCCTTTTATCTTTCATCTGGTCCAAGAATGGCTTTCGGTATTTAGGGGCACAATTAAAATAGCTCTTTATATAATGTGGCTCCTATGTAACTCCACAAAGATTATGTGACTGTCGTGCAAGAGAGTTTTCTATTACACGCTCAAAGCCTGAGTGGCCTTCGGTGTGAATTCGCTAGCCAACAGATTTCATGTCAGGCAACAAAGAGAAAGTGAGAGAAGCTTATCTGAGTCAGGGAGGCAGTTGAGGTGAATGTTGAGAAGAATGAGAGTAGTAGCAGGTCTCCTGATGGATGGCCGGAAAGGATGTGCAGCATGGTCGGCAGCAGAAGAGCAGATGTCGCCTCGCAGGAATTGTGGAAGCGACATCTGCTCAGTCTGCAGGGTCGGCAGAGCAAAAACGTCTGTCACCAGCGTCTGCCTTCAAGCGGAGGAATGGAAGGACAGCTTGAGAGCAGACACAAATCTGCGACGGCACGGCCCTTGAAGATGCACCGGCGACTGATCATATGACATTGCCGGCGGGGGCGGTGTCTTCTGCTGAGCACTCTCGTAGCCCTAGCTCGGAAATGGATATGTGGACAAGCGCTTTTCAGCTTGATGGAATAGGACGAGCCACGCTCGAGCTTGTGAATGAGTAGCAGCTACACGCGGCAGCCGCAGCCGACGGTGGCGGCTGCCGCGTGTAGCTCGGTGACTCGAAGTGGGCAGGCCCACTGGGTGCATCTGGGTGCATCCCACGGGGGGGGGGGGCAGCCCGATCGGTACCGGTGCTTACGGGATGCAAGCAGCTTGCGCACAGTGCATATTGGCTAAGGCGATCAATACTCGGGTGACCTCTCGGCTTCGCCGAGGGAAGGGCGACCCGAAGCAGATCGACCCCTCGTGCCCCTCGCGTTCTGGCAGCAGTGGGTGCTCTCACTGCATTCATGCATGATCGCCGGGCAGTCACCGATCGCCCGGCACGTGACAGGAAGTGACACTACTCGGTTTTCTCTGAACTGCTCTGGATCCCACCTGCAGTTCAAAGCAACAGTGCTAGCCCAGTACCAGCAGCTAAGAGCATTGTACAGGTAATGATGAGGTGTAACCAACATTGAGCAGAGTTTGAGCGAACAATGGATGGGCATTTTTGTAGGGAGGTTGGCAGCCAAGGCTGCGACTCCCTCACTAACGTCGAGTGTAATAATAACTACGATGAGGATTAGCCAGGGACATAAAAAACTACACAACGGCAGAAACGAAGTACAAAATTGGCAGCGAGCAGAATGTGAAAGTCATCGCTGCTACACGGACCCGTGCAAGTGAACGTGAAAAATCTGCAAACGCTTTCACGAAACCGGCTTGCCAGGAGCAGGAACACAAGGAGTAAAACAAGCTGCTAAGTTCAGCTCATTCAACGGCCTCATTTGCAGCAGACTGAAAACTACGACTTTGGCCCCATGTTTCATCAGGTGCTAAAGAGGCCACGAGGCGACTGCTCTGAGCGGCTGCCAGAGTGAGTTAGAGAGAGAGAGAGAGAGAGAGAGAGAGAGAGAGAGAGAGAGAGAGAGAGAGAGAGACAGACAGACAGACAGACAGACAGACAGAGACAGAGAGACACAGAGAGAGACACAGAGAGAGACACAGAGAGAGATAGACAGAGAGAGAGAGAGAGAGAGACAGAGAGAGAGAGAGAGAGAGAGAGAGAGAGAGAGAGAGAGAGAGAGAGAGAGAGAGAGAGAGAGAGAGAGAGCGAGAGACAGAGAGACAGACAGAGACAGATATAGAGACAGACAGACCGAGAGACTGAGAGACAGAGAGACAGACAGAGACAGAGATAGAGACAGATAGACCAAGAGACTGAGAGACAGACAGACAGAGAGAGTGGGAGAGAGAGAGAATGTGTAAGAGATGGATGCTGACGCGAATTAATTTTTCACATAACGATCCCGGGCGCAGCATAGTGGTCGATATAGTCGCTACGGGCAGATTAGCAAAGACCCGGATCGATAGTGTGGGACGGCCCCAAGAGTGGCTCTGAAGAGTGAAGGCTGCTGCATGCAGCGACTGCAGGGAGCGACTGCAGCAAGTGCACAAGTCGCTCCGCGCACTCTAACATCTCGAGCATCTGCAGACGATCGCGATCGCGATCGCGTCGGGCGGCTGCTGCATGCTGCAGAGAAGATCGCTGCTGTGATCCGCGGCACAGCGACGCCGGGTATGCTGCCCACACACCCTAACCTAATGCTGTTGCTCACGATTAATTAACACACTCGACTGCACTGGCAAGTCAATGCGCTTGCAAGTCGAAAGCCCGGTCTCTTCCACACATCTGATGGGTAGCATCGACCGTACAAGAGACAGGTTCCGTCATCAGAATCTTTCGAGGGATGGTCGACAAAGGCTAGGCACAGGGCGTCCTTGATGTACTGTCAGCAAACTGGAGAGAGGTATTAGTTAGGCCTACGGATAGGCTAAAGATGACTGGAAATCCTGACTAATGATGAAAATGTAACAAAACTGCCAGAGGAGAGAGAGCAGCTTTCAAAAAAGTGCCTGTCTGCCTGGGCTTACTTGAAAGAGCTCCATTAGCAGCGCCATTAGCAGCTCCGCCTTTGGTCAGGAAAATGGAATGGTGGTAACAGAATGCCGAAAAGCGTTCATGAGGCACATGATACTGAGACGACCTGACACAGTTGAAGTTGACAGGCCACGCCCACGGCACTGACGTTTTTGGCACCGATGCAAGACTAGAAGTACTCACGGTATTTCCTGTTTGTCAGCCACTACCTGTCTTAGCGCGTGTCTCTCTCCCATCCCCTTTTTCTAACTCGGTCTGAATTTCTCTCTTTCTCTCTCTTGCTCTCTCTCTGTCTCTCTTTCACTCTCACCATCAATCTCTCTGTCTATGTCTGTCTGTCTGCCTGCCTGTCTGTCTGTCTGTCTGTCTGTCTGTCTGTCTGTCTGTCTGTCTGTCTGTCTGTCTGTCTCCTTCCCTCTCTCTCTCTTTCTCTCTCTCTCTCGCTCTCTCTCTCTCTCTCTCTCTCTCTCTCTCTCTCTCTCTCTCTCTCTCTCTCTCTCTCTCTCTCTCTCTCTCTCTCTCTCTCTCTCTCTCTCTCTCTCTCTCTGTTGTCCTGCTCTCCAATGCTCTGCTTTACTCCACTGTTCAATGTTGAGCTTGTATCCTTGCTCTGTCTCTTGGTATCGCGGCCACACTTCAGCTCACTACAGCTGCCCACGATTGGCCACCTCACTCCGCTCTCACAGCCACCCCAGCCGATCTCAGCTGCACGGGCTTATCACCTCCACCGAGCTGGTCTACCACCATGGCGGTAGAGCCGTGTGCAGCTGCACGTGCCAATTTCGTCGAGAGCCGTTTCGAGTCCAGACATCAGGTCGCCTCAGGAGCCGGCAGCCAGACTTGGGGAGCAGCCTGACTGGTCAGAGCCCGACTGAGCACGACTGCATGCCGAACGCCCGAGCCTCGAGCAGTTGCCAGAATAGCAGCAACTATTCTCGCCACTGCACGAGTAGCTGCTGCTGCTCGTGCCCAGAGGCCTACACACATGAACACGTGCAACAGCTGAGAGAAGTAACGGAAAATGCAGCGAGAGCAGCCACTTCAGGTGCGGCAGCAGCTTGTCCTCCAGTCACCCTCACGTCTTGTGCAAATCACCTCTGACATCATCCGATCATGATCGATCTAGCGGATGCTTGACATGCGGATGGTTCGCATGCAGCATTCAGGAGCAACGCAGTGGCAGCCGTCTGCGATGTCGGCCAGCTTTCACCCTCTGACCTCTGACGATGCAGGATGACGAAATCTGTCCTTCCCTGCACCTCCGTGGTGCGATACGTGCAGACACAGCTCCCGATGGCTGGCATGGTGACAGAGGCCGTAGCTTGCTTTTACTACCTTTGAAGCTAACGCCTGACTGGCTAACTAGCCTTCTGGTTTGGTCCAGCGGTTGAGGTGCTCGCCCCGACCAAGGTCTGGCTGAGGTCGTGGGCTCGAGCCAAGAAGCACGTGTGAAGCGCCTGAATTGAGATTAAGTTCTCTTGCGGTGCTATAAAAATGAATTATATTGACATGACTTTATAGCCTTCAGGTTCAGCCAGGCGGCCAATTGCTTGTGCCAGCATCTCTCTTGGTCACAGTACTCAACGATGTATTCGAACTGATCGACAAACAGATCAAAATCCTTAAAGAGAACCAGGCATCCTCCTTGCACCATCACTACCACTCTACCTACCCGGCTCACTGTATAACACTCTCATGAGTATTCACTGTGCAATCACCCCTCCCCCACCACCCTAGCCCAGAGCACCTGAGACACCAGATTGCCCTGATTAGACAGAATTCCTGATAGGCTGGATCAGCTGAACTCGGGGCTACAAAATAGAACTCAAATGTTGCAGCAGGTCGCATCCTGGCAGGCAGCATCTAGTCCAGGCATTTCTAGGCTTTGGCAGCAGACACGTCACGGCTTCCCTCAAGCAGCAGCCACCCTGGTAAGTCCTCGTTCAATAATCCTCAGGTAATGCTAATGACAGTGACTCCGGTAATTATTCGGGCTAGTGATCATGCTACGACAGAGTATCGGCCTGCCACTGAGGAAGTCCTCTTCTCAAGCATTCAGCGACCAGCACGACTAGCAGAACCAACGCCGGCCGCCTTACGATCGCTCAATACTAGGGTCGCCAGCTCTCACGCACAGGCAGTTCTCATAACGGACTCCTGTCATCCCGGGCTACCGCTCGGACTGAGACAAAGCCGGGTATTAGTGGCAACTCCTCTGCCAGGGAGTCACGGGTAAGAGGAACAGCTGCCGAAGCACGCTGGCGCTGCAGACAGGGCTCGACTGCCAGTCGACGCGGTTCGCAAGCCGAGTCTATTATTAGGCGGGCTTCAAAGGGCAGATACCTCTCTATCAAGGGCGGGCTATAAATATCGAACTGTCGCCGTCGACCGAAGAGCGACGCCTCGCAAGACCGACCGAGACAGACAGAGACAGAGGCGCAGGGACAGAGACAGAGACCGGAGGGAGGGAGGGAGGGACAGAGAGACAGAGACGCCGGGAGACCGAGCGAGGAGAAGAGAGAGGATCGAACCGGGTCGAAGAACGAGCGCCAGACAAGACGACTCGACCCGCCAGGTCGCACGCACGCAGTCAGTTTACGGACAACCAAATTTGCTGACTTGAAACGACGGAGAGCGCAGCCAGCTGCCGCCGGCGTGCGAAAGCGAGGCCGGCCGTCGGTCGGTCGGTCCGTCGGTCGGTCGGTCGGCGTCCGAAGGAAGCTGCACGTCGGGGTCGCAAGAAGGCGGAGAGCGACAGAGCGACAGGGCGACAAGGGCTCGAGGGAGCGCGCGCGCGCTCACGACGACGGCGAGCGCGGGCGAATCGACTTTCCCGAAACTTCTGCGCGGCGTTCGAGTCCTCGAGTCTCGTTGCCTTGCGACGCGGCGCTATAAAACCCTGCAGCTGCTGGAGCAGTCGCATTCACACTGCATCGAGTCGCGGTCGGCGACCGGTCTGCTGCGCCGCGGCCACCGAACGAGACGGGTTGCCGCATCCCGAGACGGGTTGCACTGCGGCTCAAGGCTCGGTTTGAGACAGCGTGAGCCAACGAGCGAGAGAGAAGCGTAGAATGAACGAGAGAGAGAGAGAGAGAGAGAGAGAGAGAGCGAGAGAGAGAGCGAGAGAGAGAGAGCTAGAGAGAGAGAGAGAGAGAGAGAGAGAGAGAGAGAGAGAGAGAGGGGGAGAGAGGTGAGCCGCTAAACAGCCGAGCAGACGACCATGGGCACCCGCGCTCCTTTAACGCCGTCGGCGACGTATACGTACCGCGGATTTCGACGACGCTTCACAGCGGACTGTCCAGACGCCACTCGGGAGCGCGAATTACGTGAAAAGGTGCGACCCGGCAAGCAGACGGCGCTTTACTTCCGTAAGCCACCGGAGGCGGCGTTCCCGCACGAGATCGGCGAAGCACGAGCGGCAATGCGAGCGAGCACCCGCGCGTGCGAGCGCCGAGCGACAAGCCCCGCCTACTGGGACGACCGGTGCCGCCCATAAGTTTGGAGTGCCACGTGACTCGTGCGGCCCTCACCTTAATTTTTGCGACGATTATTCGCGCATTTAGGAGAATTGATTAATCTTTTTTCTCGCCGCATACTTTCGTTGACCGAATCGGTTCAGCGAAACATTGAAGCATACGCAAAGCATCCGTTGTCTAGGAGAACGGCCCCCCTCCCGTCTTACGCGTCCTGGCCGACGTCATGGCGGCGGTCGCTGCTCCCGAAGCCGCACCAACTGCTGCTATCGAGCCACCGAGCAACACTTACGTAATACGACCGAATTACCAGCATAAGTAAATATATTGCTTAAATTATGGCCTCCGTGTTGAGCGTCTTTGGTGAAACAGATCGGTTAGGTCTGCTTCGCGCTGCGTCTGGCTCTCGTGTCTAGATTGTCTGCGCTCAGTCGTCCGTCCACTGCTACAGCCTTTGCGACGATATTGACGATTTCGCTTCCGATCTTATTCTCAATACATCTTAATACTTATTCTGCCATATAGGCTTGGCTAGTTATTGCAGTAGTTGCGGAAGTACCAGAGCGGTCTGACATCTAGTCAGACCACTCTGTGTTGGCTTCACTACTCCCCCCCCCCCCCCCGTTAGATCTGCAACGAGGCCGTAGGATCGATGCAGTACCTCGTTTCCTGTGAATGGGGCCATATGCATTTTAATTTTATACGCGTTTTAAATGTATGCTTCGCATAGCAATCAGTAGTTGACGTAGTGGCGGGCAGAAGGCGGCGCATACGAAAAGAAAGCAGGGTCATTCGTCAATCGCTGGCTGCTGCTGCTCTGGTATGCTGGAAGCACCGACGACACGATACGACGCGACTCGTGCGTGCTTTTAGGTTTCGGCAGGCCATCGTTAAGGAGCTTCTGCACACTGTCTTGCAAGAACGACTGTCCGACAAGCAGTACAGCCAAGAAGATGCCACCGAGCTCACGAAGCAGCTATCGGATGAGATTAAACGGCGACTTAAGGGTGAGCAGGAATGTGGCTAATGCGCGGTCGCTTGACAGGTCCGCGATTCCGTTTGAAAAAGCTCACGATTCCGTGCAGATTATGCTCATCTGTCTTCGCAGTCTACCCCTGGTGTGTGTGTATTTGCACGTGTGTGTGTGTGCACGTGTATGTGTGTGCCGCACATTTTGTCATCTCGCGACTCCTTCGGCTGCCCTCCCCCAACACGGCTCTTCACTTAGCTTACGCATAAATCTTTCCCACTGAGCAAACGCGCGATTGCTCGTGTTTGTGGAAGTGATCGATTGTTGCATAAACGCGAAACTTGATTTTTTCGCGAGAACCCTCAGCTGCCCCCGATTTTCCGAAGGGCTGAAATTATGCTTGTATCATTGTGACGATACTTCCGAAAAGCGCGACGCTGAGCTTCGCTGTGGTTGTAGACATAGGCTACGACCGCTACAAATTTGTTGTGCAAGTTGTCATGGGGGAGCAACGTGGAGAGGGCGTCAAGTGAGTAGCTTGCGTCTCCTGCGTCGAGGCGAACGTAAACTTGTGTCGCTATTTTTCTCTCGAGCATGTGCCGCATGGGTTTGTCGACTGCTTGTTGTTGGGCTATTCTAGCGAGCGACGATTTCAGCCTAGTAATGCCGTGCAATTGTCTGTGCACTCTCTGACCTCTCGCCTCTCAAGGCTCAGTGCATATCGTATATCGATGATTCGGTGCCCGCCGGCTTCTTTGACGAGTCGCAAGCGATCGACCAGAGGCTTATGGCGACGATCGGTTAAGTCGCATTACATGATCGCAAAGTTTGATTGGTTGAGTCGCACTCTGCTCATTCACTCTGCTGGCGGAAAGAGCAGGCGGAAGTGGCACCCCTTCCTCGAGTTCTCTTCAAAGCCCTACTCTTTCGCGATCAGGTTGCCGTTCGGCTGGGTTCGGAAGAGTGAGCTGCCGTTGTTACAGCTCTTAGATGCTGTCCTTCGATTATGCATGCATTCGTTGAGGTCATGTTCTCACCATTTTTCTCTATAGTCCACGCCTTCGGCTTGATCGGACGCTGCCGATTACCGCCCGGGTCTTACTTAGCCAACGCTCTCTCGCTCTTCAGCTCATCCAATTAGTGGGCTCGAGTCCTGCAGTGCGCGATGTTTTGTCGCCCCCTGCAAACGGTGGTGATAGCTATTTGGTGAGCCGTAGTGGCTCGCTAGGTAAGGCGGTTGCAATTCACGACCTTGTCCCAAGGTCGTGGGTTCGAATCCTGTGGTGGGCGATCCTTTATCGCCCCT
This sequence comes from Cristatella mucedo, assembly GCA_009760855.2. Taxonomy (NCBI): domain Eukaryota; kingdom Metazoa; phylum Bryozoa; class Phylactolaemata; family Cristatellidae; genus Cristatella; species Cristatella mucedo. The sequence continues at coordinate 226,057 of WPIO01000166.1, forward strand.
GCAAGAGGTGGTGATAGTCGTAAAGACTCTTCTGTCGCTATAAAAAAGAGGCTGTTATATCAGCTGGTTGTTGTTGTTTGTTATGACTCCTCTGCCGATACGTAAATGAGACTGTTTAGTTAGCTAGCAATTAGTAACAACAAGGGCTTTTTTAGCCTACGAGCAATCAAGTGGCGGCTCAATTTCTGCTCTGCTAGCTGTCTTTCATCCGTTGTCGAGCGATTTGCTCGTCATCTAGTCGCACGCGATCTCAGTTCTGTACGTCGCATTAAGTTCCATGCTTTTCTCTGCCATCATTCTGGTATCGTCACTGATAAGTTATTTTTCTTTCCCAGCTGAGCATGCGCCGAGTGTTGTGTCGCACTCCCACGTCCGCCATTGCAAGCCGTTTCGGTGCTTGTCTGCCAGTGGCAGACATGGTAGCAGTACCAGTAGCGGTCTGGCTGCCTACGTTATGCCTCTGTGTTATTGCTGTCGCCTCCCTGTCACTATATCAATTGTCTTCCTCTGAATCCATGTGTCAAGCACTATCACTGAGAGTAAACAAAGCTTACGCAACGACAGCTACTCTCCTGCTGCCGACAATGGCACATCTTTTTCAGCAGTCCTGAGCTGCTACTTCTATGCTACTCACTACCTCAACTGCTCTCCTAATTCTGCTATGCTTCTCACTTTCTCTTTGTTTCGTGAGATAAAGTCTGTTGGCTACCGAACGCATACCGAAAGCCGCTTTGGCCATGAGTGCGCTATACAAAACTCTCCTGCGTAACACCCACATAGTCTTTGTGGCTCTGTGGAGTTGCAGACGGAGATACATTACAAAGGTGACCAAAGTGTGTGGCTCGTTTTCTTGTGCTGTTGACCTTAAAGCGGTCGGACGGATCCTCTTTCGTGCTTATTCTTTATCCCTGGGTCCGAGGCCCAGTCGCAGGATTCCGAAGGCTGCCGCAGGATTCCATTTTATGTCACCGTCCTCGGTTCGCGATGGTTCGATCTAGGTGTTGATGCTTGAGGCTGAGCTTCTCCGTCTAGATGGTTCTACCTGAGGCCGATCAGTCACAGCAGTAGCACTGATTCCAGCTCTACGAATACTGCACTGCTATAGAAAATCCTTGCTGCTACCACTTCACGAGCATCTAGACTCTCCTGAAAGCTTTATCTCTTACGGTGAATCGGTCGTGGGAGACGTACGGTAGTAGATCCCGGGTGTGTGGTGTACAAGGCAGCAATCTGCACGGCACAAGAAGTGCATGATGCACCGGTTAGGAAACCCTAATCGAATGTTGCGGGCAACAAAGCGACCCCGACACCACTGTGTCACATCGCAGCCTCGCCCTGCTGGCGAGCAAGCAGCCAGCGAGTGTGCAGGCAGGAAGGGCAGCAGCAGAGCAGAGCAGGAGCGGAAGCACCGGATTTGATGCCCTGGATCCTGACTGAGTGGACACTGACGAGCGCTGAATCTTACCAATACTACTGTCGCTGGAATGCCGGGCATAAGCCTCCGCAAGCTGAGTTGAATAATGACGTGGTCTCACGCTTGAATGCACTTTCCGAAGAAGCTCGCGCTGCTGTGACACTCTACTTTCGCGGTCGGCCTCGTGGCAGTGCTTTGCCCTAGCCACTGATCAGTGTGTGCTTGTACGCACGTGGGGATCTTTTGTGTGCTGTCCCTTGATCTTGCGCTGCTTGGCTAGTGGGCCCCCCTGCGAATAACGAGCGCCGACCATCTTGTCTAAACTTGCTCCACACTAGCTGCTGCTTGTACGGGTGCATCGCTCTTTGACTGCTGAAGCTACTGCAGCAGCTGCTAACAACTCACCTGCTCCTCACAGTGCTGCCTCTGTACGTGTGTGAACTTTCCTGTGCGTGCCCACGAGGGCTGAAAAATTGTTGCTGCTATCGCAAAACAATGGACACCTGCTTCCTTTCCAGCAAGTTGCCTACCTAGCAAGAGATTTAGTTCGCTTGAGTGCTTCATATGTGTGATGCATGAACATTATTGTTATTATTATTATTACTATTAGGGCATTTGTGTGATTTTGCCACAGTGGCAAGCTAGCTAAACAGTGGGTTAGAACTTTGTAACGATGCTTGTGAGCCAGGTTTTGCGAGCAGGGTCAGTTTTACATCGAACGTGGTCGACGGCTGGTTGACGTGTCTGACGAATTAGGGCTCATTTACAACTCTAGCGGCGAGCCAAGTGCTCATGGGCAGCAGTTGAACGGTCGCGTTGTAACCACATAGTCAGCTCACTGCTGTGGCCCGACCCCGATGAGCACGTGGCCGCTAAGCTGCTGCTCTGTGAGCTTGGTGGCCATCAAGATGGCCGCAGATTGTTTTCCGGCTTCCTATCACTCTGTGTGCACTCTCACTCTCGTCACAGGCATCACGGTCTTTACAAACACACACACACACACACACACACACACACACACACACAGACACACACTCACACACACACAAGCACACACACACACGCACGCACATGAGTTGTTGCCTGCTGTCTCGGCAAACACTCGGCATCTCACTGTCTTTCCCTACCTTCCCTCTCAGGGAGCCTTTGCTTGCTCGGCTACTATTTGCAGCTGACAACCTTGGCTCGTTGCATTCGGCTGTGATATCGGCTTGGAACAATGTCCCTGCTGCCATCAATTAACTCTGTCTCTACTTTCATCGGATCATATCGGGCTACTGTGCATTTTTACACACTAGTCTCCCTGGGCTAACCATGTTTTCTGTGTGTGCATGACTCATGCCGGCAGCTGTAAAAGAACTGCCAATAAAAGGCCTTAGTTAAGCTGCTCATGGTAATTCAAGCTGTGGGAGGCAGTCGATCGTGCAATTGAATGCTCTAACAACTGACTTCGTTTGCAACGCCTGGCTGGCTGCAGCTGGCTTGAAGCTGATTGGCTGGGCAGCTGATTGGTTGGGCAGGTGATTGGCTGGCTGTTGAGGCACCGAGTTGTTGCAGGATGGCATGCCGTTGCTTCTGGGATTCCGACACGGACAACTATGCTCAAGACATATTCCTGTCGGTGAGTCAACTGGGCAACGCGCTCGATCGTTGCAGATTGTGTCCTGTCGTTTGCTGATCGCTTCGCGTGGCTTGACGGATTGGTATGCCTGCATAGATTGGTCGTCTCCATTGTGGCTGCCTGTGGTTCCGAGTAAAAAAAAACATGCTGTCTTCACAAACGTGCGCGGCTCGTCGATTGCGAGTCAGTTGTCTGCTGACGTCACTGCTCGCTATTGGCCGGTTTGCAAGTTTTGATTCCCGTTTCTAATTATTCTTGCTGTATCTTCTCGTTTCTTTAATCCGCTTACTCATATCATGTTAATCGACCTTGCCTCTTTCTCTGACTCTCCTCCGAGTCCGTTTTTAGAATGTAGTGTTTTTTCTCTCTTTTCAGCGTGCGTGCTGCCATTTCATGCAATTCTCATCTCCTCTGTGTCCGCTTCTTTTCCGGTCCGGACACGTTTCCCTCTTTTTTCCGTTTTTCCCTTTTGGTTTATTTATTTCATTCCCCATTCATATTTTCATTGAGCTCTCTCTCTCTCTCTCTCTCTCTCTCTCTCTCTCTCTCTCTCTCTCTCTCTCTCTCTCTCTCTCTCTCTCTCTCTCTCTCTCTCTCTGTCTCTGTCTCTGTCTCTGTCTCTGTCTCTGTCTCTGTCTCTGTCTCTCTCTCTCTCTCTCTCTCTCTCTCTCTCTCTCTCTCTCTCTCTCTCTCTCTCTCTGTCTGTCTGTCTGTCTGTCTGTCTGTCTGTCTGTCTGTCTGTCTGTCTGTCTGTCTGTCTCTCTCTCTCTCTCTCTCTCTCTCTCTCTCTCTCTCTCTCTCTCTCTCTCTCTCTGTCTCTCTGTCTCTCTCTCTCTCTGCCTCTCTCTCTCTCTCTCTCTCTCAATAATCTGCTGGACTTTCATGCAACCGTACTTTCACGTGCGCATGGTTTGCATATTGTTGCGCTTGTCAGGTATCTATTTTTTCATTGGAATTCTCGTTCTGCGTATGCTCTACCCACCTTCGCCTGTCCTCAATAATACTAATAATGTTAATAAGACATTTTATAGCTCCCTAATGGAACTAAATCTCTTTCTGGGCACTTTAAATATGCGAGAAAGGAAGCATATTGATTGGACAGTGATAGCATGCATAGCGTCAGCATGCACAAGTTCTTACAGGACAATTCACCCCGACGGGGCAAGTGCTTTGAGGAACAGGCGGGATTTTAGCTTTTAAATCTCGTAAAGTCAGGGCAGTCGTGACGTCAGTTGGAAGTTCGGGCTGTGGGAGCGTGCGGACTGAAGGCGGGTTTCCACACGATTTAGTGTTGATTTGATACACAGTCAAAAGGCTTGAATAAGAAGATCGGGTGCTACGATGCAAAGACTGATGCGTAACTATATTAAGTCAGTATTCTATTAATGATCTAGAGAATGGCGGTACCTAGAAGTGAGTGGTAGGCCCTTGAAATCGATACTTTTCTTGATGGGAACACAATGCTGGTCTGTGAAAATAGGTGCAATCTGGCAGTTTTGATACTCACGACGGACAAGCTCACGTGCAGAGTTTTGCACCAGCTGTCTGCATCTTGTAGAATAGGCAGGAAGACCTTTGAACAGCGAGGTACATAAAAGTGAGTCACGACGGATGTCACAAATGCATAGAACAGTCTGTCTGGCCGTGGTGGCATCCTTATTTTGCAGGCCCGAATTTTCGCTGCTGGTACATTGCTGAAAGTAGGCAGACTTTACTGCGGAGCTGATGAGGTTATCAAGTCGGAGGTCACGTTAGAACAGAACGCCCTATGCTGACCGAGCCCATCTTGAGGGTTATGCATTCCAATTTGAGAGTAACACTGTGTTTTCTCATAGCCATTATGCTGGTTTTTATCGGCATTCAATTGGATACTGTTTGCTGTCATCCACACTCTAATATCAGCAATAAATGCTGGAACGTAGTCGAGTGAGCTCGACTGATGTGCAGGGCGGGATATGCAAAAAATATATTATTCATTTGTATGGTCCGCTAAGAGAACTCAATCTTTATTCGGGTGCTTAATATATACCACTGAGCTCGAGCCTACGACCTTGGCCAGACGTGGTTGTAGCGATGGCACCTTAATTCCTTTGCCAAGCCAGCGCTGCGGTGGATCGAAGCAAGGCATGTATATATAAATATATATATATATATATATATATATATATATATATATATATATATATATATATATATATATATATATATATATATATATATATATATATATATATATATATATATATATATATAGCTGATTGTCATCTGCATAGAAATTAAATGCTATTATGCGATCTGTGATTATTGCGTCAAAAGGGAGTGTATAGATTGTGCGACGAATTTGACCAATCACAGATAACCGGAGTACTCCATTTTTCAAGGTTCCTCTAATGACCGTTACCGTTGACATAAATTCTCTTAACTCTGCTGCTAAGATAAAGCCATTTCAGTGCAGTGGCAATGGTGCTCAGGTGAGACAATAGAAAGGTTCTCAAGAAGGAATGGATCAATTGCATCAATTGATGAAACGCTGCTGGGAGTTCCACGGCAGAGCTGGCTGCGAGACTCTACAGAGACTGAGACTCTACCCAATCAGCATTCTTCCATGTTCCCCTGTCAGCGTCTCCACGTCATCAGGAGTAATCCTTACATCGTCGGAGCTAAGGTGCTCGCTCTTCACAGCCGAGGTCGCGGGCTCGAATCCTGCAGTGGGCGATCCTTCGTTGCCAACTGCAGGCGGCTGCGGCGATGATTTTAGTTCCGGCTCCTCTTCTGCTGTGCAAATTAGCGAAGCCAATATTTGTCGCTTGCCTGAATTTTCGTCTTGGAGCTCCTTTGAATTTATGTCACAAGTCATCAGTCGCACTAGCTCGAGTTCTTGTATTTCTCGAACCGTGCACTTCGGCACATAATTCAAGGAGCTCCATTCGTCCTCCTCGGAGCTTCAGCCCCTTTATACCTTCAGATACCTCTATAACTTTGATTTCGGTGTGCTCGAAAAATCGCATTGTCTGTTCGATCGAATCGATCGTTTGTTGTTCGACCCTGTTCGATGTGCGCTTAGAATGCGTTCTCTTGCGCTATTCAGTGTTGCGGTACGTTGTCGCACGGCATGCATTACAATTCCGTCGCTTTCGTACAGTTTTATTGTCATTCACTTTCAGGATAGCTTCTTCTGCGTCGCGACGGCGTTTGGCTGTTTCTTCTACTGACGCGATAGCGCCGATCAGGGACCTCCTTCGGACGTCTTTTTATATGTTTTATTTATAATTCTGTTAATAAACCTGTCAGTCGGGTCCATGGGCATGGCTGTGAACTGGCTTTTATGCCTTTTTCAATCAAGAAAACTGTGCCTGACTGCGAATAAATGCGAATGGTGCCATTCGACCTTACGAGCGAAAGAAAAGAGACTTCTGAGAGGGTATTTCTATGACGTAAATGAACCTACTGGAACTTCGTCTGCAGACTTTTGCTACAGTGCTGCTTCGCTTTAGACAGTCGAAAAGATAAAGAATCGATATAGGCACATGATGATGACGTAGTGCAGCACGATAACGTTACTACTTGTCAAAGAAGCCGATTTCGGAGCAGCTTTTCACCTCGAATCGAGGCGAAAATGCAGCTCGATGTCTTGCACGCGATGTCGTGGCTGCAGCCGAGGGGCTATTCGAGGTGCAATCTGAAGACATGTTACCGAAATTGTGAACAGCTTTGAATAGTGAAACTACTGACGGCTTGCAGCACACAGATAGATATCTGTTTGTATACACGAAATTAACTGTACACTATATGGCATAAGCGCAAAGGGTCTTCTGCCGCTATGTAAATGAGGTTTTTTTTTATCAGCTCAGCTTGGTCCAATTCGATCTCGAGGAGCAGTGGGTGACCTGGCCCCGCCCCTATTGACCCCGCCCCTATATGACCTGGCCCCGCCCCTATATCAGGCCGGAGCTGGCGCGTGGATAGGGGCCAGGGTCTGGCATGGACGCGGGCATGGGGTTTTGTAAGTCGACTATACTGTAAAAATCTCTACGCTTGCTTAGATTCATAAAGTTAACGATTCGCGGAATCACTGGATGCCTTACCCGGGGCCGATTACTTCAAAGATACTATTTTGTACAATGGGGTGAATGATATACAGGCAGCAGCAGCGATTCTCGCAAACGACGAAATCATCTTACATCAAGTCCACGAGCAACTGCCGGAGATATATATATATATGTATATATATATATATATATATATATATATATGTGTGTGTGTGTATGTATATATATACATATATATGTATATATATGCATATATAAATATATATATATATTTATGTGTGTGTGTGTGTGTGTGTGTGTGTGTGTATGTGTGTATAGTGAGACATTAATGTGCATGTGCCGAGCTGGTTTGGTCTAGCGGTTAAGGTGCTCGCCCCGACCAAGGTCTGACTGAGGTCGTGGGCTCGAGCCCCGAGGCATATGTGAAGCGCCTGAATAGAGATTAATTTCTCTTGGGGCGCTATGTAAATGAATTACTATTATTATTATTATGCTGGTATATTACCATAAAAATGCATATACTTATAAACATATTGGTTTTTGCTGCATGCGCGTGTATAATATAATTTCTAGCGTAAATGTCATCTTTGCTATTTTTTCTCATTCTTAATACACGCACGAGGACTAAGAGGAAGTTAACTAGTGGTGAGATGCATCCGGTGCATACGGCAGACTTCCGTCACCTCGCAACGAAAGCGAGTGGGAAGCATAGCTAGCCAAGTCAGGTCGCCGCGGTCAGCCCAGCAGCCACCGGAAGTAGCTCTCGAGCAGGCTCCTCCAGCCGCGCTCAGAGGCAGATGCTGCCGCAGAAGGACGCCGCTCCAGAGAGGAGAGGTGATCGCTGCGCGAGGATGTGCACGTGAGTTTTTTGCAGTTCAGCATCTGCCGAGCAATAAATTCCGTCAGCAAAAGGTTGTATGAAAAAGGCTGAAATAGATGTACCGGTACTGCATTAAGAGAACCTGAGTGCATTAGCTGCCGCGAGCGGCACATCTAGATTTCAAAGACGCTAAGCGACGAGGTGCCATGGTGAGGGGGTCGTGGAAGAAAATCTATTTTGCATCCGCTCATTGACCGGAAGCCGCCGTGGCTTCTTAAGAACAGGACGTACGCGATTGAATCTCGTTCGGCGAACGAGCGCTCGAGAGGCCACATATATTTGGCTATCACCTTTGGGTGCACAGTTCACCGTAGGAGTCACAGTTCGTAGTAGGGGTCGCATGCCGTTGCGCAACTAGCGGGTGCCTTGGCAACCTGAGAACGTGTCCCATAATGCAGCGCCAGGCGGCCACAGCCGCGGGCGGAAATTGATAATTAAGAATTAATAATAAAAGGATGCGCGGGAAGAATAGAAGCACCGGAAGAAGCAGCGGTGGAGCAGCATTAACCAGAATTCCTCTGGCGTTTAAGTCGGGCGTTTGAACTTGGATACCCGATATTCTCAACGGTCGCGTCCTTACTAAACCGTTTCGTCATTGGCGGAGACTTTCAGCCTGTCTCTCCGACCAGCCTCTTACTAGAGTTGTTGCTTTAATATTCACCTCAAAATTTTCTTAGTTAAGAGAGGGCCGCTATAGCAGCCTATAAAATCTCGAATGCCCCTGCTGTATGACCCGTTAGAGGAAGTCGCAGCCGATTCGCTAGCCGGTGCTGACCAGTGAGAGGAAAGCCTGGGCAATATGCACATTTAAATTGGTGCGGAGAAATGAACTTCTATTTGAAATTGATAGTCAGACCGTCAGCCTATATAGTTTCGCAAGTCTCCCGAGTGACATCAGAGCTGCAGTTTTTCTGCCATTGATTTTTACGGGCATCGACTTGCATTGCAAATCTTGTGCACATTAGGAAAAGCTTTTCCATTTTTGAGGCATATTCATCAAAACGGCCGGCGTATAAAGTATTTCCCGGGGCATTACATACGTACCACCCACAGTCTGCATCCGATAACAAGGCTTGACCTAGTGTGTTAGCAACAATTTCGTTCGCTTTGCGATTTACTACTCAAATCTTTTTTGGCTTGACTCTGGGTTGCCGGAAATGAGCTGCAAAGTCACATGGCGTGCATATAGCATGCTTAGGTTTCAATGAGCATGTTTGCGAAAGGCCGGAGACGTTGTCGTTTAATTTCTTGGATCGCACCGTTAGCGGAGCCGACAAACTGGCTAATTGTATTAACCACTATAAGCAAAGCTTATCGGCGAGTAAACGCAATGCCAGTACTTGTAGACCAAGGAGTGCACTTAGACGACAGAGGAAGTGCTTGAAAAACCACTAGCAATTTGAAATGCATTTACAACCACTAGCAATGTTGAGTTCACGTAAAAACACTCACATAAAGTGATGCGCGCGTCAGCATATATTCGATCGCGCATTCTCGCGCGCGCGCGTGTGCGGTGGGTGCGCGCTCGTGCGTGATCGGTCTTGCGAGTGTGCGCCTTCCGCTGGTGTAGGTTACCTTAAGCTACTTAAGTGAGAAGCAGCCGCCGTGGTTGGCTGCGCAAATATAAACCTCATGAGGGGCGCGCGCGGCCTGTGTGTACATACTTCCTGTAGAAGTGAGCACACAAAATGGTGTGCTCTGTTTATAGCCGTAAATCCAACTTTTATGAAAGCAAAACTCCATCACCGGGGCAGTGAGATTTTGAGCCGCAAATAGGAAGTACACCAGGGGGCCACTGACTTTGATGCTTAAGTCAATATTTCCATAATCCATATTAAAAGGGTGATGAGTGGGGATGTTGACGAGATGGATTTCTTAGCGGACGATTGCTGCGTTCTCGGTAAAAGTTGACCACGCTCGAGTGGCAAGCTAAGCTATATTTCAAATGCATATAATTTGATTATATAATTAGATAATAAATGAAAATTATATATTAAATTATAATACATAAAAATAAATGTATAATTATAATATATATATATATATATATATATTTAGTTTTCGCGGGTTCGAAGCGCCACTGAGTGAGGCGAGCGGCTGATGGCTGCTGGCCGTCGGGTCCAATCGGCTCGTGGCATCCGAAGGACGTGACCACTCTTGCTTGGCGCCCAGGTCAAGGGCGAGGGGTCAAGGTGCTCCTCGCCTTGGACGACCGAGGTCGCTGGCTCGAGGGATGCATGCGAAGCCTGCGAAGCGCCTGCGACAGAGATCGAGCTCTGTTCGGGCGCCACGCAATGTTGGATCGCATTGATTCTTTATATTTAACAGCGGACCGCAGCCTCGGCCGCCTCGGCCGACGCTACGGCTGAGGCTCGGGCGTCGAGCACGGCTTTGAGAGCGGTCCAGGCTTTGATTGGCACACTTTGCCAGTCGCGTCGGCGGATCGCCTCGTAGACTCGGGCGCGCTGTCGCTCCTCGCGCAGCGCCCTGAAGCGAGCGATGCGCTCTCGAGTCGCCTCGTCTTGCTGCACCTACAACGGAAGGCCGCTCTCCGTCATGGGGCGGGGGGGAGCAGCGGCCACATCCGGCCGCGCGGCCTCTGCGAGCGGTAATGCAACGCCTGCCAGGGACACAAGTGCACGCATGTGCCACAAAGCTGGATCGACACCTCTTTCGTTAGGCCTGCTACTTATGTATGCATGGCTCCGAGTCGAGCAGACAGCTTTCAAAGTCGACCCCGACGTAGGAGTATCCCAGCTTCGTCTCCTGCCGCGGGCCACTCTGCTGCTTCGGCCGAAATAGCTTGTAGTTTGACATTCTTCCTGGCGGTGCATACACGACACAACCAAGAACACCGCAGTGGGGCTCAATGACCTTTATTCACACGGACGCCGCCGCAGCGGGCCAGTACACTACCGTCGTGCCCGGTGTCCCCGATGTTACTCCCCGGCCCTTGGCCGCCTGTTACTTATGTATATATATATCACTGCCATAAATCACAACACAGCCCATAAACCAGCATAGTGTCATAGTCTCAAATAGCAACAGTCGTGGGCTCAAGCCCCATGGCAAATGTGAAGTGCCTGAATAGAGATTAAGTTCTCTTAGGACGCTATACTTATGAATTGTATTATACCATAAAGTAACCATCTTCGCATGACAAGCGTCTTCCTCCGCTCCCTCCTTTCGCTCCCTACTTTCGCCACCTACTTCCGTTCTCTCCTTCCGCTCTATACTTCCACTCCCTACTTTCGCTCCCTACTTCCGCTCCCTACTTTCGCTCCCTACTTTCGCTCCCTACTTTCGCTCCCTACTTTCGCCACCTACTTCCGTTCTCTCCTTCCGCTCTATACTTCCACTCCCTACTTTCGCTCCCTACTTCCGCTCCCTACTTTCGCTCCCTACTTTCGCTCCCTACTTTCGCTCCCTACTTTCGCCACCTACTTCCGTTCTCTCCTTCCGCTCTATACTTCCACTCCCTACTTTCGCTCCCTACTTCCGCTCCCTACTTTCGCTCCCTACTTTCGCTCCCTACTTTCGCTCCCTACTTTCGCACCTACTTCCGTTCTCTCCTTCCGCTCTATACTTCCACTCCCTACTTTCGCTCCCTACTTCCGCTCCCTACTTTCGCTCCCTACTTTCGCCACCTACTTCCGTTCTCTCCTTCCGCTCTATACTTCCACTCCCTACTTTCGCTCCCTACTTCCGCTCCCTACTTTCGCTCCCTACTTTCGCTCCCTACTTTCGCTCCCTACTTTCGCCACCTACTTCCGTTCTCTCCTTCCGCTCTATACTTCCACTCCCTACTTTCGCTCCCTACTTCCGCTCCCTACTTTCGCTCCCTACTTTCGCTCCCTACTTTCGCTCCCTACTTTCGCTCCCTACTTTCGCTCCCTACTTTCGCTCCCTACTTTCGCTCCCTACTTTCGCCACCTACTTCCGTTCTCTCCTTCCGCTCTATACTTCCACTCCCTACTTTCGCTCCCTACTTCCGCTCCCTACTTTCGCTCCCTACTTTCGCTCCCTACTTTCGCTCCCTACTTTCGCCACCTACTTCCGTTCTCTCCTTCCGCTCTATACTTCCACTCCCTACTTTCGCTCCCTACTTCCGCTCCCTACTTTCGCTCCCTACTTTCGCTCCCTACTTTCGCTCCCTACTTTCGCCACCTACTTCCGTTCTCTCCTTCCGCTCTATACTTCCACTCCCTACTTTCGCTCCCTACTTCCGCTCCCTACTTTCGCTCCCTACTTTCGCTCCCTACTTTCGCTCCCTACTTTCGCTCCCTACTTTCGCTCCCTACTTTCGCTCCCTACTTTCGCTCCCTACTTTCGCTCCCTACTTCCGCTCTCTCCCTACTTCCGCTCCCTACTTCCGCTCCCTACTTTCGCTCCCTACTTTCGCTCCCTACTTTCGCTCCCTACTTTCGCCACCTACTTCCGTTCTCTCCTTCCGCTCTATACTTCCACTCCCTACTTTCGCTCCCTACTTCCGCTCCCTACTTTCGCTCCCTACTTTCGCTCCCTACTTTCGCTCCCTACTTTCGCTCCCTACTTTCGCTCCCTACTTCCGCTCTCTCCTTCCGCTCTATACTTCCACTCCCTACTTCCGCTCCCTACTTCCACTCCCTACTTCCGCTCCCTACTTCCGTTCGCCTATCACTCGTTGCCACTCGTCAGCCGTCATCCATCGGACCGAAATCCGCCACTGTCATCCCTAGTCCGATTAGTCGTCGGCAGAATCGCGGGGAGCGGGAGACAACTCCGCTAGTACCGGACACGGACGTCTGTTGCCGATTGCAAAAAAGGATCGGTGCGACGACACAGCTGTCGCACCGCGACGACTCGGCAGTCAGTTTTAAGTTTTTTTAGCGTGCTGCGGAAGTGCGCCGCCGCCGCTAACCTTTGCCTCGATGCCGGCCACTTTGCCGAGTGCCTTTCGTAGCCGGCCGCTCACCGGCTCCCCGAGCAGGGTCGTTGAGGGCGCGGTCGCCGCGGACGAGCGCACGTGCAGCACGGTCGCGCGCTCGCCCTTGCTCGAGTCGTCCGCTCGCACGGAGACGCGCCGCCGCGCGGAGGCTCGACCGAAAACGTCGTCTTCGGCTGCCTCGTGCGTGACGGTGACGCTTGCCGCGGCCACCACCACCGTCCGCACACCCTGCCGCCGCTGCCGTTCGGCGTCCACCGCTGCTGTCGCCGACGATGACGACGAGCCTGCCAACGGCGGAAGCGGAAGTGAGTAGGAGCGGCGTCAGGTCTTGAGCGACGAGAAGCGAACGCAAACGGCGAGCGAGAGAGACGCGAGACCGCTGGCCAGCGGCCGGCGCCGTTCGGGCGCCGCCTACGGGCGCCTCCTTTGCCGGAAGTTTCACGGAGCTTTCTTCCTTCGGTAGAAAAGAGAGAGCTTCTCGAAATTGAACCCGATTGACCTTTGGAGCCGCAGATGCAGGCAAGTGCCCCTGCGTTGGTAGCCAGTAGAGCGGGCTGGGAACGACGCTTGACCTCGCTTGACCTACAAGGCCCGCCACGGCTTGGCTCCTTCGTACCTAGCTGAACTGCTGCACCAGTTTCAGCCTGTCCGCGCCCTCAGGTCCTGTGTGGACAATAAATTAGCTGTTCCATTCCTCCGCTTAAAGACCGTTGGCGACAGAAGCTTTAGCTCTGCAGGTCCTAGTCTGTGGAACTCGCTTCCACAATTCTTACGCAACGACAACTACTCTCCTACTGCCGACTATGGCACATCCTTTTCAGCGGTCCTGAGCTGCTACTTGTATGCTACTCACTACCTCAACTGCTCTCCTGACTCTGCTATGCTTCCCACTTTCTCTTTGTTGCGTGAGACGAAGTCTGTTGGCTACCGAATGCGTACCGAACGCCGCATAGGCTGCGAGTGCGCTATACAAAACTCTCCTGCGTGACACCCACATAGTCTTTATGACTTTGTGGAGTTACAGACGGAGATACATTACATTGACCTCGCCAGGAGCGGCCAACTTTAGTAGGGCTGACGGTCGGTGCCCGATGACGGCTAGCCGCCTGGCTCACCCCTCGAGTCTATCCGATGTCTGTCCAATGCTTGTCCAATGTCTGCCCGATATCTGTCCGATATATGTTCGATATCTGTCCCATTTCTGTCGTATGTCTGTCCGATTTTAGTCTTATGTCTGCCCGATGTCTACCCGATGTCTGTTCGACGTGTGTCCAACGTCTGCCCGATATCTGTCCGATGTCTGACTCTGCCCGACGGGCGAGCGCTGACGAACCCCGCGATGGCAACCCGCTGCGGCTGCGAAGCAAAGCGGCCGAAATAAGCAAGCGGCGGAGGGGCACGCACCGGAACGGAACCTGCGGAGCTCGATCGCCGATGTTCAGCTCGGACGGAGGCTTGACCGCAGGACTAGGGGCAGGAGGGGGCGCTGTCAGGGCTCGCAATACTCTCGTCGTGTAGGGGGCAAGATCTGCAGGCAAAGAGCAATGGCAGCGCCGCACAATCGCATCGCTGACATTGACACGCAGTCGGCCGTCGCTCGTCTTGAACGTGACATTAGCAAACCGAGAATATTGATCGACGGAAGTGGAAAGAGCGCAACGGCGTGGCGCGTGGGACACCCGCGAGGAACGCGCCGCCACCGTAGTGCTTCGCCTTGAACCGGCCTGCTAGATCGGGGCCGGATTATGACTGCCGAATGAGTCTTCGTTTGCTGCACCTGAATTACGCACGTATAATGATTTGGAACCATTTGTGCTGTCATAATCCGCGGTCAGGCGGCCCGAGTGTTTTAATGCGTGTCAGACGGGGGGGGGAGCTACATCCGAGGCATGTGCACACTGCATGCGTCGGCCGATAGTTGCCGGCAGTAGCACGGTCCTCTGGGCGCCGTGCGAGAGTGACTATTGTACATTGTACTATAGTACACTAGTACAGTGTACAATACTATAGTATACAATACAATACTATACAATACTATAGTACACTAGTACAGTGTACAATACTATAGTATACAATACAATACTATACAATACTATAGTACGCTAGTTCAGTGTACTAGCGTACACTCTGTGGTACCAGAATATCTCCTAGTGTACACGGAGATATTCTGGATGCCCGCGCGGCCTCCGCCGCTGCTGCTACATAGACATCTCCTCGCTGTGCGTGGATGCGGACTTTGCGTCTGCTCCTCGTCTGCCTCGAGGCACGGACTCCGTGCTATGCGGCTGCCGTGCGCTGCATCCACGTGGACGTCCAATAAAATGCGGCTGCCGCGTTCCGCTACTGCCCGCGTGTATTGGATTATCGGCGTGCATTACTCTGAGTGTGCTGGCACTGCGCTTACTAGTCGCTTGCTGCGCACCAAGTCTCAAGGCTTCTCCTCGAGAGAGACAGAGAGAGACACAGAGAGAGAGAGAGAGAGAGAGAGAGAGAGAGAGAGAGAGAGAGAGAGAGAGAGAGAGAGAGAGAGAGAGAGAGAGAGAGCTATGGTCTCCGTCAAGACGACTTTCAGACTCCTACCTGCGAAGTGCTCGACATATCGACATAACCCAACCAGCTCAACTACTGGCGATTTCTCGAGCTAGGCAGTAATACTTCATTTGAAGAAACTCATGTCGAGCATATCGATTGCGCAATTATAAAATGATAAACGTTGCATAATGATAATTAGTAACTATAATTGTTTCATTAATTTATAACTGCTATATATGTTTTCATTCGTACTTCATGGTTCATAATACCGAATTCATTCATGAATATGTATAGCATTATCTGGCGCTGAATTAAGTGCCCTTGGGCACTGAATTCAGCGTCATGCGCAATTCTGAATTCCAATTGCGCCTTCAGAATTGTGCAATGCTTTCGAATTTCGCAGGAGCCGCAAAAGCGGGAAGGGAACACGACCTTGACCCTTTCGCGGCACGCGGTCGCCACGTTTCGCCGAGCATCGCCGCCGCTCGGTCGGCCGGCGGCTTCGTTCTCCGGAAGCGAAAGCTGCTGCAGCAGCGGCCGCTTTCGCCCGTGCGGAATTTTTTTTTAAACTGGCGCGTCTTCGCTTGCGCTTCGTTCAGAATCCGTTGGTTTTGTGTGCGGCTTGTGCGTCTGCGGAAATAAATAAAGTCAGCGCGCGCCGCGGCGCCGTACTTCTTCTCCGGCGTGAGGCTGAGCCATCTGCGCCGCTGCGCCCGCCGTCAGCTCTTGGGCTTGGGCGGTACTTTTGGCTCGCGTTTAGAAAAGCGCCGGCGCCGTATTAATAATGTCGTCGATCTGGCGGCTGCAGGGGGTGGGGCGGGGCGGCGGTGGAGGCGGGATGGTTGTGAGCGATTACCTTGACTTTTGCGCCCGACCTCAGTGGCCGGGCTAGACGCTGAACCGGCTAGCGGAGGCGTGTTCGGAGCGCTTTCGCCGCCCGACGCTGCGTTGCTGACGAAGTTGCTTTGAGCTGGCGCCACCCTATTTCTGTTCCGCTGCAAACGATTCGTGCGCGGCTCCCACTGCCGGCTGAGCGGCGAGAGCCCGGCGCATGCGCAGTGGCGGTTCTCCTTGCAGCTCAACAGCAACGCAGCAGGCGCAGCGGTCGAACTCGCGAAGGCGCGGCGGCCGCCGGTAGGCACTTGGACAGCGTAGCTGCGAGTTACCTGAGGATCGGAAAGTCTTTGCCCTTCGAAGGGATACTTCAGGCGCTTACAGTTGGTGCAAAACTCTGCAGCTAGGATTGTCTGTCGTGAGCGTCGCAGCAGCCACATCGCACCACTTCACGCCGACCTGCACTGGCTACCAGTCAAGCTATGCATTGACTTGTGCAAGGTTTTGTCGCTCAGTTTTAGGTCCGCTCATTCTTTGGCTCCAGCCTACCTTTCAGATCTACTGCTCCACTAGGCTAAGTATCGTACCGCCCGCTTTTCGGAATCTAACTGTTTACCTCTACCTCGTACACCCCTCAAATTCTTTGGAGATCGTGCCTTCAGTTCGTATGTTTCCAAAGCCTGGAACTCACTCTCGCCTTCCGTCACAACATCTCCTGACATGACCGCATTTAAAAGAAACTAAAATGCATCTATTTATCACAATATTTAATGGGTCCCTGTGATTTCTTCATTTATGTGCTTTTGCGTGCTGACACTGTGCATGCTGCCACTAATCAAACTTGCATGCTGACCCTGAACTTGCATGCTGACCCTGTGCATGTCACCACTAACCATGTTATTCTTGTTGTTCATCGAGAATGCTACCACTAACTATTCGATCGTGTTTACCTTGCAGCACATTACAAAGCACCTAGAAAGAGATTGGTACTAGTTTTAGCTAGCGGCGATGTGAGCGAGGCACACTCATCAAAGCCGGCGGCGCGCGAGCGCTCATACCTTTAGCTTGCCGACGGCGAGGAAGCACAGCGCCATCTCTGCGCCTCGCCTCCCGAGCGTCAGGAGCGAGTGCATAATTCAGCGACGAGCGAGCGAGCGCGCGCCACCGCAGCCGCTGCCGCCGCCGCCGACGACGACGACGACGGGTCGCCGCTGCCGCCACGGCCGGCGAAGCGAGGGCATTGGCGTCTCGCTCCGTCGATCGGCGGGTCGATAATAAAAGACGGCGTCGCTCGACAGGGAATACTGCGAAATCTCCCGCGCGCTCGCACGCCTCCGTCTTCCCGATAGACAGCGCTTTCGCGGCGGCGGCGGCGGCGGCGGCGGTGAAGGGCGCCAGTTCAGTCGGTCTTAACTCGCATTGCGCAACGAAGACGCAAGGCGACAGCCGTGCGTACGAGCCAATTTTCAGACAAATATAACGAAGCCCTCCGAACTACCCAGACGCCGCCGCCGGCGCGCGCGCGCATGCGCGGGAGCGCAGCCGCCACTGGGCGCAGGCGGAGGCGAATCGCGTCTTGCGAGCTCGTCGCCGTCGAGGGCGGCCGGAAATTGAGCCCGTGTCCGGCCGCGGGTGCGGGCCGCCGCGGCATTCGTGCGCCCGGAAATTGAGGCGCGCCACGTTGCTCGGAAACTCCGCACTGGCTAGCGCCCCGCGGGAAAACCCGCGCAGTGATTAAAAATGAATGGCCGTATGTGCGCGCTCGAGACGCGTCGCGTCCGAAAGGCTCGTGCACCGATCGGCGAAACTTTGGCGCCAATCTTTGGGCGCCGCGGCTATACTCTCGGCATCGGGCGTCGCGCGTGCTACAGCGGCACGACACCCGCCGAAAACGCAATGCAGCAAATGCACTATTAACGGCGCTACGTTGCGTTCGAGGCAGTTCTTGTAAAAATAAAAAGAAACGCGACAGCGACAACAAGAAAGAGAAGGCGCAGTGGCTATATTCAGTCCCACACCCCGCGGCGGAAGTGTCGTTGAGCGGATTCCCTCGTACAGAAGTCGCAGAAGTGGCCATTTTGGTCCCAGGGAGGAAGTTGGAGGGTGTACGCACGTCCGAGCTCGGCGTGCGGCTTGAACCGGTTGGACGCGGTTTGACCATCTTGACCCGGCTTGCACGGTGCGGAGGGCGCCACGATGGCGCCCGCGGGCGCAGTTCGCGGACGCTCGCCATCGGCGGATCGGTTCCAGCGCGCGCCGCGCCTTACGTCATCGTAAGTCCGAGGCGGCGGCGGCGGCGGCGGCGGCACGTCGCTGCTCGGCTGAGTTCGAGCGCGGCAGGGACCATTGCTATTGCAAAGCTAAAGAGAGCGCTATCGCAGGCAGAGCGAGCGCCCCCTAGCGGCTGAGACTCGGCAGCTACGATTAGGGTCTTCAAATGCGGTTGTTCTTCGGAAGTATTCGGATCGCAGCGGACGCGGAAGCGAAGAAACCCGTCATTTTTTTAGTGCAGGTAGCATCGGCTGCAGAGTGGGCGTAACTTTGCGGTTTCGACGGGCGCCAACTTGACTAGCGAGAGCTCTTGGTTACAGGGTGGCCGTAGCTAGTGTCAAGGCATTAATAATGTCCGTGCTGGAAAGGTACTACCTCCGTAATCAGATAGCGTCTAAAGCATTTATTCTGTCTGCCAAGAGAATCGGCCGACATGCAGTCAGCCGCCGACTTACGAAAATAAATAGATAAGGAATGGAAAAGTACGTATCGTATGTCGAATTCTCGTGAGTAGAGAATGGCATGGGATACGCTCTACCGTGATTCGTTCTGATGACGACACAAATGGGTAAAAGATTCAGGGAGGAGTAAGACTGAAAATAAAGTCGAGACTGATGGGAAGGAAGAGAATTGGCATCTGCTAATGGATTGCCCTATTATGAAAACAACGAGATTGTCATTAATTAATATACACGCCGACGTTCCGACTCACTCACTCTGTTTGTCTGTCTGCCTACCTGTCTCTCTCTGTCTCTCTGTCTCTCTGTCTCTCTGTCTCTCTGTCTCTCTATCTCTCTGTCTCTCTGTCTCTCTGTCTCTCTGTCTCTCTGTCTGTCTGTCTCTCTCTCTCTCTCTCTCTCTCTCTCTCTCTCTCTCTCTCTCTCTCTCTCTCTGTCTCTCTGTCTCTCTCTGTCTCTCTGTCTCTCTGTCTCTCTGTCTCTCTCGGTCTCTCTGTCTCTCTGTCTCTCTGTCTCTCTGTCTCTCTGTCTCTCTGTCTCTCTGTCTCTCTGTCTGTCTGTCTCTCTGTCTCTCTGTCTCTCCGTCTCTCCGTCTCTCCGTCTCTCCGTCTCTCCGTCTCTCCGTCTCTCCGTCTCTCCGTCTCTCCGTCTCTCCGTCTCTCCGTGTCTCTGTCTGTCTGTCTGTCTGTCTGTCTGTCTGTCTGTCTGTCTGTCTGTCTGTCTGTCTCTCTCTCTCTCTCTCTCTCTCTCTCTCTCTCTCTCTCTCTCTCTCTCTCTCTCTCTGTTTCTACTAAACACATACACTTTTATGAACCATCAAGCGACGCGTGAAGGGATGTGATGTTTAAGTCAGTGTTCTTGAATTCTGATATCAATGGCTTTTAAGAATGCATGATCATTTTTCTTTTGAACTCTCCTTCCTTTACATGCCCTGCACATTATCTTGGCAGGTTTTTAATCCATAACTTGGTGCGTTATTGAAAAAATCAGTCTTTCGAAATATTCAATCTTAAAGGTAGGCTGGAATTGCAATTTTCATTCCCACTCGCTACCTTCGAAAAATGAGTGCGAATACTTGAAGGTCTCGTCGCTCGCTTTAACGCGCTCCATCATTAACTTATTCCAGGTCGTTAGCTGGGCTCACGACCAAACTCAAATCCTTAGTTAGTACCTTGAGCTTCTCCTCGGATGCTTCCGTATGCGCATACCAGATGCGTAGAACACGCGGCCGACCGATGTTCCCTGACCCCTGACCTCTGACTGATGCCCCCGGCAGAACGTAAAAAGGAAGCAACAATCCGACCGCCGCGCTGATAGTAATGTTCGTGCACGCGTGCGTGCGTAACACCGCACAGGTACACAAGCCAGCGATGAGTGCTTCCTTCTTCGTGCTCTCGGCCTTCACGCTTGCTTGCTGGGCTCGGTCTGCTCCCGCGCCCCGCCCCCTCCCCCTCCCCACCCCAATGCCACGTCCCGAGCGCTCCTCCGACTCGCTGCGCCTGCGAGCAGCCCCGCAAGCCTCCCCGGAGACCTTCACGTTCGCCTTCAACTGGACTTCACATTCAGCGCTCCCCAAAAAGCTTGGCCGACTGAAATCGCGCCATCTCTTGACTTGATGGCGGGCTAAAAGGCGCGCCAAAAGACCACCGTTGGTCGCCGTCGTCTGCTGCTGCCGCCGCTGCAATTTCTCTTTTATAGGCTTTCTAGGCGTGGCGCGCGGCCGCGCACGTTTTCGTCATCGATCGGCTTCATTTTCAGCCTATGCAGCGATTCCCTAGAAAGTTCTCTCAAGGCGGCTGTGCAGGTGCTGCGCTCGGCCCAGCGGTCAAGGCACTCGCCTCAGGAACCAAGGTCTGGCTGGCTGCGGTCGTGGGCTCGAACCCTTCGGCATATGCGAAGCGCCTGAGTATAGGTAAAATTCTCTTAGAGCGCTATGCAAATGAATTGTATATTTTTTTAATTATCGCTGCTATTCATCGGGCTATCGCGTTCCTCTGGCGCTATCAGACCCCATATCACGCGAAATGCGGATGTACCTGCGTAAGCTGGCTGATGACAGTAAATGATTGTTTGCCACAGAACGATTACCTCCGATGAATTGACTGTCTCGCACGCATGGACTGCCTCAGACTGCAAAATAAGGACATCTGCATTGACCAGTCAAGTCAAGGTCACCATCAAGGTCACCACCAAGGTCATCAATCAAGGTCGCCGCTGGTCATCGCGGCGACCAACTCTCGACAGCGCTTTAAGCGATCCAGACGCGGCAGCCTTCCCAGAGATATCCACTTCCCGAGGAAACAAAGCTGGAGGTCGCGCAAAGCTGGAGGTCACGCAAAGCGGCAGGTCATGCAAAGCTGGAGGTCACGCAAAGCGGCAGGTCAGGCAAAGCGGCAGGTCAGGCAAAGCGGCAGGTCGCGCAAAGCAACGCAGCGTCCGCGGTCGAAGGAAGCGGCGACGGTCGCGGCGCGCGAAAGGCCCGCGCGGCGCTCTCTAGCGATCGCGTGTCGGACTCGAACTCGAGCCGCCCGAGAGCCGAAGCGAAGCGACGGGTAGGTGACGGCGGCAGCCGCCAGGCGGCGCCAGCGTCAGTGCGGCGCCTCAGTCGACCCAAAACTCGGCCAGGCAGGCGGGGAGCCGGAACGGATGCGCTCGATGAGCGGGCCGCCGCCGCGGGGCGGCGCCGCCGCGCGATTAGCCTAATTTAATTCGGGCGCGGCGCGCACCTGCTGGCTCGGCGGCGGCTCGCCGCCGCCGAGCGAGGCGAGTGACGAGGAGGAGCGACGAGGCAGCTGCGGCTGCAAACTTGGCGCCGGACTTTGGGACCCGACCGTCAAAAGCGTTGGCAACGCCAAGCAAAGCTCAGCAGCAGCAGCCCTTGGCGACGCCAGGGCGACCGCTCGGACCCGACGGCGCCGTCGTCGCGTGCGATTCGCGCGCTCAGCGGGAGCAGGCTCCCTGCGGCGGGCGCGCGTCGATGAAGTCGCTCATTTTCGCATCGTCGGGATTTGGGCGGCGCGGAGCGGCGCGGCGCATGCGCGGCGCATTTGGGAGCGGCGCGGCGAATTCCAGTCGCGGCGGCCGGTGTGTCGCCCGGCCCGTCGCCCGTCGAGCGTGGCGACCCCGCGACCCGAGCAGAGCCGCGGATGCCGCCACGGGCGTCCGCGCAGGGCCATTCTCGACTCCTCCGGGCTAGGCGCCAGAGGAGCGAGCACTAGCCTGGCCGCACTGGCTGGCACGCCTGTGGCCTAGGCCTTCCCCCCCATGTCTACGCGGCCGCATTAATTTGCGATAGCTATTAACGAGCTATCGCGTCGTTAACAGTGCAGCTGCGCCTGAACCCTGAACCCTGTTGATAGCGAAAGCGGGCAGTAGGAAAATCGCTGAACTCTCAACACTGTTCCACACTGCAATGTCGTTCACGGTGCGAGAACGAGGGCATCGAGCGTCGAGCATTCAATACGAGAGGCTACTGAATGAATTGGTGCGCCCCCGGCCAATCAACTTGAGCAACGCGGCCGGCGCTGTGCACTCCGCCATGAAACGGCCACGGCTTCGCGGCGGCGTAGGCGAAAACCGCAGGGGGCTTTGAATGTGGGTGTGGCTAACGCTGTGCGCTGTCTGTCGACATGAGAATGAGTTTGAGTGCCGCCCACCTCGTGCTCTTGAATCTCGCGGGCTCGAACCGACGAACGCTGTAGGACATTCTCGCCTCCCGGCAATAAGCGCTAACGGCGATTCTTGTCCGTTGCAGAATTCTCTCGTCGGAAAATCAAAGTTCTTGCAAACATTGCTGTTAAAAGTTATTATTATCATTATAACATTTTTTATTAACAATTATCAATTAAATTATCATTATAACAAGTATCATTCTTTCGATGGCGCTTCATTCATTCATGTACTTTACATGCATAACAAACGTTTGGAAATCTACAAAGTCACTCAAGTCACTACGTGAGTGTTACTGCTGTGCTACTACTGCTACTTTCGCATTCCGCAGGCCGAGCCGCGACCGCGCGCGCGTGGCAAACACAAAAGACTCTGTGCACGCGTGTCACAGCCAAAAGACTTTGCGTGCGTGTTAGAGCCAAAAGACCCTGTGTATATCAGAGCCAAAAGAGAAAAAATGCTAGCTAATTTTACAGCCTCTTTTATAGAAGAGCCTTGATGGCTACACGCCCGAGAACCAACACCAAGCTTATTCTACTACAGAGCAGAGGGAGCACGACTTCACTCGCCCCTCTCTCCCCACTGAATGCCCCTCCTCGCCCACGGCTGTTTTGGCCGACCCCGATGGTGAGTCCACCATCTGACTGTGGTTACCGGCCTGTCCAAACCACACCACAGGCGGACCACAGCTATGCACCACCGGTGATGCTCCTGACAGCTGTTTAAGGAAGGAGCGGTACCGGCCTGCATATACTCAGACCACACGCTCCCTTGACCTTAAGGTCACAAGTTTCCAGCTGCAATGCGAGTAGCGCACTGTACCATCGTTGCAAACTCCCTTGTCCCCTGACGTACAGATCAGTCCATGACGTAGTCGGAGAACCAACGTGGGTGCTGCAGTTCCGACCGCATGCGAAGCTGGTGGCCGCCCCTTTCCTCTGTCCCAGCATGCTCATCATCTCCGCCTCTTATCTGGGAGGGTGCTGGCAGCTGAGCCGGTAATACTGGCTCAGCGTCCGGAGCTAACCTGCCGTCCGACACAAGTCTTCGGATTCCGTTCACCTCGACACCAAGGCCGTGAGTCCCCGACGTCACAATCTCTTCCGGCCATTCTGACGTACACCGCGCGTCGGCTGGTTTCACAAAAACCCTTTGGCCCGCTGTGTAGTTAATGGCAGATTGGGCGTTGCAGTGCTGTATCTTCTTTGGCTGGAGCGGGCACCGCCATTCATATGTAAATAACCGCCTGTGAGGCACGGTTTCGCCCTTTATCCCCTCAGTCGGCGCCGAATTGTACCAGTACACCATATCTAGTACTCCTCTACCGGTGCGAGCTGCCATGCCCTTGATAGTCCGATGCATGCGTTCGACTATGCCGTTGCCTTCCGGTCGGTAAGCACACCGGTAGACGGTCTCAACGCCCCAGCGTTCGCAGAGACGCCGAACTGCCTCAGATCGGAACGAAGCGCTGTTGTCCATCAGAAGCTGCGTAGGTGGGCCTCTCTCTCTCGAAAGATTTGCTCCAGCACTCTGGTGATAAGGTGCACCTCTTCGCTAGGAATGGGCCGCCATAGCGTGAATCTGCTGGGCCCACAATCCACCAGCGTCAGATATTTCTCATCGCGGTAGTGCGTGACATCGATCGCAAGACGAGACCAGGGTTCGGTGACGTCAAGACTGCCTCGCTGCCACGAAATCGGTGACGGATCCACTGATCTGCAGCGAAGACAGGAACGAACAATTCGTTCTACATCGGTTCTGCGGATGTTCGCATTAGGGTGACATAGCCTCGCCAGGTATAGTGTCCTGTCGACGCCCAGGTGGTGCAGATTGTGGAATTGCTTGAGGTCGATATTGGGAGCCGCCAAACTGATCTCAGGAGCGACAGCACCGGTACAGCAAGTCGTGAACTTCAACCACCTTTGCGATACTCTCGTCAGCTGGTCCGCTTTGTTCTCCGGCGACCTTACTAGGCTTACAGTCGTCTCCAGATTGCACTCCGTTATAATATCTCGGAGTAGGCCCAATCGTCGTCGAATTATTGCCTCTCCCATGCCGCGCGTCCTCACGAGTTTATCCCCATCGATCAATGACTTCAGCCAACCAAACACCGAAGTTGAATCAGTCACGATTTGGACTTTCTGAAGTCCCCACGCAATAGCGATGTTAAGGCCTTTGATGACGGCTTCTAGCTCGGCGGTGTTTATATGCGAAGTATCGTCCGGCTTTCGAAGCCAAGAGGCATCCTCAACCACTTTACCGTCAATTTCAAGGCACGTTCCAATAGCGATGCTGCTCGCATCGCACCACAATTTTTCGCTTACGACATTAGACACCTGCCACGCGCCAGTCACCGGATCAGAAGCTAGCACTCTGCGATGGACGTCGCGAGCAATTTCCAGAACCTCACTCGGCACTTTGCTGTCCCAGTCCTGATCGCTGGCTATACTTTTGAGGTAACTGCAAGCAGGTCGCAGCCAGCCGGCTACCGGAAAATGCCCGACGAGTTGCTCACACCAAGAAAATAATTCTCGCCGCGTCAGAACTGACTGTACAGAGCCTATGGCATTATCTCGGCGCCATACGAGCTCGTTGCGTTTACTGTCAATGCGGAGGCCTAGGACACGACCACCCTCTAACTTTTCAGGTGGTTTTGCTTCAAGTCCGTACTCGCGGAGAAGCTCAATCACACGGTCGTTTGAGACGATATCATTGTTCGCCAAAATGTCGTCAACATACGAATCCGTGCCGGATCTGACCCTCTCATCCATACACAACACTTTATTTAAGATAACAGTCATTATTTTTGGTGCAACGTTAAGGCCGAAACCCAGGCGAGTCAGGCAGTATCGGCGGCCATGAAATTCAACCACCTGGTACTTCCACAATGATGGGTCTACGTGAATTTGCAAATAGGCCTTACGCAGGTCCACGACGCTTACGTTTCGTCCCATTCGCCGCCATGCACGAAGTTTATTACTGCACACGTCCCCTTCAGCCGTGTGGCTCGACACGAACTGGTTGAGCTCGCGATAGTCGAGGACGGGCCTCACTTTCCCTTTGCTGCTTTGGACCACCGCCATCAAGGGAATCAGCCCACCGCACTCCCCGTAAAAAGGTTGAAGCCAACCACACTTTATCCAGTCCTCCACTTCCCGTTCATATTCTGCTTCTACCTCAGCCGGGATGCGATATGAGGACACGCGGTTCTGCAGCATGGGGGCCTGTACGCCTTCTTTCCAGTTCCAGCGCACGTGCCACGCGCCATCGTGGAATACTGCAGTAAAATCTTTGTCGGAGACTGTAAGCTCGCTCGAATTTCCGACCTTTGCAACGAGCGAAACGTCGGTGGCCGGCGGTGAGTGAGGGCAGGTTACACTGTTTCTTTCGCCGAGGATGCATCGGGTCGCTGGAGCCTCATTACCGAAGTCAACTTGGCCTTCACCGCCGTTCATCATCAAGATACCCTCCCTCGAAGGCTTCAGATCACGAGAGGAGGCCAGCACTGATGCAAGCACCGTGCGGGAGCAGCCGGTGTCGACAAGTGCAGTAGCGAACTGGCCATTTAACATCACGCCAATGGAGGGCAGTCGCGCCGAAGTCAAGGGGAACACGCTGGCGCAGGTGTTGGCGGTTCCCCTTATTCGTTTTTTTGATCGCCGAATTGTTTACCACACGCAGCAGCTAGATGATTCGGATCGCCGCAGATCCAGCAAAGTCGCGTGCGTGGCCCGCTGCGAAAAGGCCGGTCGGTGTACCGCCTTTTCGAGTCCGTCTTAGACTGCACCACGACGCCACGGGTCTGAGCGCGTCGATCCTCGAAACGGCCGGCGAGACATGCCGCACTTGACGAGACAAAGTTCCTCGACATTTCAACCAGCACGGGCAAATCAGCTTTGGTAAACGAGCACGCTGCTCGAAGTTGCCGCTTTACGTCATCGGGTAGGCCCGACACAAATGCGCACTTCAGCAAAGACTCCGGGGGATACGCAGGTGCCCCCGCTTGAGCAGCAAAGACAATAGACGCCAAGCGAACAAGGTCGGCCAAGTAGACGTCTGGCGACTCACCCTCGCGAAGTTTTCTGCTCGATAACTCGTCGTACGCGCGGAAGCAATCGGGCGAAAACGCGGCGCTGAGTTCGCGTTTCACCTTCGTATAGTCACATTTATCACTGTCCACCAGCCCTTCATTGACGGCAAAAGCTCCACCGGTTAAATACAAGGGCATGAGTGCGGCAAGATCGTCATCTTTAATCTTGTTCGTCTTGGCCACGGAGTCCAGTCGACGTACCCACGCGACGAAGTCGGTTTTGCCGTCATAAGGTTCGATTTTGCCTAGCATTACCATTGATGCCATCGACTCCATCCCAAGAAATAGCTTGTGCTTCGATGTGCCTTGCACGAAGAACGCCCGCACAGAACCAACACCAAGTTTATTCTACTACAGAGCAGAGGGAGCACGACTTCACTCGCCCCTCTCTCCCCACTGAATGCCCCTCCTCGCCCACGGCTGTTTTGGCCGACCCCGATGGTGAGTCCGCCATCTGACTGTGGTTACCGGCCTGTCCAAACCACACCACAGGCGGACCACAGCTATGCACCACCGGCGATGCTCCTGACAGCTGTTTAAGGAAGGAGCGGTACCGGCCTGCATATACTCAGACCACAGCTATCACCGCCGCTTGCAGTGGCAATAAAAGATTGTTTACTGCAGGATTCCAACCCACGACCTCGGGACCGAGGTCGTGAAAAGCAACCACATTACCTAGTGTGCCATCACGGTTCTCTGTCTGTCAGAGCCAAACGCCTCTGACTATATCAGAGGCAAAAGACTGTGTGTGTGTGTGTGTGTGTGTGTGTGTGTGTGTGTGTGTGTGTGTGTGTGTGTGTGTGTCAGAGCCAAACGACTCTGGATATGTCAGAGCCAAACGACTCTGTGTATGTCAGAGCCAAAACACTCTGTGTGTGTCAGAGCCAAAAGACTGTGTGCAAGTCAGTGCTAAAAGACTCTGTGTGTGTCAGAGCCAGACGACTCTGTGTATGTCAGAGCCAGACGACTGTGTGTATGTCAGAGCCAAAAGACTGTGTGTGTGTCAGAGCCAGACGAATCTGTGTATGTCAGAGCCAAAAAACTGTGCATATGTCAAGCAGCGTGGGAGACAGTCCGAAGCGTGAGATGTGTCAGGAGGCAGTGGATTAAGTGAGCGGTGTGGAAGTAGCAGCGAAGGATGGCTGAAACGATACATCTTGGTTGCGAGGTGAGAAAACGTCGTTTCGTAACAATAGCGCCGAGATCAGAGAATAGAGTCAGACAGTCAGCCGACTGTCTGAGAGATACAGATGTCTTCTTAAAGGACGTAGCGTATCACTTATTCTGAGAGGCTCTCTATATAAAAGGAGCAGGGCAACGATCAGACCACTGTGAAATTCCACAGTGGTTTAGTGCTCCTCTGGATATGAAGTTTTGTCTATCCGACAGACGACGCGATGCGATCGAGCAAGTACTATTTGAACCATCCCAGAGTGCCCCATCAGCCTAACCATCTCAGAATGCCCCATCGGCCGAACCGATTGCTAGACTTGATCATTCGTAGGGTATTGCGACCAACGGGCTTAAATGCTGCGCTGCTGACAGATCGAGCAATAACAATGTACAGCTTCGGCGGAATGGTTAAGCTCGAATCCCGACTTGGATTTTTCTCATCTGCCATTCCTTTCAATGTCTTCCTCAAGCTGCTCTGTGACAATGCTGTCGGAAATCTCGGGGAAAAAGAAATGAAGGAGACTGGCCGACGATTTGCTTGCGTCTCGGAGAATCCATTCCGGGCTTTTCGCGTATAGATTGAAAGATGGCCGATCCAAGACTTTGGAAAGGCCCCTTTATCGAAGGAAGCACGGGGGTAGACGCACACACAAAGGCATCCGAAATTCGAAGCGGCGATGAAGGATTCTCCAACCTACCTACCTGCGATAGGCTCTCGGATGATTCAAAACCCCAGACGCAGTCCTTTCGGGCGGAGTGGAAAACTCCACGCCTCCGGCAGCATTTCATCGTTGTTCAATGTTCTCCTGAGAATTCGCCCTCTCCCCTTGGATAACCACATTGGCTTCACACTCGAGTCTGGCCCGCCCAATTTTAACTACGTAAAATTGCGGAAATTCGGAGCAGCCTAGACAGGGATACCACATCCAAGTTGGTCAATGCATTTGTGACATTCCATCTTGACTTGTGTAGCTCACAGCTGGCAGGCCCAGCGCCCTGTGCAGTCGGGCATTTAAGGTTGGTGCAAGCTCAGCAGCTAGGCTTACTTGTTGTAAGGTACACAGTTGCCACATCACACCACTTCTAGTCGACCTGCACTAGCACTCCATCAAATTTAACTAGCTCCTTAGTTCTGTCTCGGCTCGGTTATTGCAATTCTCTTTTGGTTGGGCTACCAAAAAAAAGCAATTAGGCCACTGCAACTGGCTATGAGTATAGCTGCAAGGCTAGTTTTCAAGTCCTAGAGGTTTGTGCACGTGTCTCCTTTGCTAAAAGAGCTAGGATGGCTGCCGGTTGATCAACGGATACAGAGCAAAGTTTTTACGCTGACCCACAAGGTCAAGGCCACGGCTTGGCTCCTTCGTACCTAGCTGAACTGCTGCACCAGTTTCAGCCTCCTCGCGCCCTCAGGTCCTGTGTGGACAATAAATTAGCTGTTCCATTCCTCCGCTTAAAGACCGTTGGCGACAGAAGCTTTAGCTCTGCAGGTCCTAGACTGTGCGCCTCGCTTCCACAATTTTTACGCAGCGACAACTACTTTCCTGCTGCCGACTATGGCTCATCCTTTTCAGCGGTCCTGAGTTGCTACTTCCATGATACTCTCTACCTCAACTGCTCTCCTGACTCTGCTATGCTTCCCACTTTCTCTTTGTTGCGTGAGACGAAGTCTGTTGGCTACCGAATGCGTACCGAAAGCCGCTTAGGCTGCGAGTGCGCTATACAAAACTCTCCTACTTAACACCCACATGGTCTTTGTGGCTTTGTGGACGACAAGTTACAGACGGGGATAAATTACATAACATTACAAGTCGCATATCAGCTTCAAGGTTTGTCGCTCACTTTTAGGTTCCTTTATTTTCTGGCTCGAGCTTACCTATTAGAACTATTCCCCCACTAGGCTACGCATCGTACCACCCACCCTCTTACTCAAATCGTTTAGCTAAGACTGAAATGAACCTCAATTCCTTTGGAGACAGTGCCTTTAGTTCGTACGCTTCCAAAGCCTAGAACTCACTTCCGACTGACGTCGTGGCATCCCCTGACTTGACGGTATTTAAAAAGAAGTTAAAAGCGCACTTTTTTGTCCTCACATAATTTAGTTATTTCCCTGGGATTTTTCAGTTTGTGTTTATGCGTTCTGACACTGCGCTTGCTACCACCAAACCAACCCTGTGTTATTCGTTGTGCGCTGTGCATCTCCCCTGTAACCGCCGCGTTATGGCTGTGCACACCACGCACGTTACCGCATACTTGGGTCGCGCTCCCGTTACAGTAAATGCAAAGTGTCAATATTGAGAGCGAGCATTGATTAAGTGAGTCGAGTCGGTGAAATAGCAAGAGGGATAAGAGCTCGCTAGCTGGTGTGCACATCAAGGACGTTAGCCGATGGAAAACCTCTGCTCTCTGCCGCTGCACCTCTGCCCTCTGCTACTCTCTGTCCTCTCTGGTGCAGAACGAGAGGTCGTTAAATTAAGTGCTCTCGACTTAAACTCGACTTAATCTCGTTCGGTGCGCCGACAATGTTTGTGCAGAGTCGCAGCCACTCCCACCCGATGCAATCCCATCTAAATGGTAGGCGTATTTGCCGAGCGCTTAGTCGTCTATGTGGCTCGCTGTTCGTGCATTACGAATTTATTGCATTTTTATGTCCGCTTGCGGCCAGAGCCTGTGTAGCGGGGCCCTTGCGGTTTGGGCGACTGCCTGCAAGGCAACGACGGCTGGGTGGCCCGGTCCTTTGATGTCCATTTACGGCCGGCTCCACTGAAGAGGATAAAGTATTTAAGGGTCAAGGAAGCTCGGGATTGTGGGGCTCGGCGGCGAGCGAGCGATAACGCACCGCTCGCTCGCCGAGTCCAGCGCCGGGCTCTGGTGCCGCTAGGCGAAAATACGTCGTCTCGCACTACGGCGTACGTGTTTATTATTCCGGAGCGCTACGCGTGGCTCGTTCGTGCTGCTACGCGCCACTTCTTACTTTACGCCGTCTCCAATGGCGACGGGCAAACTCCGCGGACGTCGCTGCAGCGCTGCGAGCTGGAGACAAAAGCTCGCAGCCGCCGCAGCCACCGCAGACGACAGGTGCACGTTCTTTAGACTGTCCGCTAATGCGATTGAACGAAGAGGGCGTGCGGACGCTGTGCGAAACGTGCCCGACGCGGGCGGCACGGGCGCGCGGGGGCGAGGCGGCTCGGCTGACGCCTGGACGCCAGACTGCGACCGTGCGGTCTCGCGCGGTCGACGGGAAATGGCGGCGACAGCGGCTCGCGCTGTCGAGCGACTCTCGCGCGCCTCTCGACGCCCGCCACGGCCGTGGTGCCGTGCAGAGGAAGCGGGGCGAGCGAGCGGGCACCGCTTCCTGCCCAAGTGGCTCGCGGCCACCGGCGCTGGCGCTGGCGCTTGCTGGCGCTTACTGCCCCGCCCCCGCGGCCATTACGCTTCGGCTGTCCCAAGCAGCTGAGGTGCTGCGAGCGGCGACGGCGACGGCGCCGCTTCGAAGGGTCTCGCGCAGCGGCCGCTTCTCCGTTGAAGCGTGCGCGCCGCTGGCAGCGGTGCAGTGCAGTGCAGAAGAGAGGCGCGGCGGGCGCCGACGCACGTCGAACGAAGCTGGCGGTCGCCCCCCCCCCCCGCCCCCTCCCGCTCTCGGCCCCCTGCGCCCTGCGCGCCGGCTACGCCGATCTGTCGCCGCCCCGGATTGCCGCGCCGGACGTCGTTGGCGTCCGCTAGTCGATCGTGCCTTGCGTCCGCCGCGAGCGCTGCTAAATGCGCTGGCTTCGTTGGTGGCGCGGAACAGAGGAAACAGCCGCTGAGCTTTCCCTTGATTTCGCTTTGTTGTTTTTTTTTTGGAAGCGCGATTTGACCCGTGAAGCGAAACCCGCGCGCACAAAGACTGAAGCGGACAAAGACTGCAGCAGCGTCAAGTCGCTAAGGCAGCGGTGCTAAGCGCGAAGGCTAAAACGCGCAGGTGCTGAGACGCTATGGTGCTGAGACGCTAAAGTGCTCAGGCTAAAGTGGTAAAGCGCTAAGAGTGCTAATAGGCTAAGGTGCTAAGGCTCTAAAGCTATCCAAAGCGAGGCTCTCCTGAGCGAGGCTCTCCGGAGCGAGGCTATCCAGAGCGAGGCGGTGCGTCCGGCGGCCAGCCGGCTTCGCAGTCGGACGGCCGCAGTGTCGCCGCAGAGGTTCACCGATAGCGCGCCACCTTACGCGTAATAGTGAAAATTATACAAAAAGGGTTAATCGTCTTGCGCCCTGAGGAAACTAAATCTCCATTTGGGCGATTTGCAGCTTGCTGCCAGAGCATCGGAATCATTAACCGACTGTTAGCGAAGTATCGAGCAAGTAAAAGCAAAAAGGAAGCGAGCACCGTCTTGCTCCGAGCGGCTTGAGCGGCTAACGCCACAAAAAGTCAGGCGCTTCGCGGCGACTGGACAGCGACGGAACGCCGACTGGGGACGAGCCGGTCGCGGAGCGAGCGTTGCGGCGCCGCAGCTTGAGCCGCGGAAGACGCGCGGAACCGCTCGAGCTGCGCGCACGAAGAGCGGAAATGCTCTGCGAGCGCGCGCGGCGCGCAGAGCTGTCCAAAGCGGCAAAGGCCGTCGAGCCGTCAAGGCGGTGCGTCGGATCATAGCAACCGGCTTCCTCAGACCTGAGGCCGCAAGCGCGCTCTTCGGCGCGGGACTGCGTTTCGGCACGGCACTCTGCGCTCCTACGTTGCACTCCACTATCCGACGACCGACGTCGCGGGCTCGAGCCCCGCGGCGTGTGCGTTAAGCGCGTAAATGGAGATTGAGTTTTTTTTTTTCAGGGGTGCCTCACGAATGAACTATGAGATCTCTAACTAGAGCCTCTTGAATGATTTAATCATTAGAGATAGATTACATTAATGTATCTCTAACTAGAGCCTCTTGAATTATTTAATCATTAGAGATACAATACATTAATGTATCTCTAACTAGAGCCTCTTGACTCGCTCTGATGCCTAAATCTGCTGTCCAGAATCGCCGGAGCGCGATTTGCAAGCGCAAAGCAAAGATAGAAAGAAAGTTGCGTCACACTTCTGGCTTACTAGGAGGCCGATGTCCTTGTCGGCATTAGTTCGTCGATCCGGCGGCCTGCCCGGCGAACGCGCGGAGACGAGCGGCGAACGGAGACGCAGAGAGCGGAGACGCTGGCGCACGCTGCGCGGCGCGAGGCCCGCAGAGCTGCCGCGCCAGCCGCCGAGGGGAAGTGCATCGCTCCAGGCCGCGATTTCGCGCCATCGCTGCTGCCCCAGACCTCTGAATTCGCAGCCGCCGGCGCTCTCGCAAGGTCGAGGTAAAGAAGGTTCGACGCTCCGGCCGCCCCTCCTCGTGCAGTGCGCACGAGTGCAGACGGGGACCAGGGCTGCGTCTGCTGCTCGCTCGTTCGCTACGGCGAGGACGGCAAGCCGCTCAGTCGGCCTCGCTTCGGCCGACGGGCGCAGTTCCGGCCGACGCAGTTTTGCTCGCTGCGCGTCCGGTCGAAACGCCCGCCGACCGCACCGCGTAGCTACTCGCAGCTGGCGGCGCAGCAAAATGGGAAATACGCGAGCCGGGCACGTTACGTCACAGCGCTCAAACTGCGAAAGGGGCCGCGACGGGCCAGGAGGTAAGGTGCTCGCTCTTCGCGGCCGGGGTCGTGCGTTCAAATGTGGCGGCGGGTGATCCTTTGATGCCAACTGCGAGCGCTGGGAAGAGCCGCCAAGGCTCTTCTGCCGCAATACAAATGAAGCTGTTAAATCAATCACCCGTCATTATTATTATTATTATTATTATTATTATTATTATCATTATTGCGTCACAAGTCCGCCTCTTGAGACGCCTCGCCGACGGAGCGCTCTTCTCTGGCTGCCCACTGGACAGCGTCCGTTCGGAGCCGGCGGCACGGCTACTGACTGGCATCTTGCACGTTGCACATCCGTCTAGTGCTTCTCGCTCAGCCTGCTCAGCTGAGCTGTGTTTGCTCTCCTCTCGAGCGCAGCGCACGCCCGTTAGATTCACGCTAAGTGTCGCATT
>WPIO01000166.1:265000-347500 GCA_009760855.2 Cristatella mucedo
CAACCCGAAACACTAGCAACCATCTTCTGAACCTCTCCCAAGCCAGCGAAAACTGCCCAGTGAATCCGGTGGTGAATAAGCAGAACTTAGTATTATCCTCCAAACTCTTGATATTTAACGTAGAACACACAAGGAACTCCGTCGCGCCGTCGCTGCGTCGCGGCATCCGGCCACTGCTCCTCCCGCGTCATCAATCACATCAGCAAGAGGGAGAGTATAAACCGTGAAAAGAAACGGACCTAGCACGCAGCCCTGAGGTACCTCATATTTCAGAGGTACGTCTGATGATCTTTGTCCATTCACGTCAATACTCTGGAGTCTCCCACTGAGATAGTACCTGAACCACTGCAGAGCAGTGCCAGTGATGCCCAGGCGAGATGAGAGGCGCTCCAAAAGAACTTTGTGATCGATGGTATCAAAAGCTGCCGAAAGATTGAGCAAAACAAGCAGAGACACTCTAACTATGTCTGCATTCCTAAGTAGGTCGTTGTATACCCTAAGCAATGCTGACTCTGTGGAGTGATTAGCTCTCAAGCCAGACTGGAACTTACTAGCAAGGTGTGAGGTTTCAATATATGAGTTTAGCTGGTCCGCCACGACCTGTTCCAGTGTCCTTGATAGGAATGGTAGAAGGGAGACTGGGCTGTAGTTGCTTTAGTTCTCTTGGTCTAGTGTCGATTTCTTGAGAAGTGGCCTAACTACAGCTTTTTTGAAAGGTGCTGGGACATGACCTGAGGCTAATGACATATTAACGATGTTGGTTATGCATGGCAGCAGCAGATCAGTGCAACGTAGAAGCAGGACAGTGGGAATAGGGTCCAGAGGACTTGTTGTCTTCTTTTATTGAGATACAAACTTCAGGACTAGATCACTAGTGACCTGCTTAAATGTAGACATTGAGGTGCAGCCAGGAATCGGGGAACAGGATTCTAGTGGAGATGTTGTCATCGCAGGGATGGATTCCCTGATCTTGTCTATCTTCTGCACAAAGAATTGAGAGAAGCAATCGGCTAGATCATCACAAGGATCATCAGGTAAGGAGCTAACCTGGGAGCGGTAGAGGAGATGGTTTATCGTCGACATCAGCATTTTTGGATTGTGCATCTGTGATTCAACAATGTTTCTATAGAAGCTAGATTTGGCCTTTGCTAGGATCGATTGGTACGACCTACAGTAGTCTCCGTATGCCGGTCGATGGACAGTCAGTCCGGATCTGTTGTATGCTTTTTCAAGCTTGCGCTTAATAGACCTGGCTAGTTTAATGTCTTGCCAAGCACAATCTAGGCTTTCACTTCAATGCGGATGACACTCAGTTGCACCTTTGCTTTAATCCCTCCCAGCCTTCGAGCACCTCAAATTCTCTCAACTCACTTGCTGCATGTATTGATGACATCCACACTTGGATGGCAGCAAATTTTCTAAAACTAAATGACGATAAAACTAACTTACTAGTTATGGGCAAACCCAGTGTGATTCACACATCGGAAAGGCCGACGCTCAAAATTGGCTCTACCAGCATATCTCCAGTTGAATCAGCTCGAAATCTAGGTGTCATATTCCAAAGTGACCTCTCGTTAGACGACCATCATCTCCACAGTCAAATCTGCCTATTTTCAGCTTCATAACTTTGCTAAAATTCGGGCTTGTTTAGATAAGGATACCGCATCTAAGTTGGTCCATGCATTTGTGACATCCCGTCTCGACTTCTGCAACTCACTGCTTACTGGCCTACCGGCATGTGCGATCAGGCGATTGCAGCTGGTGCAAAACTCCACAGCTAGGGTTTTCTGTCGTGAGCGTCGCAGCTGCCACATTGGTCCACTTAACGCCGACCTGCACTGGCTACCAGTCAAGAAACGGATTGACTTCATGGTTTTGTCGCTCATTTTTAGGCCACTTCATTCTTTGGCTCCAGCCTATCTCTTAGATATACTCCCCCATCAGGCCAAGCATCGTACCACCAGCTTTTCGGAATCCAACAGTCTACAAATACCCCGTACAAACCTCAAATCCTTTGGAGACCGTGCATTTAGTTCGTATGCTCCCACAGCCTGGAACTCCCTCCCGACCTGCGTCAGAACATCCCCTGACCTGACCACATTTAAAAAGAATTTAAAAACACGCCTATTTAGGACAGCATTTAGTGGGTCCCTGTGATTCGTCCTTGATGTGCTTATGCGTGCTGACACTTTGCATGCTGCCACTAACCACATTTGCATGCTGACCCTGTGCATGTCACCCCTAACAATTTTATTCATTTTGTTTGTTAATCATGCATGATTTTACTCACCATTCAATTGCATTTCCCTTTGCAGCAAATGTAAAGCGCCTAGAGAGAGATTAAGTTCTCTGAGGGCGCTTTATCAAGTGCATTATTATTGTTATTATCCTGCTAATCTTTTCTTACCTCCTTCGTGCCTGCCTCCACTGAACGCTTCGCTAAACTCGTCTGTTAGGCTAAAGAGGCCACTACTCTTCTAGGTCCGGTCCCAGCAACGCTCCCAACGAAGTTCGTAGGCCGATCGCTGCCCGCCATAAGAAACGGTAGGAACTTAAAAACACACCTATTTAGGACAGCATTTAGTGGGTCCCTGTGATTCGTCCTTCAAGTGCTTATGCGTGCTGATACTGTGCATGCTGCCAGTAACCACATTTGCATGCTGACCCTGTGCATGTCACCCCTAACCATAATATTCATTTTGTTTGTTTTTCAAGCATGATTTTACTTACCATTCAATTGCATTTCACTTTGCAGCAAATGCAAAGCGCCTAGAGAGAGATTAAGTTCTCTGAGGGCGCTTTATCATGCGCATTATTATTATTATTACTATTAAACCTATGTCTCCGGTTACCGGCGAAATCCATGCATCCCCTCTGCAAATAGCGATCGTCAGGCTACTCGTTAAACAACCTACCGTTAATGCCTTAAAGGAGTTTGAGAACTTTTCCTCAAGTCTCCCTTCTCCCGTCTAATCCAAGGCACTTGAACGAGCGGTGGTATAAAAACTAAGAATTCAACAGATTTTGCTCACCAGTTCCCTTGCTATTTAGAGCTGACCATGCCAAGGAAACAGCTAGGATTTTGGTTCACATGTGCCGTCGGGAAAATGCCGATCGTAGGTAGGGACTTTCAACTCTTTCTCCTGGATCGATCAGCACCATTTGATGCGCTATTCACCTGCAGATCCTTCTGGAGCGCCGATCCTCCGTTCGTTCAGTGACGCCTGTCCGTAATCCAGGCATGCAATTCCAAAACGACTCGTCGTTACATGAGTTACATTCGCTCCGCTCTCAAGTTAGCAGCTTCTACTTTTAGCAGAGGAACATTGACATAGGCAGGATCTTCTTACATACTACAACCAAACCAGACCCCGAGTTTGTGACCTTGCCACGAGCCGAGGGCAAGGTTATTGCAGATCTCTATTCAGGATTCCTTGCCTGCGCAGTCAGTCGTCGTTGGCAGCTGGTTTGAAATTCAGCGGCAGTCGTCTGCAGCTGTCGTCGCTCGCGTAGCTTCGACGTCATCCACGTCTACTTGTTTCATCCAAGTCTACTTAAGTCAAAGCTTCACTGGCTCGCTATTGAGCACCGAATAGATTTCAAGGTCTTCAGTCTGCCTTTTAGGTCGCTTCCGGTCGCTTTCACGCTAGCACCACCTATCGCTGATCTCGCTGACGTATCGCTGACCTCAATGCTCCTCCACCGTGCTCTCTCTCTCTCTCTCTCTCTCTGCTGCTCGCTCTCTCTCTCTCTCACTTCCTCTCTCTAATAATAATAATAATAATAATAATGATACATTGACATAGCGCCCTCAAAAAACTCAATCTCTTTCTAGGAACTGAACACACACACACACACACACACACACACAAACACACTCACTCTCTCTCTCGCTCGCTCTTTCGCTCTTTCGCTCTCTCTCTCTCTTTCGCTCTCACTTTCTCTCGCTCTCGCTATCTCTCTCACTCGCTCTCTCTCTCTCACTCGCTCTCTCTTTCGCTCTCTCTCTCTCTCTCTCTCTCTCTCTCTCTCTCTCTCTCTCTCTCTCTCTCTCTCTCTCTCTTACTCTCTCTCTATCTATCTTTCTCTCGCTCTCTCGTTCTCTCTCGTACCAGCCTCGCGTCTCAGCATCTAGTCAGATCGTCACTCGTCACACAAAACTGAAATCCTTTGATGCTTTCGAGCTTTCGCTGAAGCGCGCACTCGCTGCCAGGCAAAAGTGCGGTCAGATTCTCGACCATTTATTCACCTCCTCCGTAGAAGAGTGAAGTGAAGAAGGAGTCTCCGATCAGCCCGAGCGGTGGCGGCGCGAGATTCCTTTGCTTGCCATGACAAGACGGGTGCGAGGTCGAATATGGCCGACCTTTACTGGGCTGGCCTTGGAGATGGGCAGGCATCTAGCAGGGTGGCCAGCGATTGACACTCTGTCATACACCGAATGTCTGGAGCTCGCTTCCGATTGCAGTCGCTACCTGTAATGATCTTGTATGCGTAGAATGAGATTAAGTATTCTGCTGGCACTATACAAATGTAATATTATTATCATTATATTTTAAGTCTTAACTAAAGACGCGCTTATTTCGGTCAGCTTTCTCACTGCTTCAGTGAATTTTGTCTCTTTTTTTTGCGTGCAAATACGTGCATGACTCTGTGCATGTTATGCAAGCCATAAGTATTACTTCCCGATGGCCGTGAGTATCTTTATGTTTGCACGCGCATGCTTGTCAAAGCATGATACTGGTTTGCTGTAGCATGCTGATCCCGTGCGCGTCACTAGCCCTTGGTTATTCAGTCTCTCGCAGCGAGTTGCAAAGCACCTGGATAGAGATTCAGTCGTCTTAGGGCGCTATAAAAACTGCATAGTACTATGCGTGCATAAGAATAGTGCACGCGGATGAAGTTAACACCGTGAAGACTCGATCGAGCTTTAGCTTTATCTAAATTCTTTTTAAGTAAGAGGATGTCTTAATGTCTGCCTGGAGAGAGTTCCGCGCAATAGAATCTTACGAACTGGAGGCTGGAATGAATGTTTACAGCAGGAAGCTGATAGCTGGCTATGTCATCTGGCTATTCTGCTGCACCGAACATCGCTGACCAGGGTTACACTTAGCTAATTCGGTAAGTCGCGCATGCATTCAGCCTCGTTTTCAGAGGAGAGGGAGGAGGTGTTGGGGAGAAAGACGATAACGAGGAGGTGTGGGAGATTTAGGAGAAGATGAGAAGAGAAAAGAGGAGGAGAAGGAGGAGGAGGAGGAGGAGGAGGAGGAGAAGGAGGAAAGGAGGATGAAGTGTAGGGAAGGAGAAGAATGAGGAAGTTTAGGGGAGGAGGAGAAGGATGAGAATGAGGAGGAGGAAGAGGAGGAGAAGGAAGAATCGTAGGGGAAAGAGGAGGAGGATGAAGTGTAGAGAAGGAGGAGGATAAGGAGGGGGAAGTGCAGGGGAGGAGAAGAAGGAGGAGGAGAAGGAGAAGGAGGAGGAGGAGGAGGAGGAGGAGAAAGAGAAGGATTACCAAGAGAAGGATGCATTCAACTTCGTTTTCAGAATTAAAGGCTAATCTTGCGTCTCGATTAATGGTCGGCTCTTCCCGCCAGTCGCATAGCATCGTCAATACTTTCTCGATCATCGGCCTGCCGCCGCCGCCGTAAATGGGTCTCCGTAATGGCTCTGCCGGACGCTCTTTCAGGGACCTGAATCAATCCGCCCCTCGGGTGGCGTCGAAAAGTGGGCCGCGACGGCAACAGTTCCTGTTACGAGACCAGCGCGTGTGCGGATTATTGGTCACGCGGCGGCGGCAGCGGTAGCAGCGGTGGCAGAGCGAATCGATCGGCGGCGGCGGCGGCGAGAAGGAAAGCGCGATTTTACTTGCGAGGGGAAACGGCGAGCGAATCAAATTCCGACTGCCATTTCCGGCAGGACTCGCTGTATACCAGAGGAAAAACGACTACTTCTCTTCAGAGCCGGCCAGCCATCGCCGCTCCGCGAGCGACGGGGCTTCGGCAGGACTCGCTGTTCGCTCGTCCCGCTCCACCGCTCGAGCGGCGGCGGCGACGGCGGCAGCTCAAAAAGCCGCCGTCGCTCACGCGCTCGCCCCTCAATCCGCTCCAGGTCTCTCTGCCGTCCGAGTTGGCTGAATCGGCACCGGCAAAACGCCCACCGGAAATGCTCCGAACGTGCATCGCCTCGCCAAGCCCGCCTGCACCTGGCGCGACGGAGCTCGCTGTATCGCCCCTGCAGTCTAGTCTGCCCGTCCTCGCTTCGCGCTTCCGGTCCGTCGAAGCGAAGTCTTAATCTCCACGTCGCGTCGAGCCCCGCCCACAGAGCGCCCGCCGCCCCCTATCGCTTGCATCGGTCGCGCGAGGCGACTGCGGCCGCTCGCGATCTCCGCTGACCGCTGACGCGCGCGAGCGAGCGAGCCGCCATCGAGCCGCCGCCGCCGCCGCCGCCGCCATCGAGCCGCCGCCGTCGGCAAACACGGCGGTGCGAGCGACGCACTTACTCCGACCCGTTCGCATCCAAGACGCGAGCGGAGCGCGGCGGAGGTCGAGCGCTAGGCGCCGGAGGTCGAGTGCGCAAGCGCCGATCCGGTAATTTGCAACTCACAATCTTCGCGTCGACTATCGACCGCGACCCTGCGCGAACTCGCGGCCGCGGCGCCGCGGCCACGCGGCCGCGGCGGCCACTTTTCGAGCGTCGCGTGAGAGCGGCTCGCGCGCTTGGGCCGGTGGCGCGGTGGCTGGGCACGTGCAAGCAGCCAGCGCCACATTTCCGCTAGATTTCCGTCGTCTGCTGCTGCGGCGGCGGCGCACGCTTCTCGCATCGGCTGCTGCGAGCTGCTTGTCATCGCTTGGGCGGCGAAAGCGGCGGCGAAGCGGCGCGCGCAGCGGCGGCGGCTTCTTCTCAGAAGAGGCGAACCGCTGGAGTCGCTGTAAGTAACTGGCGCTCCGCTAACCCCGCGACCGTCAGCTGCCAGCTTCCGGCCATCGACGGGGGAGCGGCACGATTGGGGGGAGGGTGAATTCAACGAGCGATCAGCCACAATTCCTCCATTTTTTTCTTATTAACTTGTGATCACAGAGAGCTGCTCTGTGCCTCTCAGCCTCAAACTGTCTCGGCTTCTCAGTCTGTCTCGCCCTGTCTGTCCAAATTTTCTCTCTTCCTCTCCCAACTCCGATTCTCTGTCTCTGTGTCTCTGTCTCTGTCTCTGTCTCTAACTCTCTGTCTCTATGTCTCTGTCTCTATCTCTCTGTCTCTGCCTCTCTCTGTCTCTCTCTGTCTCTCTCTGTCTCTCTCTGTCTCTCTGTCTCTCTCTCTATCCATCTCTCTATCTCTGTCTCTCTCTCTGTCTCTGTCTCTCTCTGTCTCTCTCTGTCTCTCTGTCTCTCTCTCTCTCTCTCTCTCTCTCTCTCTCTCTCTCTCTCTCTCTCTCTCTCTCTCTCTCTCTCTCTCTCTCTCTCTCTCTCTCTCTCTCTCTCTCTCTCTCTCTCTCTCTCTCTCTCTCTCTCTCTCTCTCTCTCTCTCTCTCTCTCTGTCTCGCTCTCTGTGTGTCTCTCTCTCTCTGTCTCTCTCTCTCTCTGTCTCTCTCTGTCTCTCTCTGTCTCTCTCTGTCTCTCTGTCTCTCTCTCTCTCTATCCATCTCTCTATCTCTGTCTCTCTCTGTCTCTCTGTCTCTCTCTCTCTCTCTCTCTCTCTCTCTCTCTCTCTCTCTCTCTCTCTCTCTCTCTCTCTCTGTCTCGCTCTCTGTGTGTCTCTCTCTGTCTCTCTCTCTCTGTCTCTCTCTGTCTCTTTCTGTCTCTCTTTCTCTTTCTTTGTCTGTCGCCCTCTGTCTGTCTGTCTCTGTCTCTGTCTTTATCTGTCGCTCTCTGTATGTATCTGTCTCTGTCTGTCTCTGTCTCTCTGTCTGTCTCTCTCTGTCTCTCTCTGTCTGTCTGTCTCTGTCTGTCTGTCTGTCTGTCTGTCTGTCTCTCTCCCTCTCTCTCTCTCTCTCTCTCTCTCTCTCTCTCTCTCTCTATCTATCTATTCTCCTCGACCTATCTCATCTAGCTCTCTCTCTCTCTCTCTCTGTCTGTCTGTCTCGCTCTCTCGCTTCTCACCGCTTTTCCGTGCAGCGCCGCATCGTCACGTCTTCGTCGTGCCATTTCTAGTCATCTAGTTTGGCAGCCTCATCTTTATAGCGGCTGAAGAGCCTTAACGGCTATCGCCTGACCAACGATTGCAGTTGGCAAATGCGGGATCTGCCCACGATCGCTGCACGATTCGACCTCGACGACCTCGGCGGCGAAGAGCGCGCTCCACCTCTACCTCCACCTCTACCCACCGAGAGTACCCGACGCGCGACCCAGGCTAATGACCTGCCGCGCGCGTCTCAATAGACTGCAGGAGTAACAATGTGGCCGCAATCGCGCAATCCAGTCACTCTGAGCGGCGTAACAAAGAGGCCATTGAAAAGCTGCTGCTGCACTCGCGGCCGCGGGCTGCCCGATGTCCCGCACGCCCTCGCGGCGGCGGCCGCCGCCGCCGCCGCCGCAAGGGCGCCGCGCTTTTAAAAAAGGATCGGACGCGCGAGAGCCGCGCCTTCCTCACGTCGCGCTTCGGGCGATCGGCTTGCGAGGTCGACGCTTCCGAGTACTCTCCGCCGCCGCCGCCGCCGCCGCCGCCGCCGCCGCCGCCGCCGGCTGAGCCGCGGGACGCCCGGCGCGACAGGACGCTACAGTATCGACGGAGTTCTGATTGGATAGGGCTTCGAGCGCGATGATTGGACAGCGTTTCAATAGCAACCGCGGCTCCCGACCGGCGACTGTTTAGCGACGGCCGACGGAGCGGCGGCGGCGGCGCGGTAGAGCGCGTGCCCATCTATCTCCTGCTGCCGCGCGCGAGGGCCGCTTCGCTCCTTCACATTCGGATTCTACGCGACGGACGCTTCTCGCTACACAGCTGCCGCACACCGGCCGCCGCAGCCGCCGAGGTTACGAAAGGAACGCAGCAGGCAAGGCGGCGCAGTGCCTCTTCGCAAGCCTGACCCCTCGCCTCCGGTAGCAACCCGGCCGCCGATGACGGCGCGCTTTGCCTGCGCCGCCGCCGCCGCCGCCCTTAGCCGTCGCCGCGGCGGCCACGTTCGCGACAGCGCGACACGGCTGTCCGGCCTCATGCCGCCCGCAGCCTCCGAGCCCCGCCTCCCTTTGCGTATTTCCTCATCCGTATTCCGGAGGCGCAGAGCCGCCGGCCGTCCCGGCTTCGCCGGTCGAGCGGTCGGGAGCAGATGCACTCGCTGGCCACGTTCGAGTGGTCACGGCGGCGGTGGCGGCGGTGGCGGCGGCGCTACCAATGCCGCCGCCGCCGCAGCCGAAACGCCGCCGGCGGCGGCGGCGGCGGCGGCTGGCCTAGCGAGGCTTTCGTGCCTGCAGCGCTCGCAACGTCTCGTTAACCGGCGTCCGCGCTCTCGCGTGCAGGACTGCTCGGCTAGGCGAGCGCGGAGGGTGCAGCGGCGCGGCGGCGGCGGCCGACCGCGTGCGCTCGAGCGGCCGCGGATGAAAGAGGAGAGCGGAAGGGCGGAAGTGGTGCGCGACCAGCGCGGTGGCGGCGAGCAGCCGGCGGAAGCACGATGGACGGCAAGAGGCGTCAGATCGTCGAAGACTACCGCGGGCTTCTCGCGAAGAACGTCATCCTGTCCGACGACTTCTTTCGCACGCTCGTCACGCACGGCGTCTTTCCGCAGCCCGTCGTCGACGACATCAAGGTAACCGCCAACCGCTCGCGTCGAGCTGTCGCGCACCGCGCGCTCCGCCTCAGCC
Source organism: Cristatella mucedo (assembly GCA_009760855.2). Taxonomy (NCBI): domain Eukaryota; kingdom Metazoa; phylum Bryozoa; class Phylactolaemata; family Cristatellidae; genus Cristatella; species Cristatella mucedo. Next base: position 274,789 of record WPIO01000166.1, read on the forward strand.
ACGCCCCTCTAGCCACGCCCCTCCAGCGCACCGGCCGCCGAGCCGCCCGCGCGGTCAGCCTCACGCGACTAGCGCTCGCGACGGCGGCGCGGCGGCGTCTGCGTCGCCGTCGCTCGCCCCCGTCGCCGTCGCTCGCCACGCCGTCTCTGCGCGTCACCGCTTGTGCCAGCGGCCGTCGACTGTCGTCGTCGGCGGCGGCGGGGGACTCGACGATCCGAACGACGCCGACCGCCGACCGCCGAGTTTCGGCTCTGAGTAGTAGCGGCGGAAGCGAGCGCCGAGAACGCGCTCGCTTCCGCCGCTACCACTCAGAGCCGAAGCTTCCGGCGTGCGGACCAAGCGCTGAAGGCAACGCTTGGCCCGCGTGCAGCGGCGGGCGTCGCCTCGGCCCCGCCTGCCGGCCGCAGCCACCGACGCGGCCGGCAGGCTAGGTGATAACGGCGAGCTTGCTTTGCGGCGGCGGCGGCGGCGGCGGCGGCGGCGGCGGCGGCGGCGGCGGCTGAGGAACGAGTACTATAATTCGTTTGTATAGCGCCCTAAGAGAATTCAACCTCTAGTAATCAGGCACTCTACCTCTGCGGCGGTGGCCATGGCCGGAACGACCACGGCGCGAGACTGAGGCTGACCCGTTGACCCGTCGCTGCACGCTTCCAGCGCCCCGCCCACCCACCCACCGCCCGACGTCGCAGCTCTGGCTGAACAGAGGAGTCTGCGATGCGGCTGCGTGCTCGGGCACGCCAAACTCGTCGGCGTCCGCTGGAACGGCGGCGGCGCTCAGCCCGCGACGCACCGTGAGCAGACAGAGCGCCGCCGGAGCAGCCTGAGGCGCAGGAGCGTCGCTGCTCTCGTGCTTCGTCGAACCTTTAAAATCACAATGGCTCCTAATTAGCCTCCGGTGTACGAAACTGTGCGCCCACGCTCCCAGACTGGCGAAGCCCACTCGGCGAGCGAGAGACGGCGCGGACCCGAGGAGGAGGACAGTGTGAGGAGGTGTTCTCTACGTGTCTCTCCCTCCTCTGTACTCTGTTCGTTCCTTCTCCGTTCTTCTAGATCTATTAGCTCTCGTCTCTCTCTACTCTCTCTCTCCTCCTCGAGCTCGACTATCTGCCCTACCAGGCTAGCCTCTCTCTCTTTTTCTCTCTCTCCCTCCCTTTCTCTCTCTCCCTTTCTCGCTCTCTCTCTCTTTCTCCCCTTCTCTCTCTCTCTCTCTCTCTTTCTCTCTCTCTTCCCCTCCCCTCTCCCTCTCCCTCTCTCTCTCTCCCTCTATCAGCGACATTCCGGCCCGAAACCCAGAGTTCGCGCTCGCGCTCCTCTTCATCCTCCACTTCGCGCTCCTTCTTCTACCGAATGCGATCGCGAAGCGGCACAGGTGTCACATTATCCGGTCCCGCGCTGGCATGCCGGCGCCAGCGAGGACTGCTGCTGCGGCGTCCTTGGCCTCGGTCCCTCTCTCTCCCTCCAATCCGCTCGTCCAGCAGGCGCCGGTACGCCGGCATTCCTACCCGCCCGCCGGCACCGGAAGTGCCACAAGCCCTTGCTCCCCACTCTTGCTGCCGTCTTTGGCGGCAAGAATTTCCGGCCCCTCTCCAGAGTTCGGCCTTCGACCTTTGGTCAGACGGGTACGACGTGCCGACCGTGGCTTTTGGCCAGTGCAGCCGTGGCGCTGCACCGCGCCTTCGCGACCTCGTGCAGGCCGCCAGGGGCCGGCAAGGAGAGCGGCGGCGGCGGCGGTGGCGGCGGCGGCGGCGGCGGCGGCGGCAGTGAGCCTGCGAGGCTGCGGCTCGAAGTTGAGAGAAACTTTCTAGAATTTCGATGCGAAGTCTTCGACGCTTTGCGCTGCTGCTGCTGCTGCTGCTGCTGCTGCTGCGGCGGCGGCGCCGGCGGCGGCGGCGGCGGTCAGTGCAGCAGCAGCAGCAGTGCAAAGCGTTCTCGAATCCTCTTGAGCTGCTGCTGCATCGGCCGCAGCGCAGGCTCGATGGTCGATCGAGAGCCTGAGAGTGACGGTCGGTCGCAGGATGCAGAACGCCCGGCATTCAAAGCTCGCGCGCGAACCCAGCGAGCGCTTCGGCCAAACTGCTCGTCGCGCCAGGTGGCGCGCCAGGCATCCGCATACAGCGAGTCGTGGTCCACGTGGCCGAATGGGTTCTATCGCAAGTTCGAATGGACTCTATCGAATAAATAACAATATTAACACTACAATAATATTAAGTTCTATATATTAATATAAAACAATAATAATGAGTTCTATCGTATATCGGATAGGTTCTATCGCGAATTCAACGCTGCGTCCGAGGTCGCGGCTTCGCAGTTCGTGGCAGCAACCAACGGCCTCGCTGTAACGCCGCACCTTGCAGACGCGCGCTTCCCCTAGCGACGCCTCCCGGCCGCCTCCGACCTAGACCTTGACATTGACCGACCTCGAGCTTGTACGCTCGCGCTCTGCTTGCCCGAAGTCAGCGACGCTCTCCTGTAACGGCTCGGGGTGCCTCCAAATGGCGCCAATGGCCGCTTTCCCGCCTGTGCGCAGTCGCAGACGGTACGCGGAATGCATTGCGGCCGCCATCGCCCCGTTTGCACGCTCAGCTCCGACGACGCAAAATATTCGGAATTTTTGACCAATCTGCCACTTGAGCGTCGCCGCTACGGCAGGCGACGCAGGGCGACGACGACGCAGAAAATGAGCGTCCGCCGCGGGAGAGGGCGGCGAGCCGAGTGCCGGGTGGCGCTGCTACCGCGATGTATCAAGGTAGTAGAACGGGAAAGACAGCACACAGCTGTGTGCGCGAAAAATGGCGGCGAAAATATGGCTTGAAAAAACCTTTCAGCGATCACCTATCGCGATTGATGCAGGCATCTGGATAAAAATCAAATTCTCTTAGGGCGTATACAATTAAAATTATACAATATTTAAAATAATATGTATAAGATATATGCATATCATATACAATTATATATACGATATATAATTACAATATATGGTATATAATTGCATATGTATGGTATATAATTATGTATACTTTATATGAACTAGTTTATTAACATGTGAATATATACATTAACCGGTTTAGCCCTGCATTTGCCGGGCCCGCGGGTGCTACTAGTGACTCCTGGTTCAGGAACAGGGACTGTGTGTGTGTGTATATATATATATATATATATATATATATATATATATATATATATATGTATATATATATATATATATATGTATGTGTGTATATATATATATACATATTATATGTATGTATATGCACCCCGGGGTTAATGTAAGTATACTGGCGTTTTCATCAATCATTTTTTAAAAGAAAGGAGATCGGATCAGAGCTGACGATGGTAGGTGTTCCATGGCTAGGAAATCTTAGCAGCGCACGACTTTTAAGGCGTCTCCTCTGACGCCGCTTTTTTTTAGATTCGAGTCTTTCTCTTTGCGCGAAACTTGTCGCGCTCACACACGCTCGCTTTTTTAAACCGCGCTTCTGCAAGTCACCTTTAGGTACGCAAGCCATCGTACGGCAGCGAAGGGAGCGAAGGCTCTCGAAATCGCTATCGCGGAAGCAGCGACTGAGTCGCTACGACCGCGCCTGCGTGTGACAAGGTCACTGTCATTTAGCCTGCGCGTGCTCTCGGCTCTACTGAAATCTGTCACGCCGTCTGCCGATTAGTCGCTGTGTCCGAACTAGAAACCTGACTGCACAGAACGCTGCGGTCAACTTTCAAGCATTCGCGCTAAGTTTGCGTGAATCTTCCTACGTGTGCTTACGCCTGGCGACACTGTGCATTTTACCGCTAGCCATTTGATCTCAGGCTTCCTTTAAAGCAAATATAAATCTGCCAGAGAGAGAGAGAGAGAGAGATTTAGTTTCAATCTTAGGGCGCTATACAAACGTAATAATGTTAACATTAATTTCAGCTCATTAGCACGGGGGCGTACGCCACGTGTAAGACCGAAAGGGAGACAGGCTTTCAGAGCTTTTCACCGCGCGCGGGCGCGCGACTCCAATGGCACTTCGGCTTGCGAGAGGCGCATCCGGAAGGCGCACGAGGGCGGGGCCAGCGGAACTTCTGCGGTCAATTGAATGGCGAATTTCGGGGACAGGTTGTGCAGTAGGCAAGATGACCGCGGCTTAGTAAATTTTCAAGACGTACGGAGAAAGCGACGCGACGCGAAGCGTAAAGCGCGGTCCGGCGGAAGCCTCCGGCTTAAAATGGCGTGTCAGAACTTTGTCCGACTCCTAACCCCGCCTCGGCTTCCTTGGCACGCGACGAAAGTGCATACACCTGCGAGTGCCCCCTACCGCCGGAGTACCACCCTACTTGCATCGACTATATGTAATTATATATAATTCATTTGTATAGCGCCCAAAGAGAACTTAATCTCTATTGAGGCGCTTAACGTATGCCTCAGGGCTCGAGCCCACGACTTCAACCTGACCTTGGTATGGGCGTGAGCACCTTTACCACTGGACCCAACTAGCGCTGGTTTGGCTCAGCGGTTAAGGCGATCGCCGCGACGAAGGTCAAAGTGAATGCATTTGATGGCCGAGGTCCTGGGCTCGAGCCCCATGGCGTACGCGAAGCGCCTGAATAGAGATTGAGCTCTCTGACGGCGCTATGCAAACGAACTCTATTTCGCTCGGCGGCGGCATCAGTTTCCAGGCACTTCCGAATTTTTGCAGTTGTACGTCACTGAAAGCAGGTAGCCTTGACGCGATGGCATTATTGCTGTTGGCTCGGCACTCGGCGACGAGGCGGGTGCCGCCGCCGGCGGAATGCGGACGCGCGGGCGGTCAGCTAGTGGCGATCGCACGCGCGCGCGCACCGGCAACGCCCGGCCTTTGCCGACGAGCGCGCGCGCGCAGCGGCGGCAAAGGCCGCAGGCGTCATTTCGTGGAGCGCGGCGCGATGAATTCAAGTAAAAGAAAAACCGCCGCCCTGGTTGGCCGAGCGGTTAAGGCGCGCGCCCGACCGAGGTCAAGGACGATGTATTAATTGACGACGACCGAGGGTGCCGACGGCGTATGCGGAGCTACCTCTTTAATAGAGATTCAGTTCTCTGATGTGCCAGCGCTTTGAGCTCGCGCCAGAGCGCCGATCAGAAGCTTGAGCGCTCTGCGCCGTCTCCTGACGAAACGAGCTCTGCGTCGCACATCTCCTCCTCCTTCCTCCTCGCCTGCTGTCCCGCTCGATGTGCTCGCCCGATGGGCCACCATCTGCCGTCGAACTGCTTCTCAATTACATCTTTGAATACGTTCGAGTTCGTCCTACGACTTCACGCCTTTCCGCCGCTCCAGCCCGAGACACTCCGCGTCCGCGACTACTGAGCGCTGCGGCCGGAAAAGCGATCAGCGCTCAGCTGCTGCGGCGATTGCGAAACGCGTGGGAATCGCGGCCGGCGCCGCCTTCCGCGATGGCCGCCACAACCGAGCGGCCATCGCGGAGGTTGCAAGAGGCGTCGGAAATGTCCTAGCCCTCCTGCTGTTGAGTGGCGATCGGGTGTCTGCTGTCCGAACTGCAGCCGTCCGTCTGAATCAACTTTCCCGAGGTACACCTCCTCTTTCTCCTCCTCTCCCCCCTCTCCTTCTTCAATTCACCTTCCCCCTCTTCTCTCGCGCTCTTCACGGCTCTTCCCTCCAGCCCTCTCCTCGTCATGCTCTCTCCTCTCTCTCTCCTCTTCTCGTGCTCTTGCTGTTCTGTCTCTCTCTTGCTGTCTTCTCTGTCCTATGCTGTCTTTCTCTCTCATGCTTCTCCGTCTCCTTACTTACCTGTCTCTCTCTCTCTCTCCTCCTCTCTTCCCTTTGCGCTTCCTCGATTCAACTAACTCTGGTCCTTCGTCACGCCCTTTCTCGCCTCCCCCTCTCTCTCTCGTCTCTCATCTTGCCTCTTTTGTTTCTCTCTCCTCCTCTCTTGTTCTCCTCCTCTTCTTGTTCTCTTCTCTCTCTCTCCTCTCTCTCTCCTTCTCTCTCTTGTTCTCTGTCTCTTGGTTCTTGCCTCTCCCCTAATCTCTCCTCTCACTCTAGCTCTCTCTCACTCTTCTTTAATCTCTCTCCTCTCCCCTCTCTCCGTTCTCTCTCGTCTCTCTTCTTGGACTCTCATGCTCGTGCCCCTCTCCGCTCTCCGATTTGCTATTCTCTCTCTCTCTCGCTCTCTCTCTCTTATTTGCTCCCTCCACTCCTCCCTCTCCTCCTCTTCTCTCTAATCCTCTCTTTTGCACACCGCAATCTCTATATCGCTCTCGCATCTCAATCTATCTCTCTCTTGGCTCTATCTCCTCCCTGCTCCTCTCTCCGTGCTCTACTCTCTCGACCTCTCTCGTCTTCACTCTGCGCCTCTCCTCCTGCTCTCTTGCCTCTTTCCCTCTGCTCTCTTCGCGTCTCTCTCTCTCTCTGTCTGCTCTCTCTCTCCATCTCTCTCCCACCTTTTCTACCCCCCCCTCTCTTGCTCACCTTTTCTCTCTCTCAGGGATTTCAGAGATAAAGTCGCGCGATAGACCAACGGGAAAGCGTCCGGAACTGCTAATCTGAACGACGGTATCAGAGTTTAAACCGGGTTTGCGGAACCCGAAACGTGGACAGCGTATAACGCCACGTTCGCGAAGAAATTCGACGCCAAATAATGGGGGGTTTTTTACGGCGCGGGTCAGACGCAGGGCAGTGACCACGAGGTGACTAGGCTGAGCGTGAGCAAGAAAAGGGGGATGGAGAGCAAACTGAAAGCAGGAACGAGGGCCACTGAGCAACGGGCAGCTGAGAGCAGAGGGCAGCTGAGAGCAACGGGCAGCTGAGAGCGGCGGAGAGCGGCAGAGAGCGGCAGGGAGCGGATATATAGCGCAAGCGGCGGCGGCTGCGGCGAGGGCGGGCCAGCATAAGCATTCCCGAGATGCGCTGCCGGAAGTGCATCCGGTGGACTGCGCGAGCTGGGCAAAGGGTGCGAGGGAAAGAAAGACTCGCTGTACTAACGAGCGAGCCGATAGCGGTCGCAGAAGCTCTCGAGCGTACAGAACGCGCAGGCGCACACTACGACCAGACGCTTCCGAGGCCGCCCATCAGAGGCTCTCGCTCCGTCGGTCCGTCGCTGCGCCACGTCATCGTCATTGCCGAGTCGATATCGACTGGCGCTTACAGTGCCGCCTCAATCGCCACCGGAGCAACGCAGGCGGTGGTTGCCACGCCGACGGATAGACGCCCTCCGGCTAGCTAGCGTCGCCACGTCGAGCGGAAGCTCGCCGCCGGTAGCGCCGTCCGCGCGCGTGGGCGAAGCGCACGAAAGTGAACGTAAAGAGGCGACGGAACAGCGGCAGGCGGAACAGCATGGCGGCCGCCCGTCACCGCGCGCCACATTTCTTTCCCTCGCGGTTGGAAAAATGGCGGCGGGCGCGTGAGCAGATGCGTGGCGGAACGACCTTTGATCCTTACTCATTTGGCTCCTGGCGGCGATTGTATTGAGCCACGAGGCGCATACTATGAGGAAATAAAGGAAGAGGCAACAAAGCGTAGAAACTGAATGACGAGAAATACGAGAAAAATATGAGAGAGGGAGAGAAAGAGACGAGAACTAGAGTTACAAAAAGTAGGATAGACGATACTATCATCAGGAGTTTGGCAAGAAAAGAATTGGATGAAAAAAGAGAGAGAGAGAGAGAGGGATAGAGTGAGTGGGTGAGAGTGAGTGGGTGAGAGTGAGTGGGTGAGAGTGGGTGAGTGAAACAGCGAGAGAGAGTACGAAAAAAGAGGTAGAGAAAGATAGAAATAAAGCTGATAACAACAATATTGATTAAAAAAAACAATATAAATAAAGCAGATGCCATAATGGCACGCACTAAGTTGCTTTTCGCGCCCTCGGTTCCGAGTCGTGGGTTCACATCTCCTCCGGTGGGCGATCCTGTATTGCCGCTGCACGTGGTGGTGATAGCATGAAAGGCTCGTCTGTCACTGTACAAAAAAGGCTGTTGAATCGGCTAGTATTATATTTAAATTACCAATAATATTGATGAAACGCCCGAAGAGAGCTAGAAATTGAAAGAAGAGACAACTGTTCAGAGAAGAGAAAGAGAACTTACTACGAATGAGAGAGAGCAGAGAGCAAGAGAGGGAGAGAGAGAGAGAGCAGAGAGAGAGAGAGAGAGAGAGAGGAAGAGAGAGAGAGCAGAGCAGACCAGCAGAGAGAGACTACAGGAAGAGAGAGGAAGAGGAGAGCAAGAGGGAGAGGGGACGATAGAGAGAGGAGGAGAGAGAGAGAGCAGAGGAGAGAGAAGAGAGAGAGAGAGCAGAGAAGAGAGGAGAGAGAAGGAGAGAGAGAGAGAGGGAGAGAGAGAGAGAGCAGAGAGAGAGAGAGAGAGAGAGAGGAAGAGAGAGAGAGCAGAGAGAGAGAGAGAGAGAGAGAGAGAGAGAGAGAGAGAGAGAGAGCAGAAGGGTAAATCGTTAGGACGCTTGCTGCCACTCGCCGGCCCTAGCTCCGGTTGGGTGTACGCAACCACCTAGCCATAACGTCATGTGCTCTCGTCACGTGCTTCCGGCAAGCGGCAAGAGGCGGCGCGCTCCCTCGACCTACGCAGGCGGCTGTCGGAGCGACGCGTCGACAGTCGCTCTTTCCTATCTTCGTTTGATAGAGAGCGCCACGCGGATCCGGGCCGTCTCAGGTCGTCGACATGCTGCTCATGCGAGGCAATGACGGATTCGGCAAGTTCTGCGACGTCCTTGAAGTGACCGGCCATCACTTCCTTTCCGACTGTCTGCGAGAAGCAGGTAGACGACGCGCGACTGCCGATTTCGCTGCCGCCGCCGTCGAAAACCACATCACTAGTCATGGGGCAATCCAAGTGTGACTCGGAAATTGGAAAGCTCAACTCTCGAAATCGGCTCACTCCGCACATCTTTGTTGCATCTGCACGAAATCTTGTTGTCCTGTTCTAAAGTAACTGACTAACTGACCTTTCACTAGACGACCACACCAACCCCATCGCCATTTCTGCCCCCTTTCACGCACAGCTGTATCTAAAGCATTGCAAGAATCAGGCCTGCTTAGACAGTGATACTGCATCCAAGTTGCTCCGTACATTTGCGACATCCCGTCTCGACTTAACTGTCGGCGTACCTTCATGCATTGATGATGAACAAGTCGCTAGCCGCGATACAAGGTTAGGTGTCACCACTATTCGTCGCGCTACGGCTGAGCTGAGCTGAGGGGACGATGCCTGGTAACGTCGAGCGCCGCGTTTGCGGCCGATTTTCTCCCGCGTAACACTCACCCTCACTCCTCGTGGCTTCTTTGTGGGGAGATACAGATGGATAAAGATGAAGATAAAGATAAAGATAAAGATAAAGATAGATAAAGATGATAAAGATGCATTCTGGGCCTGCATTCTGGCTCGCCGAGACCCCAGCTCGGGATGCGTAGTCTTTTCTGTTTGAATGGGGGGCTCGACGCTGGCTTACCTTGGCAGCAGGTGAGCCAGGATGCCGTGCTGCAAGCCGTCGCCTAGTGCCTGGCCTGGCTGGCGAGCTAGCTAGCGTTATCTCCCCGTGCCTGCCGTTGGCCACTCAGCTGTCAGAAAGCGGTTCTCGACCTATTTTCAGGCCTAAGGAGGGTCCTGTGAGTCGGCAGCCAAGGCACCTGCAGCAGCAACAGCATCGGTAGCAGCAGAGAGAGAGAGAGAGAGAGAGAGTTCTTCCCTTTGATCCCTTTCCGCTTTCCTTTTCCTTCCCTTACCTTCCTTTTTTCCTTCCTTCCTTTGCTTCCTTTCAGCTTCCGAGCTGAATTTGACTCCAGCTGGAGTCGCAGTAGCAGCTGTAGGTTGACATTCTCCCTAACGCCAGGTATGCGGCACCACACAGCGGCACAGGAGCGGGCTCAAAGACGTTTATTGACGCGGACGCCGCAGCCACGGCGGCCAGCGCACCGCCGGCGCCTTGACCGGCGTCCTCGACGTAGCTCGCCGAGCTTTTGCGTCTCGCTACTCGACAATCACTACGCCATAACTCACGACAGCGCACAAACCAACGGCGGCGTCACAATCTCTGCTGGCCCACAAAGCACTCTAGGCCATAAACTAGCCGCAGGAGCAATAACGACGAAATAAATGCTATTGACCCATAAACCACTAACATCTCTCAAAATAGCCACAGCGCAGCAGTAGCTACCCATCGAATCGATTGCGCTCGCCCGATCTGTCAGAGGTCAATCCCAGTTCAGGTCGGATGCGCTGACCGGATGAGCATCCGTCTCGTCGTGGCTGACGAAGGGCACTTCCGTCCGCGCGGCCGCTAGGGCGCAAAGCGGATGCTTCCTTCTCCTTCCGTCGTCTGCCGGATCTTAAATTCTTTCTCCTTCTCCATCTTTCTTCTCTGGTGGCAAAATGAATAGTCGAGCGTGTGACTGTTTGTCTGTTTGTCCTATTCCGAATTGGCGAACGCGGGCGCGCGCCAGCCAACGCGAGGAGCCCGAAGCCCAGGTTTCAGAGTCGCTCGATCGCGATTGACGCGACGCCGACAATTTGGGCGGCCGTCGGCGTCGTCGCCATCGTCCGGCTCGCTCGCGTGCGCGCGCGCGCGCGGCTGAGCCCGACCCAAAGCTCCGCTCGCCGACGCGAGGCCGAGCTGGTAACCATCGCAGCTCCACCAGAGGCGCCGGTATACGGTTTCGGCCGAGGCGGCGGCCGCGGCAGCTGTTGTGCCGCCGCACCTAGCGACGGCAGCGGTAACGCCCGACTACGTGCGGCGGCTGCCGCACGTTAGCACGCGATGGTGAATCGCTTAGTGCCCGGGCGCCTAGCGCCGGAGCGCTGAGCTCCGCTGCGCTGGCCTTTTGCTCTCCTCCGGCGCTACGGCTGGCTGCCAGCCAGCCATCTGCAATTTCCGTGAGGCGATTGGCCGGTCGCTCCGGCAAGGCCGCCCGCAGCTTGGCCTACTGCTGCGCTCTCTCTCTCTCTCTCTCTCTCTCTCTCTCTCTCTCTCTCTCTCTCTCTCTCTCTCTCTCTCTCTCTCTCTCTCTCTCTCTCTCTCGCGCGCGCTCGCTCGCTTGCTCTCTCTCTCTCTCGGCGGGACTTCGCGGTGTGCTAAGTGATGGAAACCCTGGCTTTTTACGAATTTTCAAATTGTATCCAGTGAACCAACGGGGAACATACACAGAGTGCGAGCTCGGGCTCGGGTCGAATAAATGGATGCAAATGGATAGAGCATATATATCGCGCACAGTTAATATAGAAAGCACAGGGCGATCGCGTGGACACGACGACTCGCCGTCCGCGCGGCGTCTGCCGCGGTCGCTACTCGCCCCACGTGTAAACGTTGCGGATTGACGGCAGCGAGCGCAGCGCGAATCGTAAGAACGCACAGCGAGTCGCATACGCAGCGTTATCGCAGGCGGCGAACCGGAACGGGTATTCCGTGACGGTACGCAACGTCCGAAACAGAGTCCCGGTATAGAAGATATACGGTACACTTAAAAGCATACTGCATACGCCGCCACGTGCGCATACGTGTGCATTTTAGTTTTTGCCTGTGCGTTGCATGCGCCCACGTGCAACGGTAGAAACGCGTGCTCGCTGTAAATGTTTTTCGCCGCTCGAGCTGCCGCATCTCACAAGCGCACTCGCCGAGCTTGTCGGTGGCGGCGGCGGTGCGCGCTCCGCGAGCGAGGTGACGTCACAGGCGCGCGTCTCTGCAGAGAACTACGAGAAACCCGAGGAGGTCGACGTAGACGACCTTCTCAATCACTTTCCCGCGCTGAAGAAGCTGCTCAAGGACGACGCTCAGAAAACCAAGCTGCTCAAGTACTTCAGGGAAAAGGTAGGTGGAGCTGTTGCTGCAGCCGCTCTTCACTTCCGGTTATGCGCTTATTAATAATAATATATATAATGATGATGATGCATTTGATAAAGCGCCCGCCGAGAACTAAATCTCTTTCAAGGCATTTTACATTTTCTGCTGAGGAAGCACGATCGAATGGTTAGTGGTAGCATGCTCAATAAACAACAAGAACAACATGGTTGGAGGTGACATGCACAGGGTCAGCATGCAAATATAGTTAGTGGCAGCATGCACAGTTTCAGCACGCATCAGCACGTAAAGGACGAGTTACATGGACCCAATAAATGCGGTAATAAATAGATGCGATTTTAGTTTCTTTTTAAATCTGGTCAAATCGAGATGTCACGACGCAAGTCGGAAGTGAGTACAACGCGCTTGCCTTTGGCGAATGTGTAGGACCGTTCGTGAAAATTGCTACTTCGCCCTAGATCGACCCTCAGCCATCGTAGACCACCATAGACCACCATAGACCACCATAGACCACCATAGACCACCATGGACCACCATAGACCAGCATAGACCAGCGTGTAGACTCGCTTAATTGGCTACCAGCCAGTGTGCTGTAGCTGACACCACCACTGCCGTCGGGCTCTCCGCAACATTGCGTGAACGACTTCGGGCCTCGGCGAATTTTCATTCGTAGTTAAAGGAAATCCGGTTGATTCAACTGCCTTCTTTTGCATAGCGACTGGAGAGCCTTAAAGGTAAAAGGCAGCACCGCTGCTTGCAGTGCAAGTGTAAGGAATCGTCCACTGCGATCGATTCGAGCCCGCGACCTCGGGAGTTTCGCTAATTTAATTTCATTCCCTACTTTCAAGCTCCACCGGAGCTTCTCTCTTTCCGCTCGAGCAGAAATGCAGCTTAAATGCGCCCCAAATGCGCTGAGCCGCGATTCCGCGTCCTGAATTATTTCTCCGCCGTCGAGCGATTTCGTGAAAAAGACTGAGACGGCGCCCGACGCGACAAGGGACGCCGCTTCAAACTTGACTACAGCCATCCTACACAGACAGCGCCGCCGCCACTCTCACGTGAGCGCCGTTCGTGCTTTCGCGGCGTCGTCTCTTCTCATTCTAGCAATTGAAAAATTGGATCCTTACACTAGTCGAGGTCAATAGGCCGGTAATTATTCCGCTAGCGTTCCAACTTCCACTAGCACTCGCATTTCCGCTAGAGCTGCAACTTCTAGCTGAGCTGTCGCTTTCACTAGAGCTATCGCTTCCACCGGAGCTATCCCAACTTTCGCCAGACCTCTCACTTCCGCCAGAGCCCCTCACTGTGGTCGGCGGCAGCAGACTCTCTCTCTCTCTCTCACACACACACACACACACACACACACACACACACACACACACACACACACACACACACACACACACACTCACACACACACACACACACACTCACACACACACACACACACACACACACACACACACACACACACACACACACACACACACACACACACACACACACACACACACACACACACACCACACACACACACACACACACACACACACACACACACACACACACTCACACGCACACACACACACACACACACACACACACACACACACACACACACACACACACACACACACTCACACAGCAAACACACACACACTCACACACACACACACACACACACACACACACACACACACACACACACACACACACACACACACACACACACACACACACACACACACACACACACACACACACACACACACACACACACACACACACACTCACACACACACACACACACACACACACACACACACACACACACACACACACACACACACACACACACACACACACACACACACACACACACACACACACACACACCACACACACACACACACACTCACACACACACACACACACACACACACACACACACACACACACACACACACACTCACACACACACACACACACACACACACTCACACACACACACACACACACACACACACACACACACTTGCGTGTCTCTCTCATACACACGGCGTCGCCGAAACTGCAGGTCGCCAAGGAAGTGCTGAAGCAGACGTGGCGTGGTGACATCAAGGCCAAGGAGCAGCTGATGATAGCGCGGCAGAAGCAGATCGAGCAGGTGTGGCACTTCGAGGAGGAGGCCAAGATCAAGGAGAAGTCGATGCAGGAGCTGCAGGTCGACTACGTCCGGCTGCAGGCGCACAGCGACAGCCTGCGGCGCGAGATCAAGAGCCTGCACCGGCACGTCGAGGACGTCGAGCGGAGGCACCGGGAGGAGCTGCGCACGCAGATGGACTTCAACATGGCCAACGACCGGCACCTGACGCGCCTGAACGTGCGCGCCGAGGAGGCGGGCGACGTGCTCGCCGTCCTGCACGACCGGCTTCGCGCCGCCATGGGCGCCGCGTACAGCGACAACGAGCGAGCGGACGCGCATCGCAACCTCCTCGACAACTTTGACAGCTACGCGTCGCACAATCGAGGCCTGGACGACGCTTGCCGACGCTTTCGCGACGAGCGCCTCTACGTGGCGTCGCACATCGGCACGAGCGCCGACGACGACGACGCCAGCCTCAAGCAGGACTTCCGCGACTTCGTCGTGCGCAAGGAGGAGGAGGCGAACCGGCTCGGCGCCGAGATCGAGGCGCTGCGAGCCGAGGTCAAGGTCAAGGAGGAGAGCGTCGAGCAGCTTCGCCGGCTGCAGGAGCGCATCGCCGAGGAGCAGACGACAGGCGGCGGCGGCGGCGGCGGAAACGCTGCCGCCGCCGCCGACAGGGCCAGGTACGAGTTCATGCAAAAGGAGCTGGTCGATGCGAGGAGCGAGGTCAAGGTCAAGGAGGAAAAGCTCAAAGCCGTCACGGCCAAGCTCAGGGAAGTCGAGCGGCGCGTCAAGGACCTGGAGGCCGCCATCGACGTATTGCGCGACCAGCTAGCCGCCGCCGCCGCCGCCGCCGCCGCCGCCGCCGCCGCCGCCGCCCGGAACCAGCACAATGCCGCCGCCGCCGCTGCCGCCTACCAGCCGCCGCCGCATCACCCCCACCAGAAGCAGCAGCAGCCGCAGCACGTCGTCGCCGAGACGGCTGCCGCCGTCGCCGCTGCGACGCGGCCCGGTGCAGCCGTCCAGCCCGACCTGACTGGGCGATCTCGCTCGCCTGCCGGGCGCCTGACTGGCGCTCACCAATCATCAGACGGCTCGCTCGCCGCCAGGGACGGCGGCGGCGGCGCGAACGCGACGCCGCCGCTCGCTCAGCAGCCGCTCGACAAGTCGGCGTCGACGCAGAGGCAGCAGCAGGCCTTTTTCCACGTGGCCGGCGTCGACAAGCTTCGCGCCCGCTTCGCCGCCGCTCCCGATCCGCTCGTGCCGCTCGAGACTGTGCGCGGCCAGCAGATCAACGCGGCGGCCGCAGCCGGCGTCGCCGCGGTCGGCGCGGCCACGGTGGCCGTGGCCGCCGCCGTGGCCGCCGCGCAGCTGGAAGGCGACGCGGACTTTTTGATAAGCCAGGCGGTCGGCGGCGGCGCCGGCAGGCGGCGCTACAAGTTCGTCGGGCAGTCGGGCCTCGGCGTCAAGCTGGCGCAGCCGATCGGCGGAGGCGGCGGCGGCGCGTCGGGCACGGCGTACAGCAAGCGCCTGCTGGCCAGTCGAGCGGTGAAAGCGCGGAAAGGCATCTGAGCTGCGCGCGGCGGCGGCGGCGGCGGCGACCACGCGACCACGCGTCTTGACCACGCGACGCGAGCCGAGACGACGCGTTCGCATTCCCCTCTCGAAGCCTAGAAGCTTGGAGCATTTGTTCGCTCGCCAGGTGACTTTACAAGACGCTCTTTATGGGGTGGCTTTTTCCCGACGCTCGGAGCGCGACTCGGCGCCTCGCTCTGAGCCTCGCTCTCAGCGCTTCGACATCCGGATCGCGTGCAATTCGCCGTCCATTGTTGCTCAAAGCTTCTTCTCCGGAGTAAAACAACAAAATGCAAAGCCTCGCCCTCACCAGGCACTAAAGGTTTCGCCGCCTTCGCGCCGCGAATGCGTCTGTGTCGGCGACAATGGACTCGGGAATGAGCTCAACTGCCGTTCCCCGCCGCCGCGCCCCTCTCTCACGTGACCACGCTGCGGGTCTCCACGCGCCCCCTCCCCGCGCGCGACGATTTCGCGCTCGATTACGATGCTTCCGAGATTTCTATGGCGGGGCATCCAGCGCGCGCAGCTCCCTACCCTACCTGCTAAGGCGGAGCGGAGCTGCGCGCGCACGCAGGATGTGGCGCAGGAAGGAGGCGCAGGAAGGAGGCGCAGGACAGTCGGAATTGCTTGTCTTTCCGGCGGCGGCGCGCTTCCTGCGAAACGGTTCGGGTTCGCATGGCGCCAGATCGGATGATCCGTGATTGCTCCTCCGCACGAGGCAGTCGTGACCGCTATCTCACTAATCTCAGCTGAGATCGAAGCTGAGCTCGCCGCGAGTGGCGTTTTCGGAATCCAACAGTTTACCAACACCTCGTACAAACCTCAAATCCTTTGGAAACCGTGCATTTAGTTCGTATGCTCCCACAGCCTGGAACTCCTTCCCGACCTGCGTCAGATTATCC
Source organism: Cristatella mucedo (assembly GCA_009760855.2). Taxonomy (NCBI): domain Eukaryota; kingdom Metazoa; phylum Bryozoa; class Phylactolaemata; family Cristatellidae; genus Cristatella; species Cristatella mucedo. The sequence continues at coordinate 291,186 of WPIO01000166.1, forward strand.
CCTGACCTGACCACATTTAAAAGGAACCTAAAAACACACCTATTTAGGACAGCTTTTAGTGGGTCCCTGTGACTCGTCGTTCATGCGCTTATGCGTGCTGACACTGTGCATGTTGCCACTAACCGCACTTGCATGCTGACCCTGTGCATGTCACCCCTAACCACGCTATTCATGCTGCACATCAAGCATAACATGCCTCACCATTCAATCGGGTTTCCCTTCGCAGAAAGTGTAAAGCGCCTAGAAAGAGATTGATTTCTCTGAGAGCGCTTCATCGAGTGCACTATTATTATTATTATTATTATTATTATTATTATTATCATCATCAGCTGATCAGCCGATCTGTTGATCAGCTGATCAGCTCATCAGCTCATCAGCTGATCAGCAGCCTGCCGAATCCGCCGGCTTCTCTTTTTTCGCAATCTCCGCGCGCACGCTTGGAGCGCAGCTTCCGTCACGTCCTCAAAGAGGCGCATCCTCCATTGGCGCCGACGCGACGACGCTGGCGCTGGCTACTTTAGGCGGCGCCCCGGCGACCGCGGCGTCCTGGCTTCGTTCGTAGAACGCTTCGTAGAGCTTCTTCTTCCTCTCTATTTTGATATAGAATCCGATTGCAATCAATCACTCGAGGCCCGACACCGCTCGACGTCGCAGGCGGCGATCTGCGTTAAATCCCGCCGCGCCTCTGCGAGCATGAATCTGCATGTGTCAATGCTCTCCGTCAATGCTCAATGCTCAATGTTCAATCAATCAATCAATCAATCGACAATGCTCTCTGTCGTGTCGAGCGCTGCTCGAGGGCGGCTGCACGCGACAAGCGAGCAGCTGGTTCGGCGTAGGTCAGGTGACCGGAAGCGGGTCACGACGCTGGACGCCGAAGCGCACACGATGCACACGGCATATGCGTGCGGATACAGTGTACAAATACGAGGTAACTTGACCTTAAATCTACCTGTACGTACGCATACAGCTCAGCTAACCTATTAATCGATCGTATTGAAACGAAGCACGTCGATCTCATTCATAAAATGGTAAGACAGCCGTAGCGGCTAACAACGCAGCTCGCAGTGGACAATATTGGATCGCACCCGGACTTCGAGACTCAAACCCGCGACGTTCGGGGTCGCGAAGAGCGATCACCTTGCCTTCTGGGCTAAGAGCTAGCGATGACAGGAGCTTCCACGAATGCGAGTGCCTAGAAAGAGATCAATTACTCTGGGGATGCTATATAAATGTATAATTATTGTTATCATTATTACTAGTATCCCCCAGAAGTTCGGTCATCGGACCACCCATAACCACAGCCCTAGCCAGATCGCCTCATTTTTAATAGACGGATCGTCTCGGATCGCATCTCGGAGGCATCTCGCCATCGGCCTCTTCTTCAGTCCGCGCTCGATCGCGGCGGCGTTGGCGATCATCACGATTCGGAGGCGTTTGGCCATTTCCATTGGAACGTTGAAAGCCCATTGTCCCGATCCCGATCAGACGCCCGAATCTGGCCTTGACCCCACCAAAACTCGGCCGAAAACTCCGCGAAAAACTCGGCCTTTGACTCCGCAAGAACAGCGGCCGTGAACAGCTGGCGTGTTGAAGTCGTAAAGGCAGCTTTAGGTGGGATTTGTATAAGGCAGGCCAATACCCACGCACCCACCCACCCATGTCCACCCATAAGATCACAGACGTCAGCTACGCACACCCAGTACCCACGGGTATGGGTGGATATGGGCATGGGTGTAGATATGGGTACCCGGTTGAGGGCTCTGGCAGGAGGAGTAACTCCTCTAGAAGGCTCTGGAAGGTATTTGTACCGGCATTTATGAAGTGCGATGAGCTAATCGAAACGGTACACAATTGAGGAGTACGTAGGTGCACCTACCCTAGCAAGAGCCCGGATAGTTTCAAATAAATATCGCATAATTAATCATATATATATATATATATATATATATATATAATATATATTAATAATACATACTATTTATATATGAGTATAATTAATCTTAAATATATAATTATAATTATAATAATGTACTTGATAAAGCACCCTCAGAGAAATTAATCTCTTTCTGGGGGCTTTACATTTGCTGCAAAGGGAAATGCAATTAAATGGTAAATAAAACCATGCTTAAAAATAAGCAAAATGAATAACATGGTTAGGGGTGACATGCACAGGGTCAGCATGCAAATGTGGTTAGTGGCAGCATGCACAGTGTCAGCACGCATAAGGAAGTGAAGGACAAATCACAGGGACCCACTAAATGCTGTCCTAAATAGGTGTGTTTTAAGTTCCTTTTAAATGTGGTCAGGTCAGGGGATGTTCTGACGCAGGTCGGGAGGGAGTTCCAGGCTTTGGGAGCATACCAACTAAATGCACGGCCTCCAAAGGATTTGAGGTTTTTACAAGGTATTTCTAGACTGTTGGATTCCGAAAAGCGGGTGGTATGATGCTTGGCCTGATGGGGTAGTATATCTGACAGATAGGCTGGAGCCATAGAATGAAGGGACCTAAAAGTGAGCGACAAAACCTTGAAGTCAATCCGTTGCTTGACTGGTAGCCAGTGCAGGTCGGCGAGAAGTGGAGTAATGTGGCACCTGCGACGCTCACGACAGACAAGCCTAGCTGTGGAGTTTTGCACCAGCTGCAATCGCCTGATCGCACATGCTGGGAGGCCAGTAAGCAGTGAGTTGCAGAAGTCGAGACGAGATGTCACGAATGCATGGACCAACTTAGACGTGGTATCCTTTTCTAAACAAGCCCGAATTTTAGCAATATTATAGACGTACGCTATATACGCTATATAAGTATGCTATATATTTAGAAATATATAGCGTACTTAGTCTTAAAATAATCTTGGCATTTGAGCCTATTTAAGCTCAAGGTTACGGAGGCGTTGGTTTGCGTTAATGCCGCCGTTGAACGCGCGAAATCATCAGCTGCTGCCTAATAGACTTCCTAATACACTCGATACGCCAGTGCCTCGTCAACCAGACAACGATTGTTGATGACTGTCGTCTGAACAGGATATCGTGATCAGTAGTGCAGCTGGCACCGCCGCACTTTCTAGCCCTACGCTGTAAACCCTCGAACCCACTACAAATGGAAATCACAGCAATCAACTTGATGATAATTTTAAATTAAGCTGCGACCCACCGGCTCTTCGCAGCATTTGCGCCATTCATCTGAACTGTGATGTATGTCTCTCCCTTGTGCTAGAATTGTGCGTGAGGGACACGCTATTAAAACGGCGGCGCGAATGATCAGCTAGATTATGACTGATGCTCAGTACTCGTGATTCCTTAATTGTAACAGCTAGACAGGCATTGATCATGCTATAATCTATGCCCAACGCCGCATACAAATCCGACGCCGTACAGCAGGCAGTTTGAGTTGTGCGTCTGGACTTATCCTAGGCATATAAGCTGGTTTGAGCTCTACGCCACTGGGCCGTTGATGTATGTCAAGGCCGTTGTTGAACGCCTGTTCCGCCTCCGGAGCTCATCGAGCAGACTTCTCGACCCGATCGATACGGACTCGCTGTGTAAAGATGTGAGCGTTCTTCGCTTCTGCCGCGCTCCTGCTACTGTCGGCGTAGCTGCTCGCATTTGTGCAGCACCCACAAGTCGCTAGCCGTGCTGCAAGGTTCCTGCGTCAACCAGTATGCGTCTGGCGTCGGCTTAGACTAGCCGAGTAACGAGTGCTCTGTTTTCGGTCTCGACCTGATAGGACGTGGAAGCCACACACCACGTTTTTAGCAGTACTATACAGCTTATTACAACTAGTGCATCAGCTTACATACCAACTGCTTACATTAGTTAATGGATTTGTATGGCACATCCGCACGCGCACGGAATTCGTACAGCCGGTGCTGGCTTGATATCTATGCTCATGATTTGTAACTCCCGCGTCAGAGAACCATCGAGAGAGCCGCTGGAGCAAACCCCAAAAAGCACGACTCGCTTGTGGCCTGTGGTAAAAACAGATAAAAATAAATTAGTCGCCGCTTCCACTGCAGACATCAGCCACTAGTCAAAATTAATAACTATGAAACTTAACTGTAGGAAAAACCCGATAGAGACTAACTAATATGACCGCTCTGCGGACCTTTCTGCCGGCCTTGACCTTTCTGCTGACCATGGTTAGCTTGCTAACTCAAAAAAATTAAATCCGTCAACAAGTATTACGCTTGGGCGGCCTCCTCACGGCGGCGTCGCGCAGGTATTATCTCTGCCCACGCCCTCACTCTGCCATTTGAACGGAAGAAACTGAATGTGTAGAGATGCAGGATTAAAAGCAATTGTAAGTTTAGCACACGCGAATGACTTTAATAAATAATAATGCGTCGTCAGTGTAGCCCCCTAGAGAACCGAACCTCTGTCCAGGCGCTATGCAACTCAAATGACGAAGAGTTCAGGGCCTGTGGTTAGCAAAACTCCTGGTTGGCAGCATGCAACGACTAGTGCACAGGTGAGAGCCCACAGAAGGAAGCTCGCGGGAGTGAAAAAGACTCGCTCACTGGGACGTAAGCTGAAAACTAAGCGAGCGTGACACAGCGAGCGTGACTTTAACTGAGACTTGCATGATGTAAGTCAATTCAAGTGGCGACATAGACCGCAAGGGAGTTACTAACTTTCAGAGCATACGAACCGAGGTCCTGTTCGCCAAAAATATTTCTATTTAGAATTTGATATTTATAATTAATTTAATAACTTAATGTTTCTATTTAGAGCGAGGATCGGTACGAAGACTAGATGCTGAGGCGCGAGCGGTGGGTGCGATCGAGAGCGTGCGACTGGAAGAGCAAGAGCAAAGGTCAATGTTGGGTCAAGGCCGGTGCAAGCGAGTGAAGCAAACTGTAGGCTAAAGAGTGGATCTCGAAGTCGGTTCGACGCTCGACAGGGAGCCTAGCCGGTGCGGCGCGACGTGGCGTGACGTGACGTGCCCGGCTTTCCTGAAAACTCGACCTGTAGTGCCCGCGGGCGTTCGCGTAGTAGCTGCCTCATTGACTTGGTGGCGCGAAAGAGCTGTCCAATTGGATGAGCCGTTTTCCTTGGCTGTGCTCTTTTTGCTTTGCTATAATTTTGTAACGATGACAAGAATTATTCGTAATACCTTTACATTATTAGCTATTCGCCGCGATGGCACACTAGGTAAGGCGGTTGCTTTCCTGTTCGATTCCTGCGGTGGGCGATCCTTTATCGCCGCTGCAAGCGGTTGTGATAGCAGCCGTAAAGGCTCTTCTGTCGCTCTACGAAAAGGAGGCTGTTCAAGCAGCTAGCATTTTCTTCTCGCTATTCCGTATATAGCGTATTTTGAGAGCGTCGCTCAAAGAGGTCAGCCTCCTATATATAATATAATATATAATATGGTTATATAATAGGGTTATATAATAGGGTTATATAATATATATATATATATATAATATATATATATATATATATATCCCTCGGGTCTTTGCGAGCCGCGAGTTCTTCACCAGATGAGTTGCGCTGAGCTCAGCCGCGGCGTAGTGGTACACGATGGCGGCGAGCGCGCTCGCGAACCGCTCTGAAACGCAGGCAACGAGCAACACGAACTGAACGTTGCACCAGCACGTCGCGCTCGTAGTACGGATGGAACGTCGGCTGGGGGCGGAACCACGTGATGGCGATGACGCGCCCACAGTTGCACGCACACTCAGGCGTGAGCCGCTGCCGCGCGCGGTCATCGAGTTGACATACTTCATCATCTCGTTTGCGCCTCTTGGAAGGAGAAATTCTGCATTTTTCGCGGGTGCTATTGAAATTGGGAACTTCGCGTTTCTGCGGCTACCTCGAAGCTCGAAGACGGCTGTTGGTCGCACAGGACTGGTCGCACAGGCGAAGGCGAATCGCATGCGTGAGCCCACGTGACTCTGGAACTAAAAAAGAAGCGCTATTCATGTGCAGTGCCCTCCGAGATAAATTAATCTGTGTCCGCCAGGTTCTTTACATATGCAGCCTCCGCGGAGCTTGAGCCCACGTCATTGCGTTGTTAATAGCTCGAGCGTCTAAACTAGGGGGTGGGGCGGCGGCGCCTAGGCAGCCCAGGTTAGCCAGCGTCTCTATGAGCAAGCTTGCCTGGTCTGTCGTTGAGTTAGCAGCCTCTGCGAGTAGTATATCTATGTATGAGCTAGCTACGTATCTGCCTGCGCACGGGCTCGCTTTGCCGAAATCTCTTGCGCAAGGGCGGACGCTGTGTGCGACTCGCTGTAGTGACTGGTAGCGTTAGCCCCGCCGGCGCGCGCGACTTAATAATAATAATGCACTTGATAAAGCGCCCCCAGAGAACTTAATCTCTTTCTAGGCGCTTTGCATTTGCTGCAAAGGGAAATATAATTGAATGGTAAGTAAAATCATGCTTGAAAAAAAAACAAAATGAATAATATGGTTAGGGGTGACATGCACAGGGTCAGCATGCAAATGTGGCTAGTGGCAGCATGCACAGTGTCAGCACGCATAAGGAAGGGAAGGACGAATCACAGGGACCCACTATATGCTGTCCTAAATAGGTGTGTTTTTAAGTTCTTTTTAAATGTGGTCAGGTCAGGGGATGCTCTGACGCAAGTCCGGAGTGACATAGATGACTCGTCGTTCGCCTGGTCGCAGTTCAAAGTTCAGCAAAGTTAAGCATAGTCTAACCATACGAACGACTTGCGCGCGCGCGAACGTGCGCACGAGAGAGCCGAGCTGGTTTGGCCCAGCGATTAAGGTGCTCGCCCCGACCGAGGCCTGGCCGAGGTCGTGGCCTCTCGAGCCCCGTGGCATATGCGAAGCGCTTGAATAGAAATTAAGTTCTCCTGGGGCACTATTCAAATGAATTATATATATATATATATATATATACTCTGCGCGCACAGAGGCGTGAGGCAGAAGCAGTAGCCAGCCAACGGCAGATGCTGCGGCTGCTTCTGCAGGTGGGAGTAAGGGAGTAAGTTTCGTCTGCTCGGTTCCGCAGCCTCTCCACGACGGACAACTTTTTTGGTTTAGGATGACAAGCGAGGAATTGATGAGAAAATGAGCACCCTTAAACTGAATTGATTCACATCGCGAAAGCATTCGCGGCGCAAAGATGGTCGCCTTGCAGGGGCTGCGAGCGACAGAATCTTGTGCTTTTTTTTCGGACCTACGGCTAGGAGCTTGCTGCGACGAACGGCTGCTGGTGCTGCCTAGGACGTCAACGATAACTACGCGCGTCCGCTTTCTTGCTCTGCATTCATCGGTGCAAGAGTGCCAGGTCTGAGTAGCCGCAGAGACGGAGAAATCGACCGATCGACTGGCAACGTGGCGATGCTGCAGCTAACGTAAATGCGCCGATGTTACGAACGCTCGCTGAGCTTCCGCTTCCGCTTCCGCGCGCGCTCGCTGCCAGCAGCGGAACGCGGCAGCGGCGAAAAGAGCTCACGTGACCTAACGTTACGAGTCCGTATCGAAAATGTAGAGAGACCTATTTGACAGCCGCAAAATGAGGTACCCCATATTTCAGAGGTTCCTCGGATGATCTTTGTCCATTCACATCAATATTCAGGAGTCTCCGACTGAGATAGGATCTGAACCATTGGAATGTAGTGCCAGTAATGCCCAGGTGAGATGAGAGGCACTCAAGGAGGACTTGATGATCGATAGTATCAAAAATATAGTGATCGATAGTATCTTAGCGACCGATAGCATCTTAGCGACCGATAGAATCGAAAGCTGCCGAAAGATGGAGCACAACGAGCAGACAGAGACTCGACCTCGATGCCTGCATTTCTAAGTAGGTTTGTCGTACACCCGAAGCAATGCCGACTCTTTGGAGTGATTAGCTCTAAAACCAGACTGAAACTTACTAGCAGGCTTTGAATTATCAATAAATGATTTAAGCTGGTCTGCCACGACTCGTTCCAGTATCTTTGATAGGAACGTAGAAGGGAGACTGGGCGCAAGTTGCTCAAGTTCTCTTGGTAAAGTGTTGATTTCTTGAGAAGTGGCCTGACTACAGCCTTTTTAAAAGGTACTACTACCTTTCCCGAGGCTAATGACATATTTATAACATTAGTTATGCATGGCAGTAGTAGATCAATGCATCGTAGGAATAGGGCAGTGAGAATAGGGTCCAGAGGACTTGTTGTCTTCTTTGATCGGAAAGTGAATTTCAGAACGAGGTCACTAGTGACCTCCTTGAATGTATACATTGAGGTGGTGCTTGAAATTGAGGGAAAGGATTCCAGGGGGGTGCTGCCATCTTAGGGATGGACTGCCTGATCTTGTAGGTCTTGAAGCTAGAGAAACAGTAAGCTAGGGATCATCACAGGGATCACTACGTAAGGAACTAACCTGGGAATGATTAAGGAGATAGCTGATCGTCGAATCATCATTTTTGGACAAACGGCGGCGGCTGCAGAGGCCATGGCCGGCCTCAATAGCTGCTCCGGCACCATGTCGTCACTGCCGTGAACTAGAGCAGCAGCCGAGTCGCGAGGGGTGACTCGAGCGAGATGAGATGCTGTGAGAATCCGCGCGTCGAGGAAACTGGAGATGCGATGACGCAGATCGAGGCCGGGAGGCCGTGTCTCTGCTATGGTTCGTACGTCAAGTCACTTATAAGATTACAGATGGCAACGAGTTGTAACGCATTCTCTCGAGCCCAAAATGGAAAGTTCGCGAGCCAGAAATGGAGTCTCCGTTTCACTCTCGCGAATGACGATTTCGCACGCCGTTCCGTAGGGAATTCGCTCGAAGAGAGCGCCAGCGCAGATAGGATTACTCCTCTCGGGACCGCATTAAATTCGATCCGCGCCAACGAGCTAACCAGGTTAGGCGGACGAATGCCCGGCTGTAGAGGGAGCTGTATTTCCGCCCGAAGCGGCGCACCGAGAGGTGGCCGCTGTCGTCCGACCGAGCACTCGGGCCGCCCGCGGCGCTCGCGGCGGCGGCGGCCGGCGTCTTGCTTGCAGCTTTGTGGCTAGCGCAGACGGCGAGGGCATTCGCGACATCGCATACGCGCCGCCGCAGCGCATGCCCGGGTGCATGTAAGAACGGACGCGTTCGCTCGTGACAGGGATACAGGCATCGCTGGCTGGTTCGTGCATTTGTGTGCGACATCCCGTCTTGACTTCCGTAACTCACTGCTCGCCGTGTCCGGCCATGAGGAGCTTGCAGTTGATGCAGAACCCTGCTGCTGCAAAAAATGCTGCCAGGTTTGTCTGTTGTGAGCGTCACGTGATTCTGTCGCGTGAGTCACGTGAGTCTGTCACGTGCCTCGCGAGTCGCGTCTGTCGTGCTCCTTCATCCAGCTTCTTCAGCCACTTCTCACCGACTTTCAGTGGCATCCCAACAAGCAGCGTGTTGACTTTGTTTGTGTAACTAACTGGTTCCTCGCTCCTTCGTTCTCTCTCGCTTCACGCGACTACCTATGCGAATTAACCACGAATCGCTAGGCTAGGCATCGTACCGACTGCTCTTTTGCTTCAGATTATGCAGCTGTGCTTCAATTAGTCCTTAAATCATTTCAGAGACCGTGCCTTAAGCTCTTGCGCTGCTGAAACCTAGAATTTCCGTCAGACGGACGTCGCGATATCCACAGACTTGACGACGTTTAAGCCGACTCCAAAAACGCGCCTGTTCCTCGCGTCACATCATTTGCTTGGTCCACGTGAATAGTCCTTTGGGCTGCGCTGATGTGCAGGCTGACGCAGAGTAATATAAATAATATAAACAACGACTGACCATATTGAAATGCTTTCCTTTCGGCATGCCCAAAGTGCCTAGTAAGAGATTTAGTTTTCTGAGGGCTCCATGCAAGCATCCTATTGTTGCTATATCTTATTGTTTATTATTACAAACATCCTATTGCTTATTGCTCGCACGCGCGAAAAATTGTGGAAAGCCTCTACTTCTGTTCTAGCAAAATGGCGGGCATGAGTGTCCCCGCTGATCACGTGACCTGGTTGGCGAGCACGCCCCATATAATAAGCTCACCGAAAGGGATGAATAACTGAAAAATTCTTTTTGCGAATCTCCGTCGCCTACCAATAGGCAGGCGAGGTAATGGCGTGTTTTACAAGGTACAAGAATTGAGAGCAGTGATACATCTGGCAGACGAGGCACTGGCGTGGTTTAAATCGTACTAGTCCGATCGTGTTCAGTTCGCGTCGTGCGGTCGTCAGGTGTCGTCCGTCAGACTAGTCACGTGCAGAGTGCCCAAAGAGCCTCGGCGCCACGGTACTCAAGCCGCCGTCGGTGCTTTGCTGTTCTCCATTTACACTCGACCTCTGGAAGAAGGGATTTGGGCTCGTGAAGAATAGGTCATCACTTTTATGCTGACGATACTCGCTCGACTCGGCTGTATTTTCTATTTAAATAATTGGAATTAGATGATGGAGTTAAATAATGGCGATAAAAATTAATGGAATAATGGAAATAATTGAATTAAATAATCGGCTGCCGAAAACGCAGCAGCAGCGACCGACGGCGCACGAGACGGACGATCTGGCAGCTCAGCTTTTCCTACCCGCCGGCGAGCTCGCCGGCGGGTAGGAAGCACGCCGGCTGAACGGTACCCGATCGACAGCGCTCGCAGCCCTGACGGGCGCGCCCATACCGCGCTGCTGCCTCGGCGCGCGGCGCACACCGGAAGCGCTCGCTGTCCTGCCGGCTGGCCGGCGGCTCTTCTCTGCGTCCGACCAGAACTTGGAGCAGCTCAGGGCTGCTTGCTCTGCTGGCTGGCTGGCCAACTCACCAAAAGAGCGAAGACACACTCAAAGAGTGCAGTTTTCAAATAAATTTATTGAATAAACTTACCATTTGAGTTTATTTATAAACCTTGATATTATTAATAATTATTTATTTATTAACGAGTTTATTAACCATTTTATTTTAATTTTATTATAAGTTTATAAATAAACTCAAACGATTATTTGCGTCAATATGGTTATTGACTCAACGAGTGACTTGCACACACTTGATCCTGTAATTCGGCAAATTTCCTCAAACTAAACGGCGGTAAAACAGAACAGACGCCCCGAGCGCGTCTCAGGACCGGAAAGCTTCGTTGGCTCTTCTAATAGCTGACGCTATTGTGCGACCATCCCCTATATCTATGATATTGCTAAAATTCGGGCTTATTTAGATAAGGATACCACATCTAAGTTAGTCCATGCATTCATGACATCCCGTCTCGACTTCTGCCACTCACTGCTTACGGGCCTACCGGCATGTGCAATCAGGCGATTGCAGCTGGTGCAAAACTCTGCAGCTAGGCTTGTCTGTCGTAAGCGTCGCAGTTGCCACATTACTCCACTTCTCGCCGACTTGCACTGGCTCCCAGTCAAGCAACGGATTGACTTCAAGGTTTCGTCGCTCACTTTAAGGTCCCTTCATTCTATGGCTCCAGCCTATCTGTCAGATTTACTACCCCATCAGGCCAAGCATCGTACCACCCGCTTTTCGGAATCCAACAGCCTAAAAATACCTTGTACAAACCTCAAATCCTTTGGAGACCGTGCATTTAGTTCGTATGCTCCCAAAGCCTGGAACTCCCTCCCGACCTGCGTCAGAACATCCCCTGACCTGACCACATTTAAGGAACTTCAAAACACACCTACTTAGGGCAGCATTTAGTGGGTTCCTGTGATTCGTCCTTGATGTGCTTATGCGTGCTGACACTGTGCATGCTGCCACTAACCACATTTGCATGTTGACCCTGTGCATGTCACCCCTAACCATATTATTCATTTTGATTGTTAATCAGGCATGATTTTACTCATCATTCAATTGCATTTCTCTTTGCAGCAAATGTAAAGCGCCTGGAGAGAGAGATTAAGTTCTCTGAGGGCGCTTTATCAAGTGCATTATTATTATAATTATTATAAGTTTTGAAAACTTTGTTAAGAAGACTACTTCAACAGCTAGCCGCAGCGTTTGATCCCTGTCTACGATTAGGAGCTGTCGTCCGCGGCGGTTTGCAAAACACATTACTAGCTCCTTGGTTCTGTCTCGGCTAGATTATTTTGGCTGAGCTGCCAAAAAAGCCACTTGGCAGCTGCAGCTGGCAATGAATATGAATGCAAGGATTTGAGTTCACAAATCCCAGATGTTTGATCATACATATCCTTTGCTGAAAGCGCTTGGATGGCTACCAGGTGATCAACGGATACAGAGCAAAGTTCTTACGCTGACCCACAAGGCCAAGGCCACGTTTTGGCTCCTCCATACCTAGCTGAGCTGCTGCACCAGTTTCAGCCTCCACGTGCCTTCCGGTCCTGCATGGACAATAAATTAGCTGTTCCATTCTTTTGCTTAAAGACAGTTAGCGACAGAAGCTTTAGCTCTGCAGGTCCTAGGCCGTGGAACTAGCTTCCACAATTCTTACGCAACTACAACCACTCTCCTACGGCTCACTCTTTTCAGCGGTCCTGAGCTGCTACTTCCATGCTACTCACTCACCTCAACTACTCTCCTGACTCTGCTATGCTTCTCACTTTCTCTTTGCTGCGTGAGACGAAGTAACTACTGAATGAGTACAGAAAGCCACTTAGGCTTGTAGTGCGCAATGCAAGACTCTTCTTCGTAACACTCGCATAGTATTTGTGGTTTTGTGAAGTTTCAGACGGAGATACATTACACTCCGACGCATAGATCTTCTGCTGCCGTGCGTAACTAAAATAACAAATATTTCCTTAGCCTCAGGTAGAGCTCTTAGCCTCAGCACTCTTAGCCTCAGTTGTGTACCAGCTGCAAGCACCTGATTGCACATGCCCGTAGGCCAGTAAGCAGTGAGTTACAGAAGTCAAGACGGGATGTCACAAATGCACGGGCCAACTTACACGTGGTATTCTTATCTAAACAAGCCCAAATTTTATCAATGTTATGTAGCTGAAAGTAGGCAGATTTGACTGTGGAGCTGATGCGGTCGTCTAAGGAGAGGTCACTTTGGAACATGACACCTAGATTTCGAGCTGATTCAACTGGAGATATGCCGGGGGAGCAAATTTTGAGCGTCAGCCTTTCCAATTTGTGAATCACACTGGGTTTTCCCATAACTAGTAAGTTAGTTTTATCATCGTTTAGTTTTAGAAAATTTGCTGACATCCATGTGCGGATGTCATCAGTACATGCAGCAAGTGAGTTGAGAGAATTCGAGGTGCTCGAAGGCTGAGAGGGATCAAAGAAAAGGTACAACTGAGTGTCATCCGCATTGAAGTGAAAGCCTAGACTGTGCGTGGCAAGCACATCAGCAAGAAGGAGAGCATAAACCGTGAAAAGAAACGGACCTAGCACGCAGCCCTGATGCATATTTCCATATTTCCTATATACTATATACTATATACTATATACTATATATAGTATATATATATATATATATACTATATACTATATACTATATATTTCCATATTTCCTATATACTTTTCCATATTTCCTAGGTACTTCAGATGATCTTTGTCCATTCACGTCAATACTCTGGAGTCTTTCACTGAGATAGGACCTGAACCTTGTGCAGAGCAGAGCCAGTGATGCCCAGGCGAGATGAGCGGCGCTCTAGAAGAACTTGGTGATCGATGGTATCAAAAGTTGCCGAAAGATCGAGCTAATCAAGCAGAGACACTCTACCCATGTCTGCATTCCTAAGTAGGTCGTCGTACATTCTAAGCAATGCTGATTCTGTGGAGTGATTAGCTCTAAAGCCAGACTGGAACTTACTAGCAATGTTTGCAGTTTCAATATATGAGTTCAGCTGGTCCGCCACGACCCGTTCCTGAGCTGCTACTTCCATGCTACTCACTACCTCGACTGCTCTGCTGACTTTGCTATGCTTCCTACCTTCTCTTTGTTGAGTGAGATTAAGTCTGTTGGCTACCGAAATCGTACCGAAAGCCGCTTAGGCTGTGAGTGCGCTACAAAAACTCTCCTGCGTAACACCCACATAGTCTTTATGACTTCGCGGAGTTACAGACGGAGACACATTGCTTTACAATGCCGGCGTGCAGTGGTCACGTGGCTCGCCTTGCAAACTATTCTGGCATGCAGTGGTCACGTGGCTCGCCTTGCAAACCATTCTGGCGCGCAGTGGTCACGTGGCCCGGCGCGCTCCCTCTCTTGCGACGGGGTAGGTGCCTTTCGACGTGCGACAGAGGCTTTTATTATGTGGTCATATTTACAGTGCAAAACTCAACAACAACAATTAGCGAGCAGCCATTAGCTCCGGCTGCTCGTCGAGCGACAGCGCGGCGGACGCTGCCCGCTTCCGCGCCGCCGCCGCTCCCCGGCGCCGTCGGCGCGCCGTGGTTAAATGTCTCCGCGGCGCGGCGCGGCGCGGCGCTGACGGCACCGAGCCGCGGCCCGCGCGGCGCGGCGCTGACGGCACGAACCACGATGGACGACGGACGAGCGCCCGCGCAGCCTCGGCGGCGGCGTCCGCCCTTTGGTCGCGGCATCGAGCGCCCGAATGAAGGCGTTGGCAGCTCAAAGCACCGCTCGTGCGCAGAGCGGACAGAGCAGCCAGAGCCAGACAGGCCGCTCGGCGAGAGGCGCTGGGCGTTCCTCGAGCGGCGGCGGCGGCGGCGGCGACGGCGGCCTCCGGTCGATTCGAACGGCGCGCCGGTGCGTCTCGCCGCCGGCCTCATTTCCGCTTCAGGCCGTCCACGAATTCGGCCAAACTCGCAGGCGAGGCCGGCGGAGCCGCTTCGGGCAGGCGTCTAGCGGCGACAGCGGTGGCGGCGGCGGCGGCGGCGCCTTTCAGACGCGTCGCCGAAGGCTGAGCGAGCGGACAGCGTGCGGGGATTCGCGTCCGGAGCGGCGCGCCCGGCGAGCGCTTCGCCGAAGCGCTTCCCCGAGCGCTCCGCTCGCGGCGGCGCGTGCTGTCCGTCGCTCTCTCGCTCAGATCTCGTTGGCTTCCTGCGCCCGCCCTGCGAACGAAGGAAACGTCCGGAAGTCACGTGGCTGCGCGCTGCTACGCCGCAGTCGCACAAAGCGCGGCAGCGGCGCTGAAGTGCCGAAGTGCTTCGATTAAGAAGGAGACGGAGAAGAAGATAAGACGTAAGATGAGATGCGCACATATCTTATCTTGTATCCTGAAATATGAGATATATATACGTATCGTATGTCGTATGTCTCTTATTATATCGTGTTGGATACACGATACCGCGAAGCTACGGAGCGCGGCTACTCGCGACAGGAAAGGGACTGAGACTGAGATCGCGAGACTCGAGCCTCTTTTTGAGTCAACAAGCATTGATCGCCGCGCCGGATGTCATCCCGAGGCAATGTCCAGCGGCAACGTTCCAGCGTTCCGACCGACGTACGCACCTCGCAGGTCGAACGTATGCTCCCGATATCCGACGTCGTTCTCGATGGCGCACGTGTATCGACCGACCTCGCTGGGCGCCAACGACGCGACGGACAGCTTCGACACAATGGCGTTCGGCTTGTACGTGGAATCCTGCGACTGAAGCCGACAGGGCACGACGCTCACACACACCGCGAGATCACCGCCGCCTTCGCGCCGCCGCGGCCCCGTCCGCCAAGGCGCGGTCGGCATGCGCCGTCGGGTTCGCGCAACGATCGCCGCCGCCGCCGCCGCCGCCGCCGCCGCCGCCGCCGCCGCCGCCGCCGCCGCCGCCGCCGCCGCCGCCGCCGCCGCCGCCGCCGCTGCCTCCGCTTCCGCCGCCGACCCCTTACGGAGATCACGTGGTAGGCGCCGCTCTCGGGTAGCAGCTGACCGTTCCTCAACCAGCGAACGGTCGGCTTGGGAATGCCGCCGCTGTCGCATCTCAGCTCGACCGCCTCGCCGTACGGAACCGCTCGCGCAGCCTGCCACAGAAGAGCGTCCGCTCTCAGGCCTGACTGGTAGGCGACGACCTCCCAGGGCCGCTCTGCAAAAAGCGGAAAAGCGGAAACCGTTGCCGTCGCCGCCGTCGTCGGTGATCGACCGCCGCAGATCGAGCAGGTACGCTGGACTCGACGACGTGCAATCTAGATTGCACGTCGTCGAGTCCCGCGTCGGCATCCGCCGTGCGCGCGCGCTCTCGCCGCATCCGTCCCAGTCCGCTTATTTTTCGATTCGGCGGTACTCGCTCGTCTCTCGACGTCATTTCGTCGGAAGACGCTGCGTGCCTCCTTCGTTTCGACCTACCTTTTAGAGCCACGCTAAAGTGCTTCCGGATGGGCGCGCCCTCTTTGTTTTCCACGTGACACGTGTACACGCCCTCCATGTCTTTGCTCACGCTTGTCAGAGACAGGGTCTCGCCCTACAGCGCGCAGCTCAGCGGCTACAGCTGCAGCGAAGCTGTCAAAGCGAAGCTGCGGCTACAGCTGCAGCGTCGCGGAGACGGTCGCGCTGTCAAGCGGCGGTCAAACAGCGGGCGACGAAAGCAAGGTGAGATTTCGCGCTCGCCCGGCGACGAGTCCGACGCGCTGACCGACGGGTTCGATGGAGTGGATGATGGAGCCGACGCACGGCGGGTCACGTGGCCTGCGCACGGCGCTTCACGCTGCTGTGGCTGTAGCGATCGCTCTGGGCCGGGCGTCAGGGGGCGACGGTAAAGAAAAGCAGCTAGCGACGTATCCGAGGAGGCAACTTTCGCCTCTGCTTCGCAGAGTCTCGCGTTCACCGCTCGAGCCGCACAGCGTTCACACTTTTCTGCATTCGTGGCTTCTTGGCAGCTTTACATCGCCGCCGCGCGAGCCGCGCGCACTCGGCTCACGAACATTTCCGACGGGTCGCGCGTCCCAGCTCGCCAGGTCGCGCTATCCGGCTCGCCAGGTCACGTGTTCCTGCTCGCCAGGTCACGTGTTCCTGCTCGCCAATCGGCGTCGCGATTCGGCCTTTCAGACTCGCAGTTCGCTCGCGTCTTCTGACGTCGTTCTTCTTCGGAGAGGAGCGGAGGCGGGAAGCCGGGGAGGCAACAGGGGGAATGTAGGAGGAGGAGGAGGGCGGACGGAGGAGAGCGGACGGAGGAGAGCGGACGGAGGAGGGAGCGGACGGAGGAGGGAGCGGACGGAGGAGGGAGCGGACGGAGGAGGGAGCGGACGGAGGAGGGAGCGGTCGTTGGCCCACACCGTTGGCTGACGGTCGGCCGGGACGGTAAAAAAAAACAGAAAATCCGCGCCGTTCGCTGCGGACACTCACGTAAGCGCGGTCTTCGGCTCCGACGACGTTCATCGCGCGTCCGTCGGCCGACTTCGCCGACCACCAGACGGAGAGCGGAAGACCCGACTTGGACTTGCAGAACAGCGCAAGATCGTCGCCCGCTTTGATGAAGTTGCTCGGCTCGCCGGACGCGATCTGGCTCTCGAGAGATTCTGCGCGATTGTGCGGCCCGAGGCGCGCGGTCAAGGTCGCTCTTTCCCTCATTTCTCCCGCTGCTGCGCCGAGGCGTTCGCCGCAACCAGCGGCGGCGTTACCTTTGACCTCCAGCTTGACGAAGGCCGTCTTGTATCCGGTCACGGTGGGCAGGCTGCACTTGTACTCGGCCGCGTCCTCCTCGACCGTCGAGCGGATGACGAGCACGGAGAAGAACGAGTCGGCGAAAGCGACCACCTTGAGTCGCTCGTCGGGGAAGCGCACCTGCGCGCCGGACGCCAAGACGACGGCCCGGTCCGCGGATCGGCTCGGCAATTTCGTCCACCAGATCTGACACGATTCGCGACGAGCTGCGATGTGACTGCCGTCGCCGCGGCGACTAGGGGGCGAGCGGCTGGCGCGAGCTACCTCCGGAGCGGCTGCTAAGCAACAGAGACGCGGAGCGAGGCGCAGAGAAAGAGGCGCGGCGGAGAGGGGCGTGAGCAGAGTGTGAGCGTTCGTGTGAGTGCAGCGCTTGCGTGCATCCGGTAGAGTTACCTCGCAGTTACCTTGCGCTTCCGGTTTACGAGTCACGTGTTACGAGTTACGAGCATCGTCACGCCGGCTGGAGCGCTCGAGGAGGAGGAGGAGGAAGGAGGAGGCGAGGAAGAAGAGGGCGAGGGGCGCTCCAGCTACCTGCGCTGGCTGGTTTGCGGCCGGCCTCTCCCGATCGTCGAACGAGCAATGCAAAATCGCTGTGCCGCCGACGCGCACGCTCTCGACTTGCACACCGGAAGCAGCGCCGGCGGACAGCTTGGATTCCATGTTGATCTTGGACGACGTCGCCGAGGCCAAGGCTGCAACGCGAAGAACCGTCAGTCGTGCACAACAGCAGCCGCCGCCGACCGCGCACTAGACCGCAGCATCAGCGACGCTGTCGACGCAGCCGACGTCGCAGCCGACGTGACGCACCGTCGGACGGATGGGTGCGACGCCCGGCGGCGGCGGCACCAGCGGCGTGTCATTTTTCTGGCCCGCAAAATTCAAAATTTCTTGAGCTCTCTCGGATTGACGCAGCGATCACTTTCCACGAGCGGGATTGATTGTCCCCCCCCCCGTGCGGTTGGTGCGTGCGGTTTTCCGCGACGTCGCGGCAGTAGACCGCTTCGGTGTGCGAAAGTGACCTTCGGGCGACGACCATCTACGGACGGGCGCGCGGGTAACCGTTTAAATTGACGCTCGGCGCAGTCGGCTGTAGTCGGACACTCGGACGCCACGGAGGCGCGGCGCTTAGCAGCCGCCACCCGCCGCGCTTCGCGAGCGCTGCGGGTGCGCCCTCGCTATCGCCGCCGCCGCCGCCGCCGCCGCCGCCCTCGAGTCGCCATTGAGCCGCCCTCGAGTCGCCATTGAGCTGCCCTCGCCCCCAATTACTACCGTTTACTGCATCGCCACATCGCCGTCGCTCGCTAATAACCGCCGGTGCCGCGTTCCGGCTGCGCCCCGGTAATGCAGTTCAGAGCGAACGGCCGCTCGTCTGGTCGTGGCTCGAACGGTCGTCGCTCCACTGCCTGACCTCTCAACTAACCTCTCCCAACTAACGCCTAACTAACGTACGCTCGAGCGGACTGCCTCCACTGCGCTCCACTGCCTCGTCGAGGCTGCGAGCGTTTCTCTGGACCCTTCGTCGCACACTCTCGGCTCGGCCTTGCGCGACAGTCTCCTACCTGGCTGCCTGCTGTTGGCCGCACTCTCTCCGACGACGCCGCCGCTGACGACGAACGAGCCGCCTTCCACGCCTCGCAGAGCGTCGTTTCGACCAGCCATCGACGGCTTGCTGGCCGAAGTCGCCCGCGCCCCGGCGACTTGCCTGGCGGCCGCGCCCTCGCCGCCGTCCGAGCGCGAACCCGACGCGATGGCAGCGGCGGCGACGGCGGCGTGCTCTCGACGGCTCGGAGCCGCCATCGGCGTCGGCGGCAGCGGCGACAGAGCGACGGAGGCGACGACGGCCGCTCGAGCGCTCGGCTCGACGGCTGCTGCAGCGGCGGCCTTGGACGGCAGCGACGGAGCGACGGCCCCGAATGCAACGGCGGCGGCGGCGGCTTGCGGCTGCGGCCTCCTCCGTCCGAAGTGGTTGAACGGTCGGCCTTGGCCGAAGCGCGCCTTGGCGAGCGCCGAGCCGTACGTGGGATCCGACGACGGACGCTGCTGCTGCTGCTGCTCGGACGCGGCTAGCAGGCTCGCAGCGAGCACAGCCCACAGCAGAATCGTGCTCGTCGAAGCCGCCATCTCAACTCTCCTCTCCTCTCGAGTATGCGACGGAGCGAGATGAATGCCTTTACGACGCCAACGGGCGACGACTATATAGCGAGCCTAATGAAATAAACGTGCCGCGGCGAAACGGAAGTTTTAACTCAATAACCGCGCCGGCCACGGGCGTACGAGCGGCTGCGGCGGCGCCGCCGCCGCCGCTCAAGCGACCGAAAGAAAGAGAGCGAGCGTGCGCGAGCCGCCCGAATTTCCGCAGGCAGCAATTGGACGATTGACCCGCTAAAGGAGAATAATTCGAGCTAAAGCCTCCTCATCGTCCGCGGCCACCGGCTGAGCGAGCGCGCGAGCGCTGCGGCGGCGGCGGCGGCACCGCATGCGCGCTCCGCGTGGCTCCGCGTAGCGGCGACGCCGGCGGGCGTGAATGAACGACAACTCGATCCGCGCTTGCGAGGTTCGCCCGCTGAGAGCGGCGTCGGCGGCGACTGCGGCTGCGAGGCCGCTTTTGGCTTTTGATGCTGCTAAATCCGAGCGGCAGCCACAGCCGCTGAGCGGCTGCCGCGTCGTCAATTGCCTAATAGATGACGCCGGCGGCGGCGGCGGCGGCCTACTTACGTTCGCGGAGCTCCGGATGGGCGCACGCGCGCGGACTGCGGAAAAGCGGCGCGCGGCGCCCATCTTATACGTCGGCTCGCGGAATGCGGCCCCTTTGTTGCGTTGTTTGCACGGCCCGCCGCTGCGGAGCGGCGGGCGACAGGCGACTCATTCCGCGGCTGCCAAACGACGCCGAATCTCTTTTCTCGTCGGGCGGAGGCGCGCGCGGCGCTGGCGATATGCCGTCTGCCCATTTAGCGTCGGATCGCGCGGCAGGCGACGACGGCGGCGGCAGCGGCGCCGGGGTTGGCCGGGCGTCCAATTCTAGGCGCCCCGTCGGCTGCGGCGGCGGCGGCGCGCGACACCGCACGTCAGCAGCGCAGCCGACAATCTAACGCCGTCGTCTTATCTTTTGTGCGCGCTTTAGCTCGCGTGTGCGGCGCGGCGAGGCGCTGCGCGGCGCGGAGGCGGATGCGCCTGTTTCTCGCCAGGTGGTCGCCATAGGCGGTCGCCGTGCCTGACGGGGTCGCCGCTACCTGACGGACGCGCGAGTCGCGAGTTCGACACAGGCGGCGCAGGCTCTAGCTGCAGGTGGATCGCTGACGAGATTGCTTTATTTAGACAAAAACTGAATGCGAGTTTGCCACGTCTTTCGCCGGCCGCGAAATAAGACCGGAGACGGACAGAGCGACGGTGCTTCTCCGGAAGCATCGAGGAGCAGACGGCGAGATCGACGGCCGGAATCGCTGAGACCGGAGCGGTCGTCAGTCTCCGTCACGTGACGTCACGTGCGAGTCGTCAGTCTCGCAACCACAACCACCGCACCCCTCCATTTCTCTCTCTCTCTCTCTCTCTCTCTCTCCGTCTCTCTCCGTCTCTCTCCGTCTCTCTCTCTCTCTGTCTCTCGGCTTCCGTCCGCGCCGACGCCGTCCGTGCTCGCGAGCCAGCGGCGGCCGCTTCTGCCGCGGCGCTTTCGGAAGCCTCCGTCGCCGCCTGAAGCCGCGATGACGCGTCGTCGCCAAGGTCGTCAAGTCTTCTGCAAAGGCGGAGGCGGCGGAGAGCGCGTGACGCGCGTGCTCTCTCTCTCTCTCTGTCTCTCTCGCGTCCGCCGACGTCCGGCATGCTTGGTGGCATCCGCCAGAGGGCCTCGCGGCGCAGCCAGCAAGCCAGTCAGCTAGCGACCTCCGAAGCTCGAGCGGCCGCTCGAGCTTCCGAGCTTCCGGCGCGGGCCTCCCGCCGCCGCCGCGCGCGCGCATGCGCGCTCACCTTCTTCTTCCCTTTCCGTTTCTTTTTCTTCACCGACCCGCCGCCGCCGAGCTTGCACAGGCCTCTGAACGTTTCCGCCTGCATGCGATGCGTCGTCCTCAGGCGCACGCCCGGAAGGCCGTTCACTGGAAGGTGACGGCGCCGAGCCTGGCCCGCGTCCGCGGAGACGACGCACGCGTACGAGGCCGCCGGCGGCTCGAGCACTCTGAATGCGATCCAGCCGCCGCCGCCGCCGCCGCCGCCGCCGCCGCCGCCTCGAACTTGCCTCGCGACAGCGACAAGAGGTTGGGCACTTGCCTCACGCCTCGGACAGACGAGAGCGCTCGCTCGCTCGCTCGCTCACCGGGCTCACTCGCCGGCGCCGCACGCGCTCGCGTCTGGCTCGAGCGCGAGGAGGGACGGCGCATTTTGCGTTCCCCTGCCACGCCGCGACCTTGACCGGTTGAGCAGGCGCCAGCCGGGCAAGCAGCGTGGAGTGCACGGAGCGCCGATCTAACCGGCGATTATTCTAAACGCTCCTGAAAAGGGTCTTCGAAGCGGCGGCCACTGTGCGCCCGCGGCGGCGGCGGCGGCGGCTCCGTGCAGCGAGTCGCCGTCGAGCGCCCGGAGCGGCGGTCGACGGCGACTCGCGACCGGCGCTCCGGGCGACCGAGCGGGCACAGGCGAAGAGGAGAGGGAGAGGGAGGGGCGCGCAAGCAAAGCGGAGCAGCGGTCCAGCTCGCCGCAGCCGGCGCAGCCACTGCGGGGCGCCGCCGCCGCCGCCGCAGCCGCAGCCTCCCGACGACGAGAGACGGCGGCGGCGCGGTCGTTGGGCAGCGGTCGCGGTCAAGGACGCGGTCGCGGCGCCTGCCAGCGAAGCGGAGCTGCTGCTGCGCCGCTTGGGGAAATATTGTCTCAGCTTTGTCCGCAGCTGACCATTGCTAGGCAGAAGCGACGGCTGCAGCTGCGACGACTGCAAGACGCGCGACGTTGCGACGTTGGGGAGAGGCGAAGCGTGAGAAAGGCAAAGTGCGGGCTCGAGACCCCCCCCCCGGCAGGAGAACCGCGTCGGACAGAGTAGGAGTCGGTTCAAAGGTGACGACCGCTCGCCGACGCTGCCGTTCGGTCGGTCTGCTGCGATCGCCGCAGCTGTACGAAGGAGTCGCTGTGCGATGGGATCGCTGTGCGATGGGACCGCTGTGCGATGAGATCGCTGTATTTCAGCTAGCATTTCTTACGTAAATCAGCTAAACTTTTTCCCCACGCACCGACACCGCCGAAGCGCTAGCGCATGCGAAAGTGGCCGTCGGCGTTCGCACGAGCAGCCCCAGCGCGCCGGGCAGAAGTAGGCACACACTTACAGGGGCCCCAAGGGGGGGGGGCAACGAGGGCTGCGATGGGTTCGCTCCTCGGACGCACGGCGTCAGCGAGGCAAACGTGACCATTGCTTGCGAAGTTGCTAGCCCTAGCTGCCGACACACCCATAGCACGCGCCCATAGCTACAGCGATTGCACTTGAATTACGCAACTGACTCTGACCGCCTCTATTAGATGGCTCGGCTCGGTTGGCCGTACGTGCTGAGCCGCGAGTGAGGCGCTCGTTCGGCGGTGAGCTTGAGGCAAGCGACTTTGAGGCTTTGAGGTTGAGCGGCGACCCGGCCAGAGGCACCTCCCCTCCCGTGGGCCGACGCATTAGCACCAAACGGGCCCCAAACGATTCTCACAAAGGGTCCAATTTAAGGTGCGCGTTGCGCCAGAGAGCGAAGTCTTTTGAGACCGGCGGAAAGGGCCCCCCCCCCGCAGCCGATGGTTCTCGCAGAAAACCTGAAAGCCGGCGCCCAATCGAGACAGCAGTACGCCGCACTGCGCCGCTGCCGGAAGACGAGTCGACGACGAAACGAGTAGCAGCTGAGCTGCTGCACGGCGAGCTGCGCACGAGCCAGACCGCAGCTCGTGCGCTGAGACCACGAGCGAAAGCAATTAGCTTCAACATCCGGATGACGATTGCAAGCCGGGCGCGCGCCGCGTGAGCCCTCACGCGGTGCCCTCTCTAGCACCGTCGCACCGACCGAACGCAGCGGCGTCGCCGAGTCCTCGCGTCTCGCCATTGGCGCCCGGCGAGGGGGCGCTGCGAAACAGCATCCGTCTCGAAAGAGGAAACTCAAACTCCCACCAGCGCCGCGAGCTTAGCGGAGATTGGTCGACATTAGAGATCGGAGATTAATCATATATAATAATAATAATAATAATAATAATTCACTTGATAAAGCGCCCTCAGAGAACTTAATCTCTCTCTAGGCGCTTTACATTTGCTGTAAAGTGAAATGCAATGGAATGGTAAGTAAAATCATGCTTGAAAAACAAACGAAATGAATAATATGGTTAGGGGTGACATGCACAGGGTCAGCATGCAAATGTGGTTAGTGGCAGCATGCACAGTGTCAGCACGCATAAGCACATGAAGGACGAATCACAGGGACCCACTAAATGCTGTCCTAAATAGGTGTGTTTTTAAGTTCCTTTTAAATGTGGTCAGGTCAGGGGATGTTCTGACGCAGGTCGGGAGGGAGTTCCAGGCTTTGGGAGCATATGAACTAAATGCACGGTCTCCAAAGGATTTGAGGTTTGTATGAGGTATAGATCGCCGCCGCCGCCCAGAGAGCTCGATCGCCGGTCGATCGATCGATCGATCTCTGATCGGCCTCCAGTCGCCGATCAGAGATCGCCGCCTAGAGATCGGTCAGTCGTATCAGCTCGTCGCTCCGCGCGAATCGCCGCCGCCGCCGCGTCCTATTGGCCGACTCGACATCGGCCGCGTCGCCCGCCTCGGGGGGGGGGGAGGGGCGGGGCGGGGGCGAGCTAACCGAGGCAGCGGCGACGGTTCTAAGAATACTCGCTGCGTTCGCGGAGAGCGATTTCCGTCAGCGGGCGCCCGGCGCGTATATTTGGCAGCAGCCTGTCGCGCTCGGCGGCGGCGGCTGTCGCTCGGATTACCTTCCGACCTCTCCTTGAGAGCGCACAGCAGCTCTCGGCCGCCGAGATCGCCAATTAGGTTATCCTCCAGGTCCAGCTCTTCGAGCGAGGCCGAGTTGGCCAGCAGCCTAAAAGATAAATCGAAGAAACGGATGACGCAGACGAAGGGGACGACGAGCGTCGGTGCGAGGAGGCGAAGCCGGACGACGCGACGGACGCGCTTCGCTCTCGCTACGTCGGAGGCGAGGAGGCGAAGCGCTGCCGCTAGCCGAGTTCGGCGAAGGCCGTCGCGCGCGCCGTGCGGCGACCACCGCGGAGCGGCGAATACGGACGTAGCGGCGCCGAATTCATATTCATATTCGCGCCATTCGGTGAATACAAATATGAATTCGGCGAATATAAATTGCTGCCGCGAGCCGAGGACGAGCAGACAGCCCGGCGCCGCCGCGGCCGCTGGCGCTGCGATGCCGCGCCGCGCGAGTTGCGGTTCTCAGGTCGGCGGCGGTCAACCCCCGCGGTTGGCAGCACACGCGGCGGCTGCGGCAGGCGGGAATTAACGTCCGAGGCATGACTGGGCGCCGACCGCGCGTGTCGACTCGCGTTAATAACCACTCTTCAAGTCTAAACGTATAGTACTGATAAAGGTAGTGAGACCGTCTGCCACGTCCTTGGCCACTGCCGACCGATGCTGCAAGCAATAATGGTTCGCCACAACCTGGTTCTGGGTTGCCTACTCGGGACTCTTCCCGCCACCGCGCTCTCCCGCCTCTCGGCAGATCGCGCCTCCGGCTTGGGAGCCGGACCTGGTCACCGACAACGGCCGCGACGCGGTCGTAGTCAACGTAATGGTGCCATTTGATAGCAGCAAGGATGCCGTAATGGTAGCGGCCCGTAAAAAGGTTGATAAGTACGAGGCCTCGCACTTATACTACGTCCTAATACTACTTCGTACTATGCCCGGTCTTTCCTGACCGTCGGCTACCAGTCTGCTGAGGCTCTGCTCTCGTGCTCGGTGCTCTGTGTGACTGGTGGCCAGATAGGAATGAAGCCTGCCTGGCGTTTTTCGCAAGGAACGGGCGGCACCATGGCGGATGTGCGCTTCGGACGCCATTTCAGGTTCGGAAGCCGTGCGGTCCTGAACCGGGAGGCGCGGCAACCCATCCCCCCCCCCCGCCGTCGCCGCCGTGGCCCCGGCAGAGCAGGATTCCTCCGGCTAAGGTACAGTGATTTGTTAAAATATTTAGAATACAGGTTATTATAAGACCAAGGTGCAATATTGTGCGATGCTATGCTCGCCAAAAGCTGTCTGGCTGCAAAGCGTTCAATGCTGACTCGGAAAACGACGGCTGCATCTGCCGCCGCCGCCGCGGGGTTTCTTCCGCCGCGTCCGTTCTCTCAGTTCGCACGCCGGTTAAAGCGCCACCGCCGGCGTGCAGGAACGCACACCGCGCCGACGGCCACGCGCGTCCTTGACCGCCATCCTGCAAGCGCGTCCTTGACCGCCATCCTGCAAACGCGTCCTTGACCGCCATCGCTCCTCCTCCTCCGGGCTCGTCGGCGGCGGCACTTTCGCGGGGCGTCCCTTCGCTCTTAGTACACCGGCTGACCTTGACTCGCGCTCGTGACTCCACTCGCGCTCACCGCTGTCTGCATTCGGAGGTGAGAAAGCGACGTGCACGGCGACGCTGCGGCGGCGGCGGCTCGCTCGCCGCCGCAGCGTCTGTCGCAGCCGCTTACCGTCGCACGAGCCGCATGCAGATGAGGGGCGCCACGTGACCACCATCCTTGTCGCAAGCGTCGATGCCGTTGTCGGCGATGTGCAGCTTGCTGAGCCACGGTCCAACGGGCGGCGCCGAAGACTTCGCCGACGACGCAGACCTCTTCTTCCTCCTTCCGCCTGCGCACGCGCGGAGGGGCGAGAAAGAGCGCTTGCGGCGCTGCTCTGGCGGTAGCGGCGGCGAGGTGGCAGCGCCAAAAGCCGACCGGAAGCAAGCCTCGCTCGCTGTGGCGGTGCTCTGGCGGGCGGACGACCGCCGCCGCTGGCACCGCGCCGCTAAACCTCTACGGGGCACTTTTTCCGGTCGCCTCGTCTTCGTCGGCGGCTGCGTCTGACGCTGCGCTTCGCATCGCTCGACGCCGAAAGCGGACGCTGCGCAGTGCTCGATCGGCGCGGTCGCGTCGTCGAGCGGCAAGCCGCCGAGCGGCGCTGCTCCGCGCGAGAAATTAGTTTGATGTTTTCCCCGTGCCGCGGCGGCTCGTCGTCAGGGTCGCGCGCGTGCGCGCGCGTGCACCACCTCGCGCCTCAGCCCGCCGTTTCGGCGCGGCGCCGATCCGCCGCGCGTTCGAGCCGGCGAGACGACGCGTGCGGCGCGCGGCGTCGCGGCCCGACCGGAAACGACACGGGCTGCCGATCGCAACGCATTGCACATCGTTACGTAAAGAGAAACTCGTGCAGTTGCGGCGGCAGCCATTGAGCACAAACAGCTGGCTCGGTTTGTCTTGGCGCGGCTCGGACCGGACGCGCGAGGCGGCGCGCAAATTGGAGGCAGTCGCGCGTCCTTCCTCTCCCTACGTCGCATCCGTCGCCGAGGGAGCAACGCGCGCGCGAGAGCGCGCGCAAGAGGCGCCGGTCGTTTGAGGTCGCCGCCGACGGAAGCGCGGGGTGAAGGCTACAGGTGAGCGCGCCGACTCCTCGGACCCGACCCGATGGACCAAAGGCACCGCACGGGGCCGGACGCCGAGGAAGTCGAGCTCTACTGCGCGCGTCACGTGACGGCTCCACGTGACGCGAAGCGTCCCAGAGACACAACCCCAGACTTCTTCCTGGCGCCTTCTTCCACCGCCAGAAAAGTCTCGCCTTCGAGAAGCTTCGGCTGGCGGCGGATGACCTAGGAAGTGGAAGGTATCGCGACCTACGTCGCCGCAGCCGCCGCGCGATCTATTTCAGGACGCTCGACCGCCGGCGTCGGCGGCTATTCTCTTACGCGCAGCTGGAGACAGCGGCGGCGGCGGCGGGCGCGCCGCGCTCGGAATGGCCGTCGGCATGCCGCTGCCGCCTCTCTCCTCCTTCTCCTCCTCTTTCAGTCGACTGGACGCTAACCTCGTTTCCCGTGCGAGCACATTCTCGCGCGGCGAATAATAGAATGGCGGCCCGTGTTAAATCCTTCCTGCCGCTCGGCCGTTTAAGGCTCGGCCGAGCGGCGCGATGGCTCGCGGCGGCGGTGGCGGCGGACGGCTGACCTCCCGCAATGGCGCACTGCCGGCCAGTCGCCGGCAAGCCGCCGCCGCCGGACTAGCTGTTTGGGAACGCGCCGTCGGAGTAAAGGCGTCGCGTTTGAAATTCGAAGCGGCGGACGCTAGCTTATTGTGGTCGAGGCATAACTCGCGCGCGCGATTGTGCTCCATCGTCGGCGACTTGCTTTGAGAGGCGGACGGAGCGGCGGCTGCAGTCCGGCGCTCCGGTCGCCGGCGGCCAAAAGGCTGCGGCGGCGGCGGCTCGGACACCTCGGCTCGAGCGCTAACCGCTTTCGCTAACCGCCGCCGCGGCGGCGGAGGCAGCCTCAAACGCGCGAGAACGTTCACGGCGGCGACCTCGCCGACAAAGCCAACAAACTCCACAAAGTCACACAGACTAAGTGGGTTCGTGGACGGTCGGGCCCCCCGATGGCCGAGCGACGTCTAGTCGAAAGCAGAAAGATCCTGACCCGCATGTCTGCGACCTCACGCTGCCACGGTCAATAGATCAATCACCGAATAGATCACCGAGTCAATAGATGGAGCAGAGATGTACTTAATGCAAACTGTAGTAGCAGGATTCGACGCGTTCGACTGGATTATTGACACGGTTAATAAATAGCAAGCACACCTCAGCCTCAGTAGCTCTCGGACGCCAGGCAGAGCGATTCGGCGATTCGGCGATTAGCAATCGATGCAGCGTGCAGGAAATGCAGCCGGTTCAGCGGTAGCCATGGCTGGCAAGGACGCAGTCGAGATTTTGGCATCGCGACGTTAAAGCATTATGGGAAGCGAAGCTCGAGCGCTTCTCATCAAAATTTGCTGTAAAAAGTTCTTCATCGTCTCTAGAAATTATATTTCTTTCACTTTAGTAATTACATTTATTTCCCTTTAATTCTTATATTTCCTTTACTTTAATGCTTATATTTCTTTTACTATATATATATATATATATATATATATATATATATATATATATATATATATATATATATAGTACAATTTATAAAATATAAAAGCTGCAGATTGTAGAGTTTATTTTTTATCTGTATACAGAATTTCCCTGGAGCCTGAAATTCCAATCCAAGCACAACGCTCCAACCGGCTGCTTTTTTGACGCACTAAAAAGCAATTATAGCTCCTACTTTGACGGGCATAAGCTGCGCGTACATCTCGAAGGCTGTGCCGCTCGACGGCTCCACTTTTCGCGCCGTCTGAACCGACGTTTCTCATCAGCCACTTCAATAATGTGCTTGCCGATTTAGACGAGAGAAAAAATATTTCACCTCGCGAAACCGTCCATGGACGAGTACGCCGAAGTTGCACCGCTCCGGCTACCTTGCAAGAGCTATCTAATGACCAAAGCGGTGGTGGGCGCTCTCTCTCTGAGGAACAAAATGGCGGCGGACTCTCTCTCTCTTTCTCTCTGTCTCTCTCTCTCTCTCTCTCTCTGTCTCTCTCTGTCTCTCTCTGTCTCTCTCTCTCTCTCTCTCTCTCTCTCTCTCTCTCTCTCTCTCTCCTCTCTCTCTCTCTCTCTCTCTCTCTCTCTCTCTCTCTCTCTCTCTCTCTCTCTCTCTCTCTCTCTCTCTCTCTCTCACTTTCTCTCTCTCTCTTTCTCAGCTTGGCCGGCGCGCGTGCGGTGGAAGCCGTCGCCGCACGCGCTGCTCCCCCGCCCGGCGGCCTCTTGAGGGCCGCCCTAAAATGTCGGTCGGGCTAAAGTCAAGGACTCGGCGTTCGCTCTACGAGCTCTCGTTGCGGGCAGCCGCGCGTACGTACTTACCTGTCGCGTACTTTCGGATATACTGGACGCGGACTAGGGCGACAAGTGCGCCTCTCCTCGGAAACCGAGGAGAGACGCGGCGGCGTCGATCGGCATCAGCGGTGGCGGCGGCGGCGGCGGCGTCCGCGGCTGCGGCGGCGATAGGAGTCCTGTCAGCCCGACCTTAAGCTCTAGGAGCCACGACCACGAGCCGCGGGGGAGGGGGAGGGGAGAGGGGGGGAGGAGCAGCCATCAGGCCCCCTCCTGACGTCACCGGTGGAGCGAGGCGAGTTTGTGGGTGAAAAATCGCTAGCGCCGAACCTGCCTACTTTACTACCTCTCTGCTGTCGCCCAGTTCGAAGCTTCGTATCCCCGTCCGGGGCATCGGTGGCCAGAAGGACGCGAGCTACGTGCTACTGCTCTAGTTTGTTGCAATGCGCCCTCGAGGGGAAGGGGGGCAGGTGCCGCGCGGGGGGGGGGGCGGGGCCAAGCGCTGGCTTTTTTCCGCTGCAGCTTTTTGCACAGATTTTTGCTTTTTGCACAAAACGGTCGCGGAATCATTCGTTTGGGTTCCGCGGCACCGCGCCGTGCGACGGTCGGACGACGGAGGCGTCGCGGCTCGCGCCGCGACGCCTCCGTCGCTCGTCTCCGCGCAACGCTCGAACCCGACGCGCCTGGCGCTGGCGAGCGTCGGCGAACGCTTCTGAGCGTCGTCGTTGCCACGCGTTGCCACGCGCTCGTTAGTCCCTGCAATGGCCGACAGCAGCAGGCGGCGGAGGCCGAGCGCATTGACCCAACGAGCCACCGCGGCGCGCGCGCTCCGAGCGGTCGATACACTCAGCGGCGGCGGCGGCGGCGGCCGCCGCGTTATTTGCCTAGGTGCGGTCGCCGCTGCGGTCGCGCGCTGACAATGAGCGGCCGCGGCGGCGGTGGCGGCGGTGAGTCGCGGCGGCCCGCCGCTCTGCGCGTTGACACGTGACGCCGGGCGATCGCCGAACAGCTGACGGCGGATGACCGACCGCAACTATGTTTGAACAGCACGACCGACGCCGCCGCGTGCCCCTTGCCGCCTCCAACGACGCCGGAAGCGGCTCCGGGCGAAAGGACGCGCACGCGCAGGCGCAGTTTCCCAGGAGCCGACGAAGGCGCCTTCGCCTCCGACTGCAGTGGCTGCTACCTTCGCGTCGCCTTCCTTCGGGCGCTGACCGCTGAGCGCGATCGAGAGCGCTACAGCGATTCGCCTTCTGGCTAGCGAGAGCCACCGGCGATTCGCCCAGCGCTGCACCGGCCGACCGCTCCGTTCTCTGGCGAATGCTACCGGTCTCGCGGGCTCTCGCCTTCGGCGCAGAGATCGCGCGCGCAGCCGGTGGAAGCGAGCAGACGCGAGCGAACGCGAGCGGACCGTGACTGTGACCCCCGTCTTCGCCAGACTTCACCCGCCAGCAGGCTGCGTCCGCCGTCGGGGTCTCCGTCGCTCAGACGCTCGGGATCCCGCGGGATCCCGCGGGATCCCGTGATGCGCGCGCAAAAGAGGTCTTCTACCAAAGAGGTCAAGAGTTCAGATAAGACGGTCGAACGATATTCGGCCACCTTCGAAATCCTCCGACCGCCGCCGCCACCCTGCAGCCTGGAGCCCTGCAGCCCTGCAGCTCGCGGGATCCCGTCGTTCCATGTCGATGTTCCATGTCGTCCCGTCGTTCCATGTCGATGGACTTGCGCTTGCGCTTCGGAGCTGCTGCTGCGAGCGACGCGTTTGGGCGCCGCCGCTTCTCCGCAAGACTCGCTGCCGCTAGGCGCCGGCTTCGCGGCGTCCGGCGCCGGGGCGCCGCGCCTCGGGGCAAGCGCCTCGCGGCGGCGCTTTGAAGAGGGAGTTCCTTAAGCGCGCGCGTGCGCATTCCTGCGGCCGCGGCCGTCAGCAGATCCCAAATATTAAATTACCCGACATAAGCGAGGCTCCGAACGCCGCCGCTGGCGCCGCCGCCAGTCGGAGAGCGTAGCGGCGGCGGCGGACCGCAGCTGTCCACTCTGACCCCACTCTGACCTCACCTCTGACCCCACTGCCGAGCACGGACAAGGGCGCCTTCGGGGGAGTGGATAGGTTGGCGTGGTTGGCGGGACCACAGCCGTAGCTCTAAGCAGAACGTACGCGCCGGTGGAGAATTGGTGGACCGTAACGACCGGTTATTAAGTGAGAATCGATCGCGGGGCGCAGGCATTTCCCTGCGCGGGCGGGGCACCGCTCGCAAGGTCAGCCGCTGGTGTCCGCTAGGCGTCGCTGGCGCGCAACTTCGACGGCGCGAATCGCGCGCACGCCGGCCATTGGCGATCGCTCGATGGCGGAGGTTTTCAAATGACCACACGGAGCCGCGCATCATCGAATGTGCGGTGCACTCGAAGATGTACATCAATAATAATAATAATATATTTGTATAGCGCCCATAGCCCCCTCGCAGAACTCAATATCTTTCTAGGCACTTGCATTTGCGGTGGACTACCGTCATCGTTAGCCCCTGGGTCTTAGTCCAGGAGGGGCCTGAACAGAGATTAAGTTCTCTTGGGGCACTATATAAATGAATTACATATTTTACATATCGTTAGCCCCTGGGTCTAAAGGGTCTAAAGTCCAGGAGCTAAAGTGCTCGCTCTTCGCGACTTCGAGGTCGCGGGTTCGAGTCTTTTACTGCCCAGTGCAAGCGGCGGTTGCGATAGCCGCCAAGGCTCCACTGCCGCAGTACAAATGAGGCGCTAAATCAGCTGACATCGTCGTGCAGATCTGCACGTGTCTCCGTCGTGCGGGTAGGTCACGTTCGGGTCATTCAGCTAACGATTTCTAGCGTCTTTAGTCGCGCACCGGATCTGTCAGCTCTCGGAATAAATAAATGAAATAAATATGTGAAACTATGAGAAGTATAAATATAAATATTAATATAAATAAGAATATATGTGAAATAAACTTAAAAAGGGGTGCTGAGCACGACGCCAGGTGGCGCCACCTGGTAAGCGTCGGGGGCGTGATCAATTACACGAGCGCTAAATCGCTTCGCGTAATTCACGAACCTCAAGAAAAGGAAAAAATCGCCCGAAGCAGAAAAAAGCGCCCGCGGGATGCGAGGGTGATAGGTAGCAGACACTCGATATCGACCGTCTGCAATCGCGCGACGATCGGTCGAGCGCCGCGAGAGAGCGCCGCCATCGGGTACCATCGGCGGAGCAGCGCTGCGAGCACAGCCGCTGCCGCGTGCTCGGAGCGCTGAGCGCTGAGCGCAGATCACGTCGGTCGAGAGCGGCGGCGGTAGTGGCGAGACGTCGCCGGTGCGCAGCGGCGCAGCGGCGACGTCTCTCCTCGAACTCGACGCGAAAGTGGCGGCGGCGGCGGCACGCTACACGGCGGCGGCGCCGTACGCCAGCCAGCGCTGCCGCAGCTATGCGAGATGCTTATGCTTAAGATATGCGCGTATCATATTCATCGCTTACGCTCGATGCTGCTGCGGCGGCGGCAGTGGCGGCGGCGGCGGCGGCGCTGACCTTTCTTCGTCGTTTTCCTGTCGCCGGCCGCCGACCCCGGCGCACTGGCCTTGCCGCCGTCGGCGTCGTCCAGTCCCGCCGGCTGCGAGCCGCCGCCGCTTCCGCTTCCGGCGCTTCTCGCTCGAAAGCCTGTCGGCGGCGCCGATGCGCGCTTGCTTCGAGACTTGCTGTCTCGCGGCTGCCGGCCGCAGTGGCGCAAGGGCCCTAAGCGGCATCTAGGACTCTAGGGGCTCGTTGCGGCGTCTCGTCTGCGTCCGGCCGCCGCAGCCGCCGTCGCCGGCGGCGGCGCATGCGCGCGGCGGAGGTGACAGCAGCTGCGGCCGCGCGGCGGCGGCGGAGGCGGCGGCGGCGGCGGCGCGCCTACCAAGGCCCGACTGCCTCTCGTAGGCCAGCAGGGCCTTCTTCTGCAGCGCCAGCGACATCTCGCGCTCCGCGTGAGCCGCGCACGCGGCGATGAGCGCCTGGGTTCCCTGGCAGCCCAGGTCGTTGCCGTCCAGAAAGATCTCGCTGAAACGAAGCGAGCAGTCCTTTCTCCCGTCGGCGCCGCGTGGCGGCCTCGGGCGGAAGGCGTGTGCGCGGCGCGGGCGCGCGTTTGCGTGCTCGCGCGAGCTTCCGCTACGACCCCCAGCGCCGCCTCGCGGCTCGCGAGCAGCAGGGGAAACGA
This sequence comes from Cristatella mucedo, assembly GCA_009760855.2. NCBI lineage: Eukaryota > Metazoa > Bryozoa > Phylactolaemata > Cristatellidae > Cristatella > Cristatella mucedo. Next base: position 324,724 of record WPIO01000166.1, read on the forward strand.
ACGCTGCTGAACTGACTTCCTGGCCATTCAATGCCGTCGCTCGGCCATCGGCCGAGATCGCTAACTAATCGTAATAATACTAACTAATAACTATATAAATATAACTATATAAATAATATACTAACTAATCGCTTCGCGGGCGGCGATCGCTAACTAATCTTCGCCAGCGCCGGCAAAAGCTCGCGCTCGCGGGCTCCCGCCTTAACCGCCGCCCGCCCGCCCCTCCCCGGGTCGTGCTCCGGCGGGAAGCTCCGCTCGACGGGGGGGGAGAAGGCGGCGGCGGCGGCTTTCAAGAGACCGCGCGACCGCCAGACCGCCAGACAAACAGCCAGACATTGTACGAGTGCACGGGAGCGTGGGCGTGGTCAGGCTGCTGCGGGGGGGGGGGGGTGGGAGGGCTTCCGCTTGGTGTGTTTCTGGGAATTTCTCCCCGCGAATAAACTCGGCTTCCGCGCGGCCTGAGAGTCTGAGAGCGAACGTGTGCTGAGGTGGCTCATCCTGCAGAGGGAGACCACTTCCGAGTCAGCGGAGACCACTCCTGGATCAGCTCGATGCCATAGATCAGTAGAAGAGCTAAACCGGAAGCATTCGGAGCCGGAGCTGCGCTGCTGGTTCAGCTCAGTGAAACAAAATGGCCGGTAGCTGTGGCTGTAGCTACGGTAGCCGACGTAGATGTGCTGCACGAGTTTGCTCTCGCCGACGTAGCGAAATTTAGGCACTCGCCTTTGGACGGCCTTTGGTTTACGGCAGGCATTAAACTTGCTAGAAAAACTGCTTGGATGGCGAGAGATTCCCGAGAGAAAGCAGCTCAATAAGCAACATGTCAGCCATCCGCCGTCTCCAAAACCGCTCCAGGTCAGCGCCAGACCCAGAGGTCAGCACTTGACCTGTAGGTCACTGCCTGACCTAGAAGTCACCATCTGACCTGTAGGTCAGCACCTGACCTGCAGATCTTCGAGGAGGCGGCAACCTAGTGGATTATTTTCCTAGCTTCTATCGTGCAGGTCAGAGAACCTCAACCAACCATTAACATCTCAACTGCGAACTCGTCGACCAATTCCCAGACTTTCTATCTCAACATGCTACCATGCAGTGAGCTTGCTACCACTAACCATTCGATCGTGTTCCCTTTGCAGCAAATGTAAAGTGCCTAGAAAGAGATTGAGTTCTCTGGGGGTGCTTTATCAAGTGTTTTATCATTATTATTGTTATTATTATTATAACATCCACCTTCAAGTTCGCCGCAACGGAAACCTCGTCTGAAGTTCCTTCCTCCTTCTTAGTGAGACTACCTTCCTTCCTCCTTCTTAGTGAGACTACCTTCCTTCCTCCACTCTTAATAAGACTACCTTCCTTCCTACACTCTTAATAAGACTACCTTCCTTCCTACACTCTTAGTAAGACTACCTTCCTTCCTCCTTCTTAGTAAGACTACAAGCCCTCAATAAAAAAAACGCCAAAGCTACTCTTCTTTTGTCGTGCAGTGAGGCGTGTCAGTAAGCGGAAGCCTGGGAGACGGCACGCCCGAAAAGAGGCTCCCTGTTAATTATCTAAACTGGTACGTCGTCGCGAATACTCGTGGGCGTGGTCGGCTCTGTGGGTGCGGTCCTATGCGTGATCGGCTCAGTAATGTCCTTGGCAGGTAGCGGCCATCATTCGGCGGTGTCTGCAGGTTACTGCCGCTTCCGAGCGATATCTCGCGCCATCTCGCGCGTCATCAAGGAGCCATCAAGGAGTTGTTTTTTCTCGTCTCATCTCCACTCGCGCCATTCGCAATGTAAGCGGTCTCCCCCTCTCTTTTTCTCTCTCTCTCTTTTTCTCCCTCTCTCTCTCTCTCTCTCTCTCTCTCTCTCTCTCTCTCTCTCTCTCTCTCTCTTTCTCTCTCTCTCTCTCTCTCGATTTCATAATTACGGAATTTTTTCTCGACGGCATCCTCGGTTTTAGCGCGGGCGCTATACCAACCCGCCGCAGCCCCGCGTTCGTCGACCTATCTTGTCTCCGAAACCGCACGAGATTAGGAGGCTAGCGGCTTACGAGGTTAGCGGCTCGGAGTTCCTCGGAGCCGTAACGTCCGCCGCCGCCGCCGCCGAGCAAGCGACGCCTCTGCCGCCGCCGCCGCGGCTGCTGCCACGTCGCTAGAACTGCGCTCTAGCTCTCGTCGGACGTCCAAACCGCCGCCGACGCGCGTGCGCTCTCTTGCGCCGTAGGCGGCGGCGCGGCGCCTCACCGTATTGCCGTGCTCGAGACTAGACTTCCGAGCAGACCACCGCTCTTCTCAGTGAGTGAGCAGTAGCAGAGGCTCAGCTTCAGAAGCGTGGCGTTGGAGCGCAGTCCGGCGCACAGGCCGCGGCAGCCGTCGTCGCCGAATCTGGACGAACGGATACGTTCACATTGTGACCTTGGCCGAAGCGAGCACCTCAACCTCCGAGCTAAAACCAGCCGCGCGGCGGATATGCGTCTTGATTACATGCATGACTGATTTACCTGGGCCACGTGCTCAAGAGACGTGTATTGCGCTATAGAAATAAGAGTGAAAAGTTCTTGAAATTTTCTTGAAATATTGTTTAAATATCACGAAATTCTATTGAAATATCATGAAGTATTCTTGAAATGATTTTTAAATATTCTTGAAATGCCATGAAATATTCTTGGCGCGCGCGCGCGGCTCGAAGTCGAAATAAGATCGCTGCCCCGCAGTAGGTAGCGCACCGGAGTGCCTTGGCGGAGGGGAAGGGCTGGGGGCGGGGCGACTGTGTCACTGTCCCTCCCGCTGCTCCAATACTCTTACTGAGAGAGCGTGGCTTTGACCGAAAGCTGTGGTCCGAAAAAACAAATCGCAGTCCGTGTCCCCATAGGTTCATCTGTCGGCGACGGCGCGCGCGAGAAACGAAACAGACTCCACTTCGCAGCACTTCGTTTATCTCTTATTACGCCAAAGCGAATCGGAGCGAGATCTCATCCGAGGTCTCGCGAATCGGAGCGAGATCTTCTCCGAGGTCTCGCGAATCGGAGCGAGATCTTCTCCGAGGTCTCGCGAATCGGAGCGAGATCTCCTCCGAGGTCTCGCGAATCGGAGCGAGATCTCATCCGAGGTCTCGCGAATCGGAGCGAGATCTTCTCCGCGAAAATTCGTTAGCAGCAGCCGCTAGCGGCTGCTGCTTTCCTTTCAGTCGCGGCCTTGAAATCAGTCTGGAGGTCGCATAAGACAGACAGACTTTTATTGGTGCGACCCTTTGATCAACAGATGGTTGCTGCTGCCGCCGCCACGATGACTGCCGCTGCCGATCGAGTCGAAAAGGCTGGGCAGACGAGCTTATCCCCCTCCCTGCCTACCACCGGACGTGGCGACGCCGCCATTGCGACGCTGCGGTTTCGAACCCGCGAAACATTCGATCCGCTCCGCGGCGTCGTCTCAACTGACGTCCGAGCTTTTGCGTCTGACTCGGCCGCCGCCGCCGCCTCCGCAGCTGCAGCCGCCGTTAAGATAAGCTAAGCTAAGCTAAGCACTCTACCGCGACCGGCATCGACAAGACCCTGCACAATAAAATTATTTGCCGCCCGCCGGCGCCGCCGACGACTCGACAGATGACGGCAGCGCCGCCGCCGCTTGGTCACGTGCGCTGCCTCGGCGGCGGAGGCGGCGGCGGCGGAGGCGGCGGCGGCGGAGGCGGCGGCGGAGGCGGTGGCGGCGGCGGCGGAGGCGGCGGCGGAGGCGGTGGCGGCGGAGGCGGTGGCGGCGGAGGCGGTGGCGGCGGAGGCGGCGGCGGCTCTCTTTCGGTGGAGGAGCGGGATCAAGCCGCAGCCGCTCTGCTGCCAAAAACGAAACGTGGTTGCGGATGTGGCGGGGCGGGCGGGGCGGGCGGGGCGGGCGGGGCGGGCGGGGCGGGCGGGGCGGGGCGGGCGGGGCGGGCGGGGCGGGCGGGGCGGGCGGGGCGGGCGGGGCGGGCGGGGCGGGCGGGGCGGGCGGGGCGGGCGGGGCGGGCGGGGCGGGCGGGGCGGGCGGGGCGGGCGGGGCGGGCGGGGCGGGCGGGGCGGGCGGGGCGGGCGGGGCGGGCGGGCGGACGGCGGATCGGCGAGGGCTTCGCGCCGGTTCGCTCGGCCACGCACGCGAGAACCGCGCACGCTCGCTCCGCCGCCGCTTCCGCCCTTACTCGTTGTAGTCGAGCGTCAGCGAAGTGAGGGTGCCGTCGACGCGTATGGAGCGGCACAGGCGGCCGACGCCGTGAGCGTCGACGAGACAGTCGAGAAGCTCCAGCGCGCGGAAGGGGTAGCAGCCCCTCTCGAACAGGTGCGCCTGCATGCGAAGATAAAGCGGCGAGCTCCTCGAATTAGAGCGGTCATCCAGCTTCCGGTCATAGCTTCATGCAGACTAAAGCGTTATACGGTAAATACAGCCAGTACGCCCGAGCCTCAAGTGAACCGTCTGGAAAAAAGCGTTGAATGACGAAAGAGACACACATTCATTCCTCTACTGATACACGTGTATCAATGTGCGTGCATACTCGCTAGTGCGACCTCAGACGCAATGATGAATACAGGGATTATGGATGATGGATTATGGATTTGATTATGGATGATGGATTATGGATTCATTATGGATGGGAGGCGGATGGAGAAGAAGCAGAGAAAGCAGAACGAGATGGAGTACGCAGAAGCATGTACGTGCAGGCATAAAGCAACAAATAAATTATTGTATTGAGATAGTGATATATCGAAAGGAGACGATTTTACTGTATATCTAATCGCACTTAATTCTATCCAATTTATTCTATCTAATAGGTGATGCTCTTGTGACCATCATCGTGTGCTCAGAATTTAGCTGTCGTCTTTGACAGCAGCTGCCTAAATTCTGATGGCTTCGTTCAGAAGCCTGCTTCCACGGCACAGCTATCACGTCCGATCCCTGTCTAAGATTAGGAATTGTCTCCCGCGGTGGCTGGCAGCCTGCTCCTTAGTTCTGTCTTGGCTAGAATATTGTAATTTCCTTTCCGCCGGTCCGCCTACAGAAACCACCAGGCCGCTGCAGCTGGCTATGAATATGGATGCAAGGCTAGTCTTAAAATTCCAGAGGTTTTATCGTGTGTCTCCTTTTGCTGAAAAAATAGCTTCGATAGCTGACAATTTATGGACGGATTCAGAGAGCCAAGTTCTTACCCACAAGGCCGCAGTTCTTACCCACAGGGCCGCAGCCGATACCACTCCGATACCAGACCGAGGCTGCCGGAACTGCTGCTCCAGCTTCAGCCTCCTCCTCGCGCCCTCGGATTCTCTATGGACAATGAATTAGCTGTTCCATTCCTCCGCTTAAAAACCGTTGGCGACGGACAGTTTTTGCTGGTCGTTTTGCTGATTATTCTGTGCTGGTCCTAGACTGTGGAACTCACTTCGCAATCCTTATCCAACGACAACTACTCTCCTGCTGCCGGCTATGGCTCATTCTTTCCAGCTGTCCTGAGCAGCTACGTCCATGTTACCCACTACCTCAACCGCTCTCCTGACTCTGCTATGCTTCCCACTTTCTCATTGTTGCGTGAGATGAAGTCTGTTGGCTACCGCATGCGTACCGAAAGCCACTTTAAGTAGTGAGAGTGCGCTACGCAATATTCTCCTGCGTTACATCCACATAGTTTTTATGGCTTTGTGGAGCTACAGACGGAGACCATTACATCGCATTGCCTCATTGCATCCTAACGCGTTCGCGCAGGCACGTTCGCGCAGGCTCTGCTCAGTACATATTGTATTTATGTTGTTATGCATATTATTATACTATAAAGTTTCTATTACAGTATTGTACGATATTATATTCTATTTATTTTATCCTATGATATACTCCTCACACGACGACATTTGAGAAGAAGCTTAAAACGCACCTGTTTATTACATTTGGTAGGTTCTGTGGTACATTTTGTTTAGGGCGTTTGGCGAGTCTTTGCGATTCGTTCTTCGTGTGCACGCGCGCGCACTTGCTGCGCACTGCGGATGTTACCACTAATCGTTTGGTAATGCTTTCTATGCAGCAAAAGCGCTGCATAGGCAAAATGCAAAGCGCCTAGAAGAGACTCAGTTCTCTGATGGCGCTATACAAATGTATTAATATTATTATTTTATCATATGTTACGTTTACATATTTATAGCGTATCGTATTACATTTATATTATCTATGTTAGATGTGGATTTGAATTATTACTTAAGCTATTTTATTTATATTTGAAAATGCTTATGATATAAAGATAATTGCAGCGTATCGTAAATATCTTCTTCACGATAAGCTGCTAGCCAGAGACAGCATTCACTCGGCTGTGGGTGCGAGCACTCTCCTACTTTCAGACCCGTCGAATGCTCGCGCCGAGGCGTCACCCACCGCGGCACGACTTTCCGTCTCGCGCAGCCCGTAGCTAAAAACGACGGCTATTCGTCAATCGGCTCGGACGAGACGCGCTTCGCGAGCGGCCAAGCGGCGCGCCTCGGCGCCGCTCCGCTCTCGAAGCCGCTATTTCCGCTTCTCGCCGCCGCCGCCGCCGCCGCCGCCGCCGCCGAAGCGACGAGGAGGGTGAGCGCGGGCGCTCGCCACTGCTGGCTTACCAGGGCCACCAGCGGATCCGTGTCCATGACGACGCCCCAGACGTACAGCTCCCGGATGTAGACGTAGCGCGAGTCCCTCATGGCCTCGGCAAGGGCGGTCAGCAGCAGCGGAGCAGCAGGGTCAGAGGTGGCCGGAAGCGTCTCCAGAATGACCTGCGACACCGGGCGAAAGAAACGGCACTTCGCGCTTAGCGTGAGCCTGCCGGAGCCCAGAGGCAGCGGAAGCGGAAAGATGCAGGAAACCAATGGAAAGTAAGGAAATTCCGCCCGCACTCCGCCAGCTTTCCGCCTTCGCGACTGGTCTCGAGAGGATGATGAGCACTGTGCTCTGTGCTCTGCGCAGCGCAAGAGCTCGACTTTAAATCATCGCCGAACGCTAGATCGTTGTGTTAACTCCTTCATTTGATCACGCATCCTTTACAGCAAGTGTAAAGTGCCTAGAAAGAGACTAAGCTATCAAATGGCGCTACACAAATGCATTAACAATAATATTATCATTATACTCTATCCAAACGTCAATTCACCACTCGGACTAACTTCGATTGGATTAGCGAGTACTGGTCACCATCTCGTAATCTCACTTTCCAAGAAGGATAAGGTGCTCACTTTCCACAGCCGAGGTCGTGGGTTCGAATCCTGTAGCGGGCGATTATTTATTGGCAACTGCAAGCGGTGGTGAAAGCCGTCAAGGCTCTTGCACCGCTATTAAAAATGAGGCTGCTAAATCATCTGATTTTTATTTATTTGTTTCTAATCTACAAGCCGCCATGTTTGATGCAAAAACCAAGTCAAAGGGCATTCCGAGATCTTGGAAGGTGAGTGAATAAAATGTATTTCCTCCCATTGACTTTTCAGTAACCAAAAAGCGATTGAGAACAGCTATAAATGCATCAAAAAACATTGGGACACTAAAAGTCTTTCGAGCCAGTGGAAATATACCGGAATGGACGCGTGTCAACCGATTAGTGACAGCATTACAAACGCTCGCTGTGCGGTTTACACGTCCGTCAGAATGAACTAGGCCGCAAAAAAGCGCTTGTAGCTTTCCTAGTCTCAGCCGAAGAGCAACGAAATGCCTAAAATATATTTGATCCTAGATGTCGGCAAATTTTATTAATCTAAAGGACAATAAAACAGAACTGCTACTCATAGGACACCACAAGCGTGTGGCTGGACTACATTGCTTTGCTCTTCTAATAGGTGATCTCTTGTGACCGTCGTCATGTGCTCAGAATTTAGGTATCTTCTCTGACAGCTGCCCACATTTTGAAAGCTTCGTTCAGAAGACTGCTTCCACAGCTAGCCATTACATCCGATCCCTATCTATGACTGTGAACTGTCTTCCAAGATGGTCTTCAAAAGATTTTAATAGCTCCTTGGTTCTGTCTCTGTTAGATTATTGCAACTCTATTTTGGCTGGACTACCAAAAAATGCCACTACGCCATTGCAGTTAGCAACGAATATGGCTGCAAGAATAGTTTAAAAATCCTACAGGTTTGACCATAATAATAATAATGATAATAATACACGCGATAACGCGCCCTCAGAGAAATCAATCTCTTTCTAGGCGCTTTACATTTGCTGCAAAGGGAAACGCGATTGAATGGTGAGTAGTATCATGTTTTATAAACAACATGAATAAAATGGTAAGGGGTGACATGCACAGGGTCAGCATGCAAGTGTGGTTAGTGGCAGCATGCACAGCATAAGCACATAAAGGACAAATCGCAGGGACCCACTAAATGCTGTCATAAATAGGTGCGTTTTTATTTTCTTTTTAAATTTGATCAGGTCAGGGGATATCGTGACGCAAATCGGGAATGAGCTTCAGGCTTTGGGATCATGCGAACTAAATGCACGGTCTCCAAAGGATTTGAGGTTCGTACGAGGTATGGGTAAAGAGTCGATTTCCGAAAAGCGGGTGGTACGATGCTTGGCCTGGTGGGGGACAAGATCTGTTAGGTAGGCTGGAGCCATAGAATGAAGGGACCTTAAAGTGAGCGACAAAACCTTGAAGTCGATCCATTGCTTGACTGGTAGCCAGTGCAGAACGGCAGGAAGTGGTTTTATGTGGCAACTGCTTATGATGCTTACGGCAAATAAGCCTAGCTGCAGAGTTTTGCACCAGCTGTAAGTGCCTGATTGCACATGCCGGTATGCCAGCAAGTAGTGAGTTACAGAAGTCAAGACTGGATGTCACAAATGCATGGATCAACTTAGATGTGGTATCCTTATTTAAACAAACCCGAATTTTAGCAATGTTATGTATCTGAAAGTAAGCAGACTTGATTGTGGAGCTGATGTGGTCGTCTAACGAAAGGTCAATTTGGAACATGACACCTAACTTTTGTGCAGATTCAACAGGAGATATGCTGGTAGAGCCCATTTTGAGCATTAGCCTTTCCAATATCTGAATCACACTTGGTTCGCCCATAACTAGTAAGTTAATTTTAGCATCATTTAATTTGAGAAAATGTGCTGCCATCCATTTGTGGATGTCATCAACACATGCTGCAGGGGAGTTCAGAGTTTTAGGAGTGCCTCGGATGATCTTAGTCTATTCACATGACCATGCATCTCCTTTGCTGAAAGTGCTTCAATGGCTGCAGGCTAATCAGCAGATACAGAGCTTACAGGTTCTTACGCTTACCCACAAGGCCCACCGCAGCCCAACTCCTCCATACCTAGCTGAACTGTTGCACCAGTTTCAGCCTCCTCGTACCCTCCGGTCCTGTATGGACAGTAAATTAGCTGTTCCATTCTCCCCTTAAAGACTGCTGGGACAGATATTTTTTGCTCTGCTGGTCCAAGACTGTGGAACTCACTTCCGAAATCCTTACTCAATGACTTCTACTCTCCTGCTGCTGACTATGGCATATTTTTTCCAGCCAACCAGAGCTCCTACTTGCATGCCACTCACTACCTCAACTGCTCTCCCGACTCCGCTATGCTTCTCGTTTTCTCTTTGTTGCGTGAGCTGAAGTCTTTTGGCTACCGAATGCGTACCGAAAGCCGCTTAGGCTTCCTGCTAGTGAGCTATAGAAAACTCTCCTGCAGAATGCCTACTGAGCTAAGTGGACATACAGGCGGAGATAACTTACACCCGCATGGCCGCGCTCGATTGGATTCATCCGACCATCAGTCGGCCAAACCGTCAGTCGGCCTTGTTAATTCGCGAAGCGCCCAAACGCTACGAAGAGATGAGGGTGTGCGCCAAAGCACTACTTCGTCGTGCCCACCTCGATATTTAACCAGCAGCGACCTTGAAGCAGAGCCACGATAACCAACAGCGAGCCCGTTTCGTCTGATGCGATTCGTCTCGTATCAATATCCGGTGCTCAGTTAGCGACCAGTGTCGTTTAAATAAGAATCATACATTTTAATAGTACGATTCGTAAAGTCGAAGCAAGTCGCACACCGAAACTTCTCGCTACCCGACCGTTAGGTTGAATGCGTTGCTGAACAACCTCAGGCTGAATACGTGGCACCGATTGTATCTCCGTCTGTAAGTCAACAAAGAAACGAAGACTACGTGGGCGTTGCATGGGAGAGTTTTTTATATCAATATTCGTTCAATTGTGTCCCCGAAGACCAGCAGCCGAGCTCGGAATCGGGTTGCATGCAGACAGCACGATACTGCGATCCGCGATTCTGCGATACACGATGCTGTGATACACAACACTTCCGTACATTTAACGCGGGCTTCCAAATCGAGCAAACCCAATTAATTGCTCGACCGCAGATGCCTTGGTGAGAATGACACTTTGGTATGGCTAAATCAGTAAGACAATGACAGTGCAAAGCCAGACGCGGTGTGAGCCAAGATGGACGCCCGTAAGCAAAGACGGCTCCTTCCGCTCGTTCTATGCAAAAAATTCTTCAATTCATTCTTATTAGCGGCTCCTCGATTACTTGGTATGAGGAACAGCAAATGTCGAGATAAGCAGTTCGTTGAAACGCCGTCGTGCTAACTCGGCCAAATTATGGGAGCAATGCATTCATTATTAACGGTTCTTGAATTGCAACGGCTATAATCGTGGGCTCAATGATTAGTTTTTTCAACTTTTTAAAAATTGTTTTCCAAGGCCGCTTAAAAGCTGTAGCCCTATGATAGGCTGGCAGTTCTTCCCCACGATTTTGGGCCTGGGCATTGGAGTTAAGTTGCACTCTAATGAGTCCTAAAAAGACGCTGGAATGACTTGTGATAGACCAGCTTAACTCTCGTATTGAAACTTCAAACCTGGCAAGTGAGCAAGAGTCTGGTTGTTTTAGAGCTAATTCCTTCACAAAGTCTTCCGGTTAATAACGTCCTTAACAGGTAAACAGACTTAGGTAAAGTCTCTCTGCCAGTTTTGCTTGATCTGTCGATAGCTTTTGATACTATTGATCGTCGAGTCCTTCTTTAGCGTATCTCATCTCGCCTGGGCGTCATTAGTACTGCACTGCAACGGTTTAAGTCCCATCTCAGTGGGAGACTCCAGAGTACTGATGTGAATGGAAATAAATCATCCGAGGAACCGGTGAAGTATGGGGTACCTCAGAGCTCCGTGCTCTCTTCCGTTTCTTTTCATAGTTTATTCTCACCTTCTTTCCGATGTCATCGCCCAGAACAAGCACAATCTAGGCTTTCACTTCTAAGCTTCAGATGACAATACGCTGTTTTGCTTTGCTCTGATCCCTTCCAGCTTCATTCTCTATCTCTCATCTTCCATTATCTATCTCTTCTCAGTCCTTCAGCCGAATTTTCTCAACTCCCTTGCTACATGTGTAGCAAGAGTTATCGTCGCGAACAGCACAGAACGCTGGCCGACGAGAAACACCGCCGGCTTATTTCACAACTCGCAGAGCAGGGCGAAGCACGACTCTCTTCGCCCCTCTCGCCCACCGGAGTGCCCCCGACTCTCTTAACACAACAATCACTGCCCCCCCCGACTCCCTTGTCACAGCAATCACCAATAGCACGTCCCGCCCGCATACCACATCGAGAGTCGTACCGAAAGCCGCTTAGGCTGTGAGTTCGCTATACAAACTCTCCTGCATAACACCCACATGGTATTTATGACTATGTGGAGTTACAGACGGAGGTACATTACATTAGTCACAGCCCACTCGTACAACGATCAGGGGCAGTGTCATCAATTAAACGAAACCACGTGTATTGCAGAGCGAAATTTTAGTAGATGACCACATCAGCTCTACAATCAAGTCTGCCTGCTTTCAGATACATGACGTTGCTAAGATTCGGGCTTACTTAGGCTGGGAAACTGCATCCAAATTAGTAAATGCATTTGTGCCATTCCGTCTCGACTTCTGCAACTCACTGCTTGCCGGTGTACCGGCCAATGCAATCAGGCGTTTACAGCTGGTGCAAAACTCAGCAGCTAAGATTGTCTGTCGTGAGTGTCGCAGTTGCCACACCACACCACTTCTCGCCGACCTGCACTGAATTCCAACCAAGCAACGTATCGACTGAAAGGTTCTGTCACTTACTTTTAGGTCCCTTTATTCTCTGGCTCCAGCAGCTACCTAACAAACTATTTCTTCATATAGCTACTGGTTCATCTACCAATAAGAACTAATGCTTCATCAGGCTCATTCCTCATCATAACAACCACTTTTCTGAATCAGATCGTTCAGCTATACCTCGTGCGAACCTCAAATCCTTTGGAGACAGCGCCTTTAGTTGATATTCGCTCAAGGTCTAGAACCTTCTCTTTGCTGACGTCCCGACATCCCCTGAATCGACGACATTTTAAAACGAAGCTAAAAAGCACCTGTTCGTCACAGCATCTATAGTGATTGTCCTTGTGATTCTTCCTTTGTGCGTTTACGCATGCTGACATGCTGACATGCTACCACTAACCGTATTAACGTGTTGATACTGTGATTGTCACCTCTAACCATACCATGCTTGTTGATATTGTGCATGTTACCATTAACCGTGAGATCATGCTTCCTTTACAGCACCTGTAAAGTGCCTAGAAAGAGATTAAGTTCTCCGAGGGCAGTATACAAATGTATTATTATTACTATTACTATTATTATTATTATTATTACGACCGCTGCTTCGCGCCTGCATCCCTCCGTTACCATCAAATAGACTTCTCTGCGTAATGCATATGGACTTGCTACGTTTACTTGCGCTTATGGGCGCTCTTCGTCACTTCCGTACTCAGCTACTGTCGGCAACCTACACGTCGCTAGCCGGCGAGCTAAGGTTCAAGGTCAAAGAATCGGTACTTCGCTCCCGTTCGTCGCCCGTCGGCTGAGACTAGAGCCGTTTCGAGCGCTGCGTTGCCAGCGTTCGTAACGCGTTCGTATGCGTTCTGATCGGACGCGGAAGCCAATGCAATCCGTTTTTTTAAAACTGCAATTCATCATTCAGGCCATCCGCTGAAACGATTAGTCAGTAGTAACTTGGGACTTCCGTAATTGGACCCACGGCCAAAGTGCAAAGGCCAAGGCCGCGCCTCTTGCGGCGACTTTGAAATACGGCGCTCGACGCTAATTGGCCCGCGCCTAGAGGCGCTCGCTCCGCTAGGCCACGAGGTCACGAGGTCACGTGTCCCCTCTCACGTGGCGCTCGACGCTAGCGACTCGCTATTGATTTCCTAGGCGTTCCTAAGTGTCGTCGTGCAACATCCTACCGTCGCCGCCGCATAAGGGCGCGCATATCGGCGAAATACTTACGGCTAATTGGCCCGCGCCTAGAGGCGCTCGCTCCGCGAGGCCACGAGGTCACGAGGTCACGTGTCCACCTGCGTGGTCACGCGCTGAGCCGAGAGACTAGATCCAGGAGCCGCTGCAGGGCTACTGGCCGATGATAATGGAATGTAATGGTAATGTATCTCCGTCTGTAACTCCACAAAGTCATAAAGACAATGTGGGTGCTACGCATGAGAGTTTTGTATAGCCAGCTCACAGACTAAGCGGTTTTCGGTACGAATTCGGTAGCCAACAGACTTCGTCTCGCTCAACAAAGAGAAAGTGGGAAGCATAGCAGAGTAAGGAGAGTAGTTAAGGTAGTGAGTAGCATGAAAGTAGCAGCTCGGGACCGCTGAAAAGGATGATCCATAGTCAGCAGTAGGAGAGTGGTTGTCGTTGCGTAAGAAAGACTCCTTGACCTATGCATGACCTCACTTGGTGACCTCTGACCTTTGTATGACTTGGCTGTGTGACCTTCACTAATGTATGACCTGACTCCATGACCTCGACCCGGTATTCGCCTGGCTTGGGTTGCCACTACATATCCAGCAGGTACTGGGAGGGTTCAGCTTGTGCGCCCTAATTTCGCACGCTCAGGGCCTCCTCGGTGGCGTTTGCTTCGAGGAATTTCGCACGGTTTTGGGAGTGGTCCCAGCGTCTATCATAAATTTAACCGCATACCCGTGGCATGCAAAGAATCTCCGCAAAGACGCCTTAAACGGCGAATTTCGCGAAGTGCTATCGACGTTGGGGGGCCTGCCGCGTGGGGGGCATGCGGGTGCTTTTCGTTCGCTGGCTGATTGGTGATTGGCTTCCAAGGTTTGACGGGTCGGTTACGACGGCCGCCGCGCCAAACCTACCTTCAGGACTGGCTGAGTCTTACTAACCTCCCTCTTTGCTGTGCTCTCTCTCTCTCTCTCTCTCTCTCTCTCTCTCTCTCTCTCTCTCTCTCTCTCTCTCTCTCTCTCTCTCTCTCTCTCTCTCTCTCTATCTCCCTCTCTCTATCTCTCTCTCTCTCTATTTCTCTCTAAACACAGGAAAAGACACACGCACACGTATATGCATATTCATACACACACGCACATAAAAATAATACTGACATCCGCACATGGATGGCATCAACCTCTCTCAAATTAAATCGATAAAATCAACCTACTAGTTATGTGCAAGTAGAGTGTGACTCAGAAATATGAAAATGTATCCCTCAAAATCTGCTCGGCCAGCAATTGCCCTCTTTCATCTGCACGAAATCTAGTTGACTTGTTCCAGTTAGCTGATTTAACACGCTCATTCATATATCGGAAGAAGAGTGTTAATGGCTACGTCCACCGCTTACAGTGGAAAACAGGGGATAGACCGCCCAGTGCAGGACTCGGCGACCTACGACCTGCAGTGAAGAGCGATCACCTAATATATAGATGAACGCTTCTGTCTGTGTGTGTCTATGTGTCTATAGAGACACTTTGATCGGCGATCCGCTGTCAAAACGAAGCCATTACGTCGGGCAACGGCACGGGCAGCCGAGTGGGTGGCACGAGTCACGTCAGTGGCACGCTATCGAGTCAGCCCACGGTATATCCGCTATTTCCAGTCTGCGAGCTCTCCTACGCTTTCTTCACGCTTCCCTGCTCCAATTTCCGAACGTGCACTTTATAATTGAAAAGTACTCGGAACCTCCGGGTCCTTTGGGTCCTCGTCGCTGATTGAATGGCTTGCAGCAGCAGCCGCCGCCACAAGGTCTGAGATTAGCGGGCTGACGGGACGCTGCTTTACGGTAGCCGGGGGATGATTCAGCATCCGAGATTTCCGACGCAAGACATTCGGGCGGCGTTATCGACGGAGCATCGTCCTAAGCACAGATCTCACTAGCTCGATGACAAACAATACACTTGGCGTCGTCATCCGACGTGGGAAACGGGGAATAGGCAAAGTAGCGCAGAAATAGAAAACAGCAAAAGAATAAACGAAAAGTACAACAGTAGAGACCTCTACAGCTACGGCGTGCGTAGAAAGAACGCTGGTCGCTGAGCGAATGAAAACTCAAAGGGAAAATGGGCACCTGCACCTGCTTTCCTTTCACCTTTCACCTTTCACCTTTCACCTTTCACCTTTCTACCTTTACTATTTCTTGTCTCTCTGCCTGAGCATGATAATTCCTCTCTTCCGCCGACGAAAATTGAACTTGGCGCAAAGCCTTAGGGTAGGCTTCGATGATTCTGCCATGAGTGCAACGCGATCAAACGCTCCGCATTCCTTGGTGCGATAGCTCTCGCACTATCACTCAGCAGAGGGCAGCACTGTCGCACTGGGCCGAATATGCGTACATTCAATGTACGTACGCACTGCGTACGGGTCTGCGTATGCTGTGCGCATCTGTTATTAAATCGGGAAGTGGCTCGCCTTTTTACCTGCGCCCAGCGAGAAGCAGCTGTTCGCTCGGAGAAAGAGAAACTGCGATAGCGATCCAGATAAGGAGAGCCGGTGTCATTAGGCGAGCTGATATGAAATGTCACCTGTGCCAAAGCACTCGATCCGGGTGAAATAGCTTGTTTACCTCGTCGCTTCGTCAAGTGAAATCGCATGACAGTCTCTATTATAATCAAATAACAGCTCATACTATTAAAAAATATTTATATATATATATTAAATTATACTCTACTCCATACTACTAAAATAATAATTCATTTACGTAGCACCCCAAGAGAACTGAACCTCTATCCGGTGGGCGCTGTACATACGCCGTACGCTGTGGACCCTACGAACTCGGTCGTCAAAGGTCATCAAGGTTGCGATTCCCTCTCGCTCAACGGCAAGCGGAAGTTCGAGGCGCTCGGCGATGGCCTTGGGGGCGTGGCTGCTAGCGGCTAGCACAGGCACGAGCTGCGGCGGCGGCGGCGGCTCACCTTCGTGAGAAAGCGTTCGTCTTCGGCGCACTTCCTCGCGGCCGACTTGAGCAGGGGCGAAACCAGACTGCCACTTTTGACGCATGCGTCTTCGTACGCCTTCAGGAAGCGCTTCACCACGTGACCGGCCGGCTCCCCCGACTCGGAGACTTCCGGCTTGGACTTCTTGCTCGCCTTTTTCTTCTTGGCGGCCATCTTGTTCCAGTGGCCAGCAGCAGCAGCAGCAGGATGCACAGAGCGTCTCAATGCTCAAAGCAGCATCTGAAGAAGGTGGAGAAGAAGAAGAGCGACTTTTTCTTCGTTTCTTTGGACGAATAATGATAACAATAGTAATAATAATAAAGCACTTGATAAACCGCCCTAAGAGAACTCAATCTCTTTCTGCTAGGCGCTTTTCATTTGCTGCAAAGGAAACACGATCGGACGGTTAGTGGTAGCATGCTCTATAAACAACGATGATCACATGGCTAGGGGCGACATAATCAGGGTCAGCATGCAAGCGTGCGGTTATCGGCAGCGTGCGCCGTGTCACGTGACATTCGTCGTGTCACGTGACATGCACAGTGTCACGTGACGTGCACAGTGTCAGCACGCATAAGCAGGACGAAAACACAAGCTCGGCTCGTGTGGGTGTGGCCAGTAGACTGGACCACAGGTAGGTCTCCGCAAGCCGGAGCTTGGCGCTTGTGCGACGGCGAAGCGACGGTCGATTCTTCGTATTGGACGACTGTTTTTTCCTCCACACACTTTCTACGCCGCAGCTTTGCGGGCTTTTGGCGCAGCGGGTGCACCGCATTCGTCTCGCGAACTAAACAACGGCGTAGCGCATGGCTGTGACAGAGGTCGAGCAGTCGAGGAGGAAGTGACGTAGCAGAAGCAGGCGAACGAACGCTGAGTGCAGTGAGCGAGAGTCAGCGGTAGGGAAGAAGGCGGAGGAAATCCATTTCTGCACGAGATTCCTGCGGAGATAAGTTCGGTTTTGAGCTCGTCGTTGCAATACATAATTTGGCCAACATCCAACGACCACGTGTCTACGATGCAAGAGCACAGGTTATAGGTTATAGGTTATGCGATGCAGAGGAGTGACCGATGGAGGACGAGCAGCAGCAGCATCGAGCCCGCGGTTCCGCATCAAAAGCAAAAAAGAAATTACGCATCATAGCTTCGTGTGCGCGAGAATCTGTCGTAGAAGCAAGCTCTGCGCTCTGTCACAGGCAGAGAGCGGAAGTTAAGCGTTCAGCTAGCGGTTCCGTACGCAAAGGAAGTTGTTGCAGAGCAAAGTTCTTACGCTGACCCACAAGGCACGCCACGGCTTGGCTCCTTCGTACCTAGCTGAACTGCTGCATCAGTTTCAGCCTGTTCGCGCCCTCAGGTCCTGTGTGGACAATACATTAGCTGTCCCATTCCTCCGCTTAAAGACAGTTGGCGACAGAAGCTTTAGCTCTGCAGGTCCTAGACTGTAGAACTCGCTTCCACAATTCTTACGCAACGACATCTACTCTCCAACTGCCGACTATGGCACATCTTTTTCAGTGGTCCTGAACTGCTACCTCTATGCTACTCACTACCTCAACTGCTCTCCAGACTCTGCTATGCTTCCCACTTTCTCTTTGTTGCGTGAGACGAAGTCTGTTGGCTACCGAATGCGTACCTCAAGCCGCTTAGGCTGTGAGTGCGCTATACAAAACTCTCCTGCGTAACACCCACATGGTCTTTATGACTCGGTGGAGTTACTGACGGAGATACATAACATAAAATAACAACGCACAATCTTTTGCCGCGAGAGGATCGTCAGAGAGAGAGATCGCGCCGCATCGGCTGCTAGTTGGGCTGCGAGCCGTACAAGCGACGCTGCCAAGCGGATGACCTCATTCAGAATGAGGTCGTCATTCTCTGACCCCTTTCTCTTCGGTCGATACCCGTCTTTCTGGCCGAATCCAATCTAGCATCAAAAGACTGGGCAAAATGTGTTTTTCTAGTACTTGAATACTAAATCTGGGAAACGAAAAGCGAGTTGGCACGACGACCTTGTTTACGGGCGATTGGTGACGACGATGCAGCGTGCCATCCGCGTGTCACGTGATCCGCGTGTCACGCTGTCACGCCGACAATGTGCTCAACGCAGCTCTGTACTGCGCCAAGTGGCACCACATGAGCAATGGACGCAGCCCGGTTGAGGCTAGCGTCCACGATGTACCGGCAGTAAACCGTGTCGCCTCGTCAGGACTCGAATCCAACCAAGACTTAAGGGTACTGAGTCGATGACGCTAGCGTCACTAATGTATTGCCCTATTAAATCTATTGCCCTATTAAAGGAAAAAGTATCGGGACTGGATAAGTTTTACTTGGCGACTAAGGTGATCTTACAGCAATCTACCTTATTGAATATGGCGAGCTAGTTAAATTCTTAGAGAGCCTATGTGCGTCGGCAAATGTCCATTAATTCCGGAGGCAAGGAGCCGGTAATCATAATAATAGATTTTTATAGAGTCCTCAGAGACCTGAATCTCTTTCTAGGCAGTTTACAGATGCCATATTGAAAGCATTACGAAATGGGTTGATGGCAACATCCGCAGGCACAAGGTAAGCAGGCACGAGGTGCACACGAAGGAAGAATGACAAAGACCCGCCAAATAAATAAATAAATAATAATAAATAGTAATAAACAGTTAAGAGACCAAATATATGTAACAAATCGGTTGGTCACGTAGCGGTCTCTTAAAGCTGCTTGACAAAGATCCGATAGTTATTTAAAGGTGGCGCCGCACAGAATTGGAGCAGAGCCGTTGGTCTTTGTCACCGATACCTCATTCGAAGTGCACGAAAATGGCCTCCGCGCTTTTGGCTGCCACCTCTTATGAGTGGCGTGCGAGAAAGGGCTCGGTTTGAACTTGCTGAACTCAGCCGTCGTCAAGGGACGCGCCATATTGTTTTAGTAACGCGAAAGAGCTTGGTTTGAACTTGTTGTTGCAATAAATTTGGCAAACATCCAACGACCGCGTGTCTACGACGCAGGAGCATAGGTTTGTAGGTTTTAGGCCACACGATACAAGAGCCTAGGACATTGAGACTGTTGCAGACGACATTGACATCGACTGATTTAAGCAGCAAACAAAAGATGGCCGCCTTCGACGCGGACAATTGGTAGCTCTTACCGCGAGCCTTGATCGCATACTCGACTGGTGCTACACTGCATGTGAATGGAAAACAGCGAGGAATAGGCTAGAAGACTACGAAGAAAGCAATCGGGGAACTACGACGCATGGGAACCACGCCTGCTGGGCGAGCTACGGCAGAGATGGAGCTGAGATTCGTCTTCGTCGGAGACAGGTCTGTTTAGAACCATGCCAGAGCACCATCCGTTGGGTCCGTGTCAATCGTCGTTCTCAACTTCTACTACTTTTATCGACTACTTTAGATTCTAACTCTTTGTCGAGAGCGAGGCTTTGACGACTTATTATTCGTTATTAAAAGACGGCGTCGCACAGAATTAGAGCAGAGCCGTTGGTCTTCGTCTTCGCGACGGCGCGGATACGGCAGACGACTTCGATTTCGAACTTTGGTTATTATTTGCCGCCGCGATGCGCTGTTAGCCATTACACACTTCGCGGCGCAGCGCTCCTCTTTCGTGCGCGCTGCGCTGCGAGGTGTCGCTGCGGCGCATCGAATGAGGAAATCGCGCACAGCGAGCGCAATCGCGCACGCTTCTGCTCTGCGTCGACGCGCGCCTACCGGCGTCGGATCTGCGCCGCCGCCGGCGCTCGCATGAGCCCGCTGATCCTACGGCTCTCGCCGCTGGCTCGTCCTGGCTTACGTTTTAAGAATTATAAGAGTTTTAAGAGTAAATGAACGCGAGCTTATGAAGGCGAGAGGCGCCACCTACAGGGCAGTTTTGAACAGCTGAGGCACGAAGTCTCTTGCTATGCCGTCCATTGTTACGGTCTACCTGTGGGCATGAGTGAGCAATGAATATATATATATATATATATAATGTATATGTATAAGCATGTAATATACATATGTATATATTTGTATATATATATATATATATGTGTGTGTGTGTGTGTGTGTGTGTGTGTGTGTGTGTGTGTGTGTGTGTGTGTGTGTGTGTGTGTGTGTGTGTGTGTGCCGTCCAATGTTATGGTGTGTGTTACGCATGTGTGAGCAATTGAGAGGCCAGGCGGCAGGGTTTCGCAAAGCACTTGATAGCTTGAGCAGAATTAGCAAAAATCAATTTTTAAAGGTAAGAGCCGAGCCGCCATGTCACGATGCATATACGTATATATATATATATATGTATATATATATATGTGTGTATATATATATATATATATATATATATATATATATATGGCGAATCCATAAAGAATGAGAAGAACGTCTTGAAATATTGGACTTGCTAAGATTCCGGACATGAATACATGTTTTGATCGAATCTAACGCCAGTGAAGACAATGGCGAAGAGGCGAAGTTCAAAACTCTGATCACTAACCGGTGCTGAATAAGGAGAACGAAAAGCAGGTCTGGGACTCAGGACTTCCGATTCCTTGGCGCCGATTCCTGCGCCGACTTCTGCGCCGAAGCTGCCGACGTTCGCTCGAGAATCTACCTCCGCCCGACAGGTACGTGCGTAAACCAATGCAGTTCACGCTATTAATTTTTTTGCGTTTTCAAGTTCCCAGCTGGGACCTAGCATTGTAGCTAGAATGGGAAAATTATGCGTTTAAATTTGAGTATGGGTTACTCAAGTGGCCTAGTACTTGCGTATTAAATGGCTTAATCGTAAACGAAGCTTAATCGTAAACTCAGCAAGGGGCGAAGACAGACAGAAGGTCTGCGAACTCTTACTATTTACCTTTGTGATATTTCTCATTTTTCTCGCAACGAAGCGAACTCGGTAGCTTCTTTGCGCTAGACACATTTTGTCAGGAACTGGAGGTGGGTCTCCAATTCAAACTTCTTACGATAAGATCGCGGTTTCTACGATGAAGTCAACGCTTCGATCTGCCAGTGCAGTGTCAGGTCAGTGACTTTAAGCAAACGCGACGAGCGGTCGGTAATGATTCAGTAGAACCAGTCAGTGCCTTCAAGTCAATCAAGTCGTTAGTCATCAAGTCACCATTCAGGTCATCCGTCAATGTCTACTTCTGCAAGTCGATGTCTTGCTCTCTTTATTCAGACAGCTACTATATCAACCTAAGGTCGTTTTCACGAAGGGCACATTATTTGATGCATCTTACAATTACAATTTGCTGCGAATCCGTCGTGAACGTCCAATGCAAATATTGCAAACTAGAAGAGAAGCTGCTTCTCTTCAAGCTCCTTGCGGCGGCGGCGGCGGCGGCTGCGGAGTCATGTTCTTAGGACTCTGCTCGAGCTCAAGCCTCCTCTCTCCTTTTGCCACGACAGCAATAGCACTCTCTTCTACCGCGCGTAGCCTTGTAGATCTTCAGACTCATCAAACTAACTAGATCGCCCACTCATCGTACGTCATCGGACGTCTCGACGATACGCTTGAAAGCGTAATGATCGCGATCGGACGTACGTCATCGGACGTCTTGATCCTACGCTTGAAAGCGCGTCCGATGCGCGACATTAGAGAGAATTCGCGAGTCCGCAATCTAAAAATCACTTCATTGAAAAGGTCACCGCGGCACCGAGCGGCCGAATGTCTCGTGCTCGTGCCGTAAGCCGCATGCCTGAATACGTGACGTCACTAGGTTGTTCGATCACAGGTTGTGACGCCAACAGGCACGCATAGCGCCGGCATTCGAAAGATCTGATGTCGCAAGTTGTTTTTGAATTTATCAGCTCTGCTGGATGCCAGAGTTCTTTTGAAAACTCGGACACGATCCTCGAGCGATCGAGCCGGCTGCGTCACTCCATCGCCATCAGCTTTTAGTTCCTTAATTGGACTGAAAAAGCTGTCTGTGCCAAAGATTTAACTGGCTCCTTAGTTCTGCGTCGTCTAGATTATTCCAAGTTCCCTTTTGGCTGGGCTAACGAAAAAAGCCACTAGGCCACTGCAGTTGGCTATGAATATTGCTTCAACGCTAGTTTGCGAATCCCAGAGGTGTGACCACGTGTCTCCTTTGCTAATATGGCGGCCCGGAACAAGACCGATAAATATGCAGCTATTGCCCGGTTCTTCCTGACGCTGGCTACCGGTCAGCAGTGGCGAGGCTCCTCGCGGTCGGGGCTCTCAGCAGCTGGTGGCCAAACAATGAAGCACATTATATATGCTGTAAAGGAAGCATGACCAAAATCTCTCTCTCTCTCTCTCTCTCTCTCTCTCTCTCTCTCTCTCTCTCTCTCTCTCTCTCTCTCTCTCCCTCTCCCTCTCCCTCTCTGTCTCTCTATCTCTCTGTCTCTCTATCTCTCTGTCTCTCTATCTCTCTGTCTCTCTATCTCTCTGTCTCTCTCTTTCTCTCTCTCTCTCTCTCTCTCTCTCTCTCTCTCTTTTTCTCTCCCTCTCTCTCTCTCTCTCTCTCTCTCTCTCCTCTCTCTCTCTCTCTCTCTCTCTCTCTCTCTCTCTTTCTCTCCCTCCCTCTCTCTCTTCTTCTGCCTACGGCAAGCTCTCGTGATT